>JAPDUH010000003.1:0-600000 GCA_030020325.1 Starmerella bacillaris
ATGATACGGCTTATTGCTCCATGATACGGCTTATTGCTCCATGATACGGCTTATTGCTCCATGATACGGCTTATTGCTCCATGATACGGCTTATTGCTCCATGATACGGCTTATTGCTCCATGATACGGCTTATTGCTCCATGATACGGCTTATTGCTCCATGATACGGCTTATTGCTCCATGATACGGCTTATTGCTCCATGATACGGCTTATTGCTCCATGATACGGCTTATTGCTCCATGATACGGCTTATTGCTCCATGATACGGCTTATTGCTCCATGATACGGCTTATTGCTCCATGATACGGCTTATTGCTCCATGATACGGCTTATTGCTCCATGATACGGCTTATTGCTCCATGATACGGCTTATTGCTCCATGATACGGCTTATTGCTCCATGATACGGCTTATTGCTCCATGATACGGCTTATTGCTCCATGATACGGCTTATTGCTCCATGATACGGCTTATTGCTCCATGATACGGCTTATTGCTCCATGATTGGTGAATAACCGATACGATATATGTAAACCCTCTTACATGTTAGACCTTAGTACTTAATTTACTACAGGTAAACCCTATCCATAATATCAGTTGAGTCTCAAAGTTTTAAATTAGTTATATTCTATATACCGGTGCCCTTTATATAGTTGTTGTGTACTGCGTATGTTTGCATACGGTTTTCCACTAATCTTGATTTGGTTTACGCCTGTGCTTGCAGAATAGCCGACGTATATTAACATATTGTTAAAGCAAAAGATAGTGAGTTTGCGTTTTGAGATTACATCGCATGGTGGTTTTATATTCATATTTGTGGTATTGAAGTTATGCTTCTGTTTTTTGTTAGTATCTTACAGGGTTTATATTAGATGCTAGTTGATACACCCTTGTAGGTCGTTCCATTTCTACTTAATCCACTCTTTAGGTCCAGATTACGTACTTCTGTTAGAGGCATCCACATCTGTAGACAGACGTATTTTTTATACGGCAACTGCGTATGGTGCACCAGAATATAGATTCTGACCAACCTAACAATTTTGGATATAACAGATATTGTAACTAGATTTCACTTATAGTAATTCCGGTTCTAAGGACCAACAATGATTATTATTTTGAATGCATTGCTTATTTATAATAGTATCTGTGTTTAGCGCTGAACATCTGTCGATATCTCTCTTTTGGTTAGCGATTACAAAATTTCTGCTAATTTATCCCCCCTGACCTTCCCTTTACGAATCATCAGTTTTTAGCGGTTACGAGTGCTTATTGTTCGTCTGCAGTATATTAGAATATGGTGACATAGATTACGTTGCGTCCATGCTGTGATACTCTATGTGCCTTATGATTTTGAGCGTCATCATATGTTACAACAAGCTTTTCTAGTATGGCGCTAGACGTAATTATGCAGGCATATAATTTCCGCAGCTATATGTGAGTTTTCTCTGATTGGATATAACTACTTAAAGCTAGATTCAAGCCAGTATATCAAAGGCGATCGGTACCAAAGCTAGCTGGATGCAGTAGATTCAGTACTAAAGCACCACTTACAAATCTCCATATTCACAATTTATACTGGGTCTTAAAACTCAATTTACTGAAGGAGAACTCTAATTAGTCCACAAGCTACGTTTTATGGTATTATTACGTTTATTGTTGGACCTTAGTACCTGAATTACTATAGTTGAACTCTATTTATAATCTCGGTTAAGTATCATAGTGTCAAGTTAGTTACATTCTATAAATTGGTATACCTTATATAGTTGAGGTATACTACATACGTTTGTATACAGATGTGGTTATCCAGTATTCTCTAACACTAATTAAATTCTATATAGAGGTGGTTGTTGTATATGTCATTCATACAATCACATACAGTAGAGTGTGCCCACACTGTTCTAATAGTATTATAATTTCCACTTCATCTTAACATCACATCAGTCGCTGATAATCTCTTAAGTCACCGTGGTTTGTTCAATCCAAATGGACACTTAGCAGCTGCCCTCACCTCTGTACTATTTCTAAGCACCCTTGACCAATTTGAATTTGGCATCTTAGTTGGATGTCCAGCTCTCCGACTTACGGACAGACACAGGTTATGGCTATCCACGTCATGACGTCACTGCATTCCGAACTTAAGATGCAGTAATTAGGGCTCAACCTCCTTGGTGTAATATCACCAATGCAACTCTCTTCGTGCACTATAAAAAGCGTATTCTAAACATATGTTGAGCCACCCTCTTAGGTCATCCCTTGCCACACTATATATACTACTCTATGTAGCTATGTACTCTTCACTCATTACTTATTACACTACAGTATAGTCACTGGTCTCATATACTTACAGGTGTATATATAGTCCAACATGGAGCCCAACGGTTTCTTATGAACCCTAAATCGGGAAGACTTGCAGTACTTCCCAAACTTCTTTTCCATTTCTTATCTAGAGTCAAAAATGCCTGTATTGAATCGTCGGGATGGTAACCCCATAAAGGCCAATTAGGACCGTCATGTAATACTCCAACGTGTCCTTTTTTCGCTGAGCCGTCTATAGTTGGTAATCACCTGCTTGGACTAATGAATCAACAGCGTGATTTTCGTTTCATGGGAGTCTTGTATTCGGCACACATTTCTCACATTGATTCAATCTGACTGTATGTTAACCTTATTGATCATTAACACTTCCCAAATGCGGGGTTTTCTTAGTTTCTCAAACAAGGGAGCATTCTTGTTTTCTCAAACAAGGGAGCATTCTTATTTTCTCAAACAAGGGAGCGGGTTATATGTTTGGTACATGTTAAATTTTACATCATTTATAAAATCCCTGTATGAACTACCCAAGCTAAATTTTTTCAGCAAACTGGTATGTGTACACCAGCACTGATACTTAATACTATAGGTCGAGATACTACATAAGGACTTTGCCCAAAACCTGGATCTCCTGTGTACTCAATTGATTATACTTTAAGGTGCGAATGACCCGTAACAATAAACAGTGGTAAAGTCTGTTTATCTCATAATTCCCTGCGAAATGCCGTATAGTTATGAAGCCCTCATTCGTATGACTCACCCCATTTTCTCCTGGAATAACAATGACCTACGTTATCCAATTTTATTTATTCTTATTTTTTCTGGTCCCTGCCACCGAACACTTATCCACCATGCTTATGTGATACGTGCATATGATCGGGAAAAGTTTTCCATTTTTGGTAAATTTTCTCACTTCCACTTGAAAATTACCTTGCCCTAGTGGTGATCACTCCATTCACAGATCGTCAATATATAAGACCACTGTATTCCGTCTGTTGAATTATTAACTTATCACTACTTCACTGTTCAACTAGTCCTCACTATTATGAAATTTCCTACTGACATTATTGACATCGCTGTTAACTTCCAGAATCAGTATCTTACTGGTCCTGAAGTCATTACTCCCTTGTGTAAGAACATTCTTGGTCTACAGATCCATTCAAATTTGAACCTCATTCCGGGTACTCCTGAGACTTCTATTTTTATTAAGTCAATGACTGCAGTGCTAGACTCTTATGGTCTCCTTCCAATTTATCAATATGGTGATTGGCCGTTTGGTGATCAACTTAGTACCTTTACCTGCTTTACGCGTCAACTTAGTACTCTCCTTGTGCAGAGCTTTGCTCCTGCATATCGTTTTGTTGCCTCTGCGTTTGTCACTGTTCCAGCCTACAATCTTCGTACTATTCTTACCAAACTCCTCGAAGTCCCTTATAGTGGAACCAATTGGCATACTGCCCGTACTGCTGAATTCCGTGCTACATCCAAACTCACGGCTCAGCAAAGCCTGGAAAACTATTTTAAAACTGTTTGCTCTGCGTTTCCTTCGATTCCAACTTTTACATTCGTCTTTTTGTTAACTGATGCTTTGTATCATTTCAGTCCCAGTTTCATTGAGTTTAACACTAAAGTACTGGTTCCCCTGGCTACCAATCCTGACTGGTTTCATTCTTCACCTTATGATGTTTACTTACTCATTTGCCAGGAACATTTCTCTGAATTCTCTAATTCCTATCTTGTTGCTAGCCGTATGCGTTCTTCTAACTCTAAGCAGAGCAATTTTCAGTCTCACACTACTAGCTCTCCTCGAGTTACTGACACTGACAAATCCACCGAAGCTAAATGACTCTGTGTGTCTGGTAATGTATCATCTCCCTCTGATACTGTTTGGCTGTTAGACTCTGGTGCTCAAATTTCAGTCACTGGCTGTCTTTCTAGTCTCGATGATGTTCAATCGTGTTCTTCTCGATCAATCATTGGTCCTAATGGTACATATCAGACTACATCTGTTGGTACCTTTTATCTTCGGGCGATCTCCTTTAATGACGAAATGTTACTTTCTCTACGTGTTTACTATGTCCCTAACCTTCCTATCAATCTGCTATCTCTCAGTTCCATTTATCAACACAACCCAACTATTGGTGACATTACTCTCGGTCGCACTCATGCATATTTCCGCCTTCATGATTCCACCTTCGTGCTAGGTGGTGTCACTAAAGCTCCTCATGAGGGCCTCTGGGAAATCTCCTCCGAATCATTCCCCTCTACTCCTTCGGATTCGTCCTTACTGGTTGCCGCTATTACTAAATCGCATGATCTACTATACTGGCATCATACCCTTGGACATTGTAGCCCCAAACGCCTACTAGGTACTCTTGCTGAAGCAGATATTCACCTTACCTCACGCGAACTTGCCAAGAATACTGATTGTGACCTATGTGGTCCTTCAAAATGTGCTCAACAGCCTATGCATTCTGATCAATTTTTCCATGTCCCTCGCTCTAATCGTCGCCTTGCCACACTGTTTGCGGATACTAGTGGTTCTATTCGAGTTCATCAATCCACCACTGTTCCATCTGCACCCCGTAAGCGTGGTCGACCAAAGCGTGGCACGACCCCTACTCCTCCTATTACTCCTGCTGTCTCCGAGTATGCTAGCTTTAGTGACATGACATCCTTCCTTCTGATTGTTGACGATTTTACGCGCTATACCTGGTGCATTGAGCTAACCACGAAGAAAAATCTATCAACGGTTTTTAGTGATTTTTTACTTTCGCTAAAAACGCGCTTTCCGAAATTTCTTCCCTCTACGCTTATCACTGATCAGGGTACTGAGTTTACTAACACCTCAATGCAAGCTTTGCTGACGTCCGTTGGTATCACTCACCGTCCCACTCCTCCTCATTCTCCGGAAGCGAATTCCAATGTGGAGCGTCGTATGCGCACAGTCAAGGAAGGTGCTCTCAGCTTTATTAGAGCCTCGGGTCTACCCATGGGTTTTTATTCCTTTGCACTTGTTCATTTTACCCATATCAATAATCTTGTCCAAACTCGTCATAATGGTGAGTTAATTATCCCTTGGCTTCGTTTATATACTCGCTCTTCTGTTGATGATGAGTCTGATGTCTTTTTGACCACCACTCAGGCTCATAAGACTCTGTCCACTATGCTCTCGAGTATTCTTCCGTTTGGTGCCTGTGGTTTTTATGTTGCTAATACCAAACCCCATACCAAAGTTTATGATCGTGGATCCCCTGCGATTTATCTTGGTTTCTCTGTTGATACTAAACGCATTCGCCTATTATTGCCTCTTGGTGGCTGTGTAGTCGATGCGCATGTGAGATCTTTTGATCCCTTTACTACCCAACGCTATCGGTATTGTTCTTTGTATTCAGAAGCTGCACAAACTTCTGATGATGGTCTTCCCGATAGCTCCCAACGTTTACTTGCACTTGTTCCAAAGTTTCAGAAACTGTATCTCCAACATTGTCGCGAATTTGCGGCATCGGCAATAGAGTCCCCCACCTTAGATGTTGTTTCTCCGTTAAGCAGTAAGGAGACTGCTAACTCTGTTACACCCTCTCAGACTTCGGAAGGTCACACCGTTTCCACTCCTGTGGTTGCGGTAAATGAGATTGTGTCGTCACCTTCGTCGTCCTCATCTTTGGTTTCTGCTAACTCCTTTCCCGATTTATTGTCTGTGGTACTTGCTTTTGATCCTTTACCCTGTGCTCGTTCCTCTAATCTTCCTCCCTTTTTTCCGTTTACTGAGTCTTGTTCTCTTCCTGTTTCCCTTGCTTTCCCTTCGTCCACTAGTTCTCTTGATCCCTATACTAGCTGTTTTGTAAACCTTGCGGTTGTCCTGGCCGATGATCCTTTTCATCCTGACTTCCATCAGGTCATGCGTTCTCCTGATCGCTCTCTTTGGCTTAATGGCCCCTGTACTGATGAAATCAATAGTCTTCGTGATCGTCATGTTTACGATCTAGTCGAAAAACCATCTGGTGCACATGTCATTGGTTGTCGCTGGGTTCTTACCGTGAAACAAGATACAAATGGTGTTGTCACTCGACGAAAAGCACGTTTGGTTGCTCAAGGATTCACACAAATTGAAGGACGTGACTTTGACCTTACGTATTCGGAAGTTACTAAATGTGACGCGTTGTTTATTTTTCTGCAAATGTGTGCCCAATTCAATCTCTTTATTCGCCAAATTGATGTCAAAACTGCTTTTCTTTATGCTCCTCTTGATCGTGAACTGTATGTTCGACAACCTCCGATGTTTGATGATAAAACTGGTCGTGTTTGGAAACTTAATCGCGCCCTCTATGGTCTAAAGCAAGCTCCCCGTCTTTGGATGCTTGAATTAACCAAACAATTTTCCACTATCGGTTTCTTTCCTCTTCCCACCTTTATGAGTATTTTCAAACGGGATACTGATTCTGATTCTACCCCTATTTTCATTGTAGTTTATGTCGATGACATTCTTATTGCTCATGGTAATAGTCTTGTCGTAGATTCTGTTGTTCGGGAAATTCGTACTCTGTTTGAAATTTCTGACTTGGGTGACCCCAGTTCATATTTAAGTCTTCACCTTGAACGTCTTGATAATGAAATTCGGGTTGACTCTAGAAAGAGCATTCGACAGCTACTCTCCACTTTCACGGATGAAATCGCTAACTGCACTCTTTCTGCTAGCATTCCTCAGACTCCCTTTGATGCTGAACTTGCTTCCAGATTGGAATTTTCTCTAGACACTGATTTGGCTGCTCTTGCTGAAGCAGCCGCCATTAATCGTGATCGCAACCTTACGCCGCAAGATACAAATCTCGCGTGTGCGCTGGATCCTCTTCGTTACAAACGTTTTCGCTCTGCTGTTGGATCTTTAAATTTTCTTGTTACTCGCACTAGACCTGATATCGCATTGGCGACCTCGAATTTGAGTCATCGTTACAATAATCCTAGGAATATTGATTGGAAAATTCTCCTTCGTGTACTTAAATATCTGTCTCTTACGACTACTGCTTTTATTACGTTCCGTCATCAATCAAATCCGGTTGTTAAGGTCTACTCCGACGCCTCGCATTTTTCTACCTATAACACCCGACCCCAACTTGGCTTTATCTTGACTTATGGTGATTCTCCTATTATTTGGAAATCAAAGAAGGATCATCATCGGATTACTAGTATACACAATGCTGAAGCTTATGCTATTACCGACGCCTCCAAGTACTTGGATACTGTCTTGCCGTTGTTCCAAATTTTTGGGCTCCGCACTGACTCGGCTACTGGCTATTTTTATACTGATAGTGAATCAAATGTGAAGAACTATCAGTCCCTAGATATGAAAAGTGCTGATCACTATCTAAGAAATGTTTTACTTTTTTGTCGGGACAATAACTTTACTTTTCAACATATTTCTGGTACCGACAATTGGGCTGACCTCTTCACTAAGCCATTGCCTACCACTGACTTCATGTTCCAAGCCAACCGTATGGTGACTTTTGAACATGGTGATATGCAACAAGGGAGTGTTGAGCCACCCTCTTAGGTCATCCCTTGCCACACTATATATACTACTCTATGTAGCTATGTACTCTTCACTCATTACTTATTACACTACAGTATAGTCACTGGTCTCATATACTTACAGGTGTATATATAGTCCAACAACATACGATATAACATCTGTAATTACTTCCTTTAGACCGGGTATTATTTTCTTATACAATAGTATCAGTTTAGTAAGCAACAGAATATATAGAAACCCTATATACAACTATCTTCGATGACATCATCATTTTTCCCATTTAATACCAATGATACTTACGGTGTTGGTGGTGTTGCTGAATCGGGAATTTCATCATTTGTCAAAGTAACGCGTCTTTATCGTAACAGGAATGTAGTGAATTACTGACAAGGGTCTTTAGACTTTAGGATAAATCATTAAAAAGGGATGAGGTTCTAAAATATATGACTTATTTGTTTTTAATACTCATTCAATATGACAGGCGAGTTAATTACGTTGAGCTTTGAACCAGTTAATTTTATAGAGAGCCGCTGATATTGACACATTCATTTTTGCTCGCTTATGATTACAGCAGTTTTAGAAGCGTCGTGATAATACCAGCCGTTTACGAGACCCCTACCCAATATACTCGGCAACAACCCTACATACTTCGAATTTTGTCAGTGCTTGAAATTTCGCTTTGACAGTTCTGCACAAAAATTGAAGATATTCACATAGAAATAAGCAATAAAGTTTTAGAAGTGTCAGAGTATCTTTCATACGTGAAAAATCACTGAGAAACAGATTGCAATATTAAATTTTGTGAAAAAACGCGTATTCGAGAGAGCGAGGCATACATTTAACTGAGAGATATTCGCGTCTTGAGAAGTGCATCCTGCAAGAGTTGCATCGCTAGGGGTCTCATCATGCATCATCATATGCATGATCCGCAATTATGCAATTAAAAATTGAAAGCATATAAATAGTCTTTTGAATCTCAATCTCAACTACAATAATGTTTTCAATGATATACCTGTTCCTTATAACTCAATTGTGGGTCACGACTACACTAGCAGCTGGCGCATGCCAGTGTGACCCCCCTACGCTTGTACAAAGAGGATGGGAAATCGATTACTACCCATATCCTAGATTTGTGAACGCAGATAACAACACGTTTTATGATAATGGTTTCACACAGTATGGTCCGGCATATGCACATCAATCTGGCTACACGGCTTCATTAAATTATCCACATTGGACTAGCGATACTGGTAAACATGATCTTTACGGTGTTTCTATTACCACGTATAACTTCAGCGTTGTACTGTCTGGTTACTTCTTAGCCCCTGAAGCAGGAACTTACACAGCTCAAATGGTAGCTGATGATGCTGCAGCCGTGCAATTTGGAGAAGGTTCTAATTGCTCACAAGAATTGAGCCTCTCAGTGCTCAAATGTGGAATAGCGCAAGAAATGCGTTCTGGATATCAAAATGGTGGATGGGGTGTAAAGACCCAGTCTTTGAAATTCGTGAAAGGCAAATATTATCCTGTGAGAATCATTTGGTGGCAGCACTCTGCAGGAGTTGAATTCTTCTTTAATATGACGACCCCAAGTGGAAATAAGATTCTTGGGTTTGAGAACAGTATCGTTCAACTGGCTGCATTGGGGTCTTCCTGTCCGGGAGCAACATGTATCCCAGTATCTTCAAGTGCGAGTCCAACTACCAGCTCAACTTCAAGCTCAACATCAACAATTGGATCTACAACCGCTACTAGTACGACTTCAGGTCCTGCATCGACTATGACTGACAGTTCAAGAAGGGCTAGTAGTTTCATATCAAGCTTAGCGACGAGTACTATGTTACCTGGTGTCTCTTCCTCGCCATCATCATTATCAATGTTCTCTTCCCAGATGCGTCCAGTTTCTTCTTATTCCTCGGAAGTTAAGAGCTCTAGCACATCTAGCATCCTGATAATATCGACATCTACAAGGCCAGGTAGCTCCATAGTAGAACCAGCCACTAGTTCGAGTACTCATGTCAGCATTAATTCTAATAACGGTTCAACAGTGTCAACATCCTTTTTTGTGAGCTCAGTAGTTGCTAGCACTACACCCAATTCCTTCTCAAGGACGACAACACGATCAAACTCTTCTTCATCGCTTTTATATCTGACATCCAGTACGGTTAGTTCCGGGCCGAAACCGTCATATCCGAACACTACTAGATCAAGTACGACTGATACAACCTTAGAGTGCACTAGTAGCAGCTGCATAGTCTCCACCAGCAGTTTAATATCAAGTTTTACAAGCCAAGCCAGCAAATCTAGTACTAGGCCAAGTAACTCCATTCTAAGTAACTCTGAGATATGCAGTGAAAGTTGCAATACATCTGTCTTGACATCCACTACAGCAGAATCAAGTGCTACTGGTGTACCGAATGGAACTTCTAATAGCGAGAGCGGAGATTTCAGCACTCTTATGTCTACCACGACAGAGGCATCTAGCACTCTTTGTGTACCGAGCGTTACTAACCCTGAGAATGATGAAAAAAGTAGTAATGCTTTCAAACCTACATCTACATCGATAACAGCCGAATCAAGCGGTGCGAGTGTGTCATGTGAAAGTTCCTTTAACAGCGAGGGAGGGGATGCCAGCACTCTTATGCCTACTACGACAGCGGTGTCTAGAACTATCTGTGCGCCAAGCACTAATATCCCTGAAAGTAGTGAGGAGTGTGGTAGTGCTTCCAAACCCAACTCAACATCGGCTGTATGTGATTCGAGCAGCGCACCAACTGCAATTTCTTCCAACGGCGAGTATGTGATTACAAGCAGCCATGTACCAACCAAGACAAGTGCAGCAGTAACCTCGAGTGCTTCTTTTCAAAGTATATCTAGTGGATCCGCAATCACACCGTCAATTAGCGTATCATCCATTCCTCCAACAAATAATGCTAGGACTACAACCAAACAGACCCTCAACATCTTGATCGGTTTAATAGTTGCCCTAGTAGTATAGTTGCATTTAATACGGTGGTCCACTCTACCAACTTTTATATCATAGATTATCCGAAATAAATATATTACTCAGTGTATTCTCTGATGTGAGTTCAACAAATAATCTTTTTCTTGGACTATATAACTACCTGTAGAGCTATACAAGTCTGATGATCACAAATTAGTGTTATGAAAGTAGATAAGTACATAATCTCACCTAGAAGAGTAGATATGGTAGTAGTAGGATGACCTGATAGGAGAGGGTGGCCTCCAACACTTTTTGTGTTTGCCATCAATGCCTGAATTACTCTAGAGGCACTCTAGCTGACCTATCACTTATACTTCATGGGTTTAAGTCAGTTGTAATTTATATAGTGGTGTATCTTGTATAGTATTCTTTTTCTTATTACGATTGCATACAGATATGCATTTCTACCATCTTCTTGCAGCAGTTCTCATTAAGAAATGCTACCGGCGTGGATTTCTCACCATGTCATTGCATATATCTATTAAAAGCAGTTCATCAATTGAAAATCAGCTATAATGATTCAATAAGCAGGAACCTATAGCAAATTTGGGATTCTTAAGCCATTCAAATCTTACCCATCTCTACTTAAAGATTCTAACTTCTGTCGATTAACCAAGTAAGCCATACATGAGTCAGATATCCCATGATAACAGTTATTTTCTTTTGTTTTGAGATTATATCTAGCCTAATTAATTCCCATGAATTGACGGACCAAGGTACTTGGGTTACCGTAAGTGAATTTTGTCAACTCTGTCTGCCACATTTCCCAGTCTTAAGTTACTTACATTTTATATAGAGTTGTACCATATATAGTTATTTCATACTAAAAACGGCTGTATACAGATTTGGTTGCAAACTAGCCTCTAATAGATATTTTTATATGGGACCTTAATTTACTTTGGGGTCAATGTGCATGGTAAATGAGTTATGAGTTCTTATGGAAATAGTAGAATTTTTATTCATAAATGGCGTTCAATATCTCATGTCAAGATATAGGTGACCAGTCTCTAAACTAGTCATCCTAAATTCCGGTCGGGGCATGTACTTATCTTCTTCTATAACTATAAGAAGGAGAGTCGCCAGACATTTATACAGGTGTTTCAATAATTCTACAAGGTACCTGTATTTTCAGTAGTATTAACAACCAACTGTTGCAAGATTGCAAAACATATATCACATTTGAAGAAGCTATAACGCTTCTTGTGCACTATTCAAGCAAATTTGGAAGAAGTATCTGCTAATATTTTTCTCAAAAACGGCTCTTTTTGCTGAATACATTTTACACCATGTTTAAGGTAACTCCATGATCTAAACAACATAACTGACCAAATTTAAGGAAAATATCAGCGGATTCCACTCCAATTTTGACATATTGAGAAGTTGACGCACATAGATAGAAATCTACGATTTATAAGGTCACACTAAAGCAGGCCGTTTCATGTGACCATATAGCTTTTTAGCACATCGTGAGATGTAAAGGTGCTAAATGTTTGAATAGCGTTTAGCAACACAGTGTTGATACCCTTTTTCAACCTGCACCAAATGTCGTTAACATACGACAAAGTCCAAAAAATGGACGTCTAAGACAGACTACAAAGAGCAGACATTAAGGCGAAGAATGGACGCACAAAATGTATTACCTGCCTGATGCGATCATATTTTTAAGTTGGTTTTTAGAACTCCGTGAATAATTTGGCTGCGCATTTTACAAGCACAAATAATGCCACAAAAATTGCGGAAGATCTCATAGAACCCCATAACTAGCTATTACTAGGAGAAAGCGAATAAAGCAGAAAATGATCGCAAACTCCACAATGAATATAATATTATCTTATAACAACACGAACAATATATAACTTTCAAGAGCGAGGGAGTAGCCCATGTAAGCCAATTCCACATCACGCAAAGTTAAAACACGGATCTCATCATAAAAACGTACACCGTGATAATTTTTGGGAAGTCGACTAAGAGATGTCTTTTCGTCGGAAATATCATTTTTTTCAACATTCACAAGAAACCTGGTTGCATCGAAAATTCAGTGAACGTGTACATTATAATGTAGGTTAATGTTGGCATTAAAGCAAAATTTTTATCAGCTGAACCTAAAATTCATTAGATGGTCTAGGTATTGCCCCTGTTATGTGTGGGCATCCTTTAGCATCACAACCGTTTGTACCAACTTCTGTGGCCCACCACTTATAATGAGCGGAGCCACCAGTGTATACAACAGCGAAATAAATTACGATTATGGCTATAGCAACACCACAGTCTAATCCAATTGATGTGACAAGATTATATTTTCGCCACCATGGTCTGAACCTCTTATGAATCAAATAATTGAAAACAAACGCTGCCGCAAACCATGTCGATACATTATAACCTGTTACACTTGGGATCTCCTGAGCACCTGCAAAAAATAATACTGGATCAAATCTTTCGGCATATTTAGCAGTTGGTTTCCATTTCTTTAGAGCAAATTGGGCTATGGCAACACCTGCACCAATCAAAAAGAACCAGAGAACCCAGCTATATCGTCCCCCCGGCGCAAACAAATGACTTCCAAACAGTCCCCATATACCTTGAATGTTGAATTGAGTTGCTTGCCTCCTACAAGTCATATTATTCTCCGCATTCGCTGTACAGATGTCTTTAAAATGATTCAAGATATATCCAGACACAGCAGGAGAAACAACTGCGGCCCACAAACCGGACATGAACAGTACAAACATGTAAATCTTAGGACGAATACGAAGATAGTGTCCAACTTTAGCACCCTGTGCCATATGCATACCGTGCTGAATAACACCAAATCCAAATGAGTAGAAATAAAGGAGTTTTACAGGTTGTCCTATATACCAGTTAGCACTGACAATGTAGAAGAATGACTGTATTGAAATATTAGCGTTAGCACGTGCTTCTACTAATGATATCGGTAAGAAGAGAACGACACCAATTAGAATAGAAACAATATAACCTCCAGCGTCAATCGGTGCATCACTCCATCCTTCCGTGAATGCGAAGCCAAGCCCCAATGCAATACAGAGTGTAATCACATATGTGTACAAAGGAAATGGTTTGTATTGTTTCATAGATGTGTTGAGATGATCGCTATCGTCGTTACCTTTCCACGGTTTTATAACATCTTCGTACAATATTAACGAAAAGTGTATCACAAGAGAGGCAAAGACTCCAATGCTTAGTGCCAAGCTCATCAGAAATGCTATGGGGAGAAACGGTGGTGAATATTTTTTATACTTTTCAATATCCAGCCTCCAATTAGAATCTACAACCTTCTGAAAGTCATACTTTTTACCCGATAGTGTAAAAACAGAATTGCTCATTATGGGCATATGGGCGGTACTCCAATGATTCTGATAATACAAACCAGGCATGACAATCCAAATCCAAAATACGAAGGATCCAAACATACTAGCTACAGCCCAGAGTGGTGTTGTTAGTGGGTTATTTATTGTTGATATCTGAGACCAATCAAAAGTAACAGGGAATATACCTAGACCTGTTTTAACTCCGAATACCTGTGATAGAGTTGCATTATTGGGACGAATCCAACTAATCCACGCTCCAAGTATACTGAGAAAAGGTAAAATAAGATCAGGAAACCAGTACCAAACAAAAGAACAAAAGAATACTACAGCTAGGTAAACCCACCTACTCATTTTCCATCCATTCGCGATAGGATTATCTCTTGAATATATTGCTTTGAATAAAGCTATACGGCTCAACATACCTGGCCAAACCCTGTCTTGAGGTACAACAAGGATTCTTCTTGCCAATCCCAATATGGAAAATGAAAGAATGTAACAAGACATATTGAATAGAATTTGCCTTCCGATACCCGTATTGATGTTAAAGAACTTAAAATCTTCTATCACTAGGTTGTTAACGAGACCTGCACTAGTGACTACATTCGTGAACATGAAAATGCACCCATGCTCCTTGTAATTGAAAGGACCTGGGTTGAGCTCAATCTTCATATTGTAAGGGAGCCTAATAGTCCATTCAGGTGTTATGTAGTGCAGTAGCTGTCCTAGAGGCCAAGTCACAACTAATATTACTACTACTGAAATGCTCACGGATGGGAATCGCATTGTGAAAAAGGAATCAACACCAGCCACAACAGCACCAAATCCGAATGCTAACAGCCACATTCTTAAAGTACTAGCTGGAAGGTCGTCATCATAGTCGTTACCAGGAAGAATTTCAGCAATATCCTTCTCAGTGAATATATAATTACCAGATTCTTCTGATTCGTTATCAGCAGTTACCTTTGATTCCACTTTAACGTTTTTTACCCCATAGTCTTCCGATGTAACTTGTGGAGAGCAAGATAAATCGTCTTCTGTAACATTTGTTACCTGTACATCAACTACGGGCTTCTCCTTATTAGCTCTGTTCCATATCACCATTACTCCTACTAAGATGTGATACTGGCTTCAATTTATATATCGCTTCAACTTGTCAGCTCAGAATTGTTAAAATAGTTCCTGGCCTTAATTGTAACTTTTATAAGAGATCTAGAAAAACGAAACCCTAAATGTGATTGATGAAAACCCAACCCATATGTCACATATCAATCTCATCAAACCCTTTTATCATCGGGTATGACATCACACCGAACCCTTCATTTATTTGTATACGAAAAACCACTGCATAGCAATGTTGTTCTTGATAATGTGGCTCGTCAAAGTTCCAAATACAATGCTCATTCGAGGTGGTTAGAGTACTTTACTTGATATCATGGTTATTTAATTATTTAACTTAAATACATATCTTTTTGACCATAATCACTATATATATTTTATGGTATGATCGAATCTTGCTTTGATTTGCATTCGAGTACTAATTTACTGATTTGTTGATCTCTCCAATATTGATTTTCATTTGACACTTTTATGTGAATCTAAACTTGTCGGTTTTTCTAACTCGGCGACAACCCTAAACCGTAGACCTCCACTTTTGTCTGAGATGGCAGAGAATCACAGAATTAATTTGCAGAATACAATTCAAGATTAAGTTAACGGTATGGAGTAAATGGTACTGATTTCAATTCTGATTTGAAGAATTCGAATTTAGAGCAACTTTTTATTCCTACAGAAAGTGGTTAATTAAGACCCCCACCTTCCTTACCCTTATCTGATTGAAGATGATCATGATCTCATGCACTATTTTCCAGAAAGCCTAACCACACTCTCTTTTGCGATGACTGAATGCAGCTAGACGTCATTAGCTATAACACTACTCTAACTGTTAATGAAACTCAAATGTAGACCACTTTGATATGAAACTGCTTTAAAAGGCCTATACGAGATATAATTAGTGGACTCAATAAAAAAAACAATGACCATAGAAAACTAGAATTCCTTGGACCGTATATATTTCTACTGTTATATCTAAACTGTAAAAATTTCCAATCCCTCTGAGAATAATTTTGTTGGGGACTTAACATTTTGCAAGAGTGGCACCTACAACCAGTCTCCCGAAAACTTAGCAGTCGAAATAGATTACCTATTATATTCAATCTCATAATATTCTTTTGTGCATTCTCTTTGAGATAGGACAGACGTACATATCATTGTCCAAATCCAAGGATCCAATCATCCACCCCCTCATGCATATTCCTGCAGGTCACATGTACCACTTCTTTGATGATCAGGTGTTTCTGTTTACACGATTGCAATCTGAGCGTCCGATTCTGGTGACTTGAGGGGCTTTTACTGAGTCTCTTCGCAGTGAAAACACAAATAATGGGTATTCGTGTATAGCCATGGATATTTATGGTTTTGGTAAGTTGCTGTTTGATATATACCAGTTACGCAAAACCAAAGCCACCCCCGAACTTTCCTTTAATAGTCATAAAACTACAACTAATATACCCGTTTGATAATTTCTGAGGGTTATCTATAAATGTAAGTATCATACACTGGTAATTGTATAAGATGTGTTAATATAATTATTTTAGTCAAAATACGACCTCCAGATGACTATGAGAAGCTGGATAAGCCAGATTCGAGACAATCTAGAGATATTGTAGAGGAAAGCCAAAAGTGTATGGTTTCAAGGAGAATTAAATATTGTTTATTGATAGTCGAAAACCTCCTTTGTATATGCGTCGTATTTGAAAAACCTCCTGATATGTTCCTCTATATATGTTGAAACCAGCTCAATATTATGATACTTAACTGAAAAATAACGTACGGTTCACCTATACTGATTCAGGTACTAAAGTCCACCACCTAAATTGGATTAAATCGGTGCATCAAAATTTAGTCTAAATTTCAGTAAAACTCTAATATGCTGTATAAAATAGCGTTAATTAGCATATCATATCATATCATGCACTTGTTTTTGGTCTGCTGTATTGGTTAGACTCTATGCAGTCTATTAGATAGATGAGATTAATGTGCCGCATGAGTGCGTAAGCAGCAGAATGCGTGAATATATGCAAGATGAAAATGATTTTTGCATCCTCTCCACATTGATTATGAGATGATAATGTGAAATGGCTAATATTACTGCTGATAACAGGTGTAATCCATACAACGTCTACTGCTGCCGTGACTAGAAGGCGTTTGAGTGTACACAATACAGCTGTGCAGTTTTCTGTAGACTAGTTAAAATGTCAGATCGATTTTCACCTACTCCTTGATGATTTTAAATGTTAGAGAATAGTGGGTAACCACCTCTGTATACAACCGTATGTAGTATACCTCAACTATATAAGGTACACCAATATATAGAATTTAACTAACTTAACACTATGATACTTAACTGAGATTATAAATAGAGTTCACCTATAGTAATTCAGGTACTAAGGACCAACACTAAACATATATATCTTGTTAATGAATAATGGATAACCACATCTGCATGCAACCGCATGTAGTATGAAACAACTATATAAGATGTATACCTCTCCGTAAAATGTATGCAACTTAACACTATGAGACTTAACTGATATTATAGATAGAGTTCACCTACAGTAATTCAGGTACCAAGGTCCACTAATAAACCTATATATATTTACAGCATGTACTGGAATTCCAAACATTATCAGAATCGCGCCAAGATAGTTAAAACATCAGTGTGGCGTGTCTTTGGAATTGAGCAAGTAGAAGCTAAATAAGCTTTATGTCCATGTTGTATAACGAGCCGTGTAAGCTAGGGTGAAAAAAATCTTACGCTGGACACTATAAAATTGGATCAGTTAACTGAGTGTCATATAGCTTTTGATATATCCTTCCTTTTGGGACGTAATAAGTAACACGAAATTCATCGAAATAAAACGTACATCAAACTTGAAAATCTGCAGATATTGAAAAAAGGAGTCAATTCCTGAAACTCTTAATAGATTCAATCATAACCATTTTGTTGCCTAGTTTTTTAGTTTACCATATGTGGTGCATCACCATTTAACAATCGCTCCTATAATCTAAAGTATCCGTTGTTATCACAACTCTATTTCGAAGTTATCTGAATTTCTCTAGATTCTGGCTTTTCTGATTGTTCCAGTACAGCTTTAAACAAGGTAATATGCGGTGCAGCAGTTTGGGCACTTCTAAGAAATTCTTTTCCCTCTTCTCTCTTGCCACTATTAAACAAAATAACGCCTTTTCTGAAATAATTATGTGGATCGTCAGGTTTTAATAGCATTAGCATACTGATATCTGCGTAAGCTTCAGGCCATTTTTTAAGAGTTAGATATGCATCACATCTAGGTGACAAACATCGACAGACTTCGTCTAAAGTGAGCATAGTTGCCTCCCATAATGGTCTTCTCAAGACCATCTCTAAGGCAGTCGATAGCAATTTAATTGCGTCTTCGGGTTTACCACTCTGCAAGCATTTACTAGCGTTTCCAACAAGTTTCGCAGCAGAAACAGAAACATTTTTAGTTATAACATTCGGAGCGGGTGGAACTTCGCCATTTACAGCCACCAGCTCTGACATGAGTGTATTCACCAGAACAGCAGCTTGGGAGGCCTCCTCACGTGTACACGGATCTAAATTGCGAAGAGTCTCTTCATTGAAGGATACTTTCTTGGTCGCAGGATTAAAAACAATATCCACCATGAGACACGAAGATCCCCTATTCACAGATGTGTTAAGTTGTTGTTAGATACAGGATACGCGTAAAATTAATTAACACATCACTAAGGAGATGGGCAATTTTACATACTAGTCTCAAGTGATGATGTGGTCCCTGTATTTTATATCTGAGCAAACGGAGTGTGTAGTATCAATTCTATAAGGATAAATATTCAAACCAACCAAGAAATGCAGAGTTTCTGTGATCTAAAATTATATTTACAATTTCTAGTTACATAAACCTCCAACGACTATGATCAAGAAGTATTAGCTATATGCGTTATGCACAATTCGTAGAATATTTTAGTACGGCACCCCCGATATACACAGTTATTGAAATTCTGTGTATTCCTGATTATACAGTTAAATTATGTCAAGTGCGAAGCTTGTACAGTAATATACCTTATAGTTAAGGTGTCACTATGCACACACAAGCTGAAGGTTTACTTACTCCGTTCTAACATTACGCACCACTCGTAGCTAAACAAATACAAGTGACAATATTTACTGTCTCAATACAATACGTCTTATATATGAATAGGCAGCTTACATTGATTGCAATTCCATGCCAACCACCTGCAGTAAAGTTTTTGATGACCTATGGTACGATATGGATCGAAGATAATACAGGTATGGAGTAATTATTAGTGAGGAGTATGTAGAATATAGCAGCCTTTAAATGTATTGTCTTCGTAGAAAATTCTGATTTATGTTCCAAGGTTTCTACCTGCGAACTCCGATGAATATAAGATCAGCTATACTATCGGAACAGTCTTAGAAGGTACGCAACATTACACTGAATATGGAATCGTGTGATATGGAATGGAAAACTGACAAATTTCCTAGATTAGGTGCTTTAGTCGAATTGTATAATATTATGGCAACTCATGTAGGTGGTCGAGTTGCAATAACCTCTGCTAATGAGAAGATTGGAAAAAAAAAGCTAATGAGTATTCGATACTGAACATAAATCACGGTTTAGTGTTAGCAATAGCTTTTTATTAAGTATTTTGCTCATTAGAATTTCGTCAAGCATTTGCGTAGGTCAAATAAACATGCATTACACATTTGGGAACTGGTCACCAAACTTATCCCTTAATTCACGAGTTAGTTCTTCTAAAAGCTGCCCATCAATGCCAAGAATATCGCGAAGATAATGCCCAATTTCGATGTTTTCATTAGCACCAACGACAGGATTCAATATTTCAGGAAAGTTTGAACTGCCATAAACATTAACATCAACACCAGAATGGCCATGAGTAGCCCAGCCAACCTCAGCCCGTAAACTTTGCATAACTGATAATCTATTCGAAGAAGTCAGGACATGATGAGCAATATCTTTAATGTCTTCACTTGTATGGTCAACAAACCCAAGACCTTTCTCACCTAGAATATCCTGGTCTACAAATTCATTTAATTCCTTTTTGCTACCGTCAAATGCTTTGAGAGCACGTGAAAGATATTCAATACTATGTTTGGCACGGTTTAGAACTTCAGGATACCATAAATAGTCCGGATACGCTTTAGATATTTGCTTAGCCAAAGACAAACCTCCGGTTTCATGGTCACTAGTAGACAAAACAACAGTAGGAACGTCTGTTTCTTCGTTTGCAAATTTAACCATAGCTTCAAACGCGTCATTATAAGCCAACACTTCATGAACTTGAGCACCTGCATCGTTATTATGACCACAATGATCGATCCTTGAACCTTCCACAAGAATGAAAAAACCATTTTCGCTATCTTTCGTTGCTTCAGAAAGAGCCCTGACGGCAGTCAAAGCCGTTTCATTGAGTCTGGGGAATTCAGTGTCATGGTAATCGATAGTAAAGGGGTAGTCAGTTGGAGAAAATAAGCCCAGAAGAGGTAGAGAGACATTTTTGCCCAATCTCAAATTCTTAAACTCTTCATTCGATTCTATGTATTTCCAACCCGAACTTTTAGCATCTGAGATTAGATCACTCTCGTCATACCTACAGCTGTCAGGGTGAGATGAAGGAAGAAAATGACATCTTCCACCACCAAAAATCAGATCAACAGTACGTCCAAATGGATGTGCGTCTTCAAAATTAATGAGCTGCTCTGCTATAAAGTCTTCTTCGCTACGGAAGCTAGCGTGTGACGCAAAAGAAGCTGGCGTAGCATCAGTAATTCTAGTGGTTACAACTAAACCTGTGTGGTATCCCATGAGCTTTGCTGCTTCCAAGATACTAGCGCATGGTCTTCCAAGTGGATCAACACCAATAGCACCATTGTACGTCTTCAACCCACATGAAAATGCAGTTGCACCCGCAGCACTATCAGTGACAAAACTATTGTTTGAACGTGTACGAGAATTACCGATGAAGTAGTCATCAATAAACAAGTTAGTGAGATTATCTTTCTGAGTATACTGGAAATAGTTACGTGCCATCGCTACTGAAGCAGGGCCCATACCGTCACTGACCATAAAAATGACATTTCGCTTTTTAGGAATATCTGAAGTAGGCACTTCAGACAATTTACCACTAATAGCAAAATAAAACGCACTAGCCGATAAGAACGTAGCCAGAACAGCCCATGCTAATAACAGTTTATAAAGTCTTGAGTGTGGACGCTGGATTTGGGCAGGATTTAAACTTTCAGACATACTGAACAAGGATATATACTGAAGATATTAAAGAGTTGATATCTTTAATGATCTGCTGGGGGTGCTCCAAAGAATTACCTTACAACCAAAAACTGAAATCAGAAGTTGCTGGTATTGCTGTAACAGGAGCGGCACGTGGTTTAATATGCACGTTTCACAAACACCTAGCCCTTGCACATGTCTATTTGCGGTATAGATAAAACTTCGAAAAAACCACATTAACACACGTAGAAGTGCTTCATGTATACATGTCGCAATTATATATAATTGGATACAATTTCAAGAACACATAAACACACTACGAAAGAGTTATTATTGGCGATTAATATGTATCTTGAGCTATTAGAAAAGTACTTAACTAGATTCATGTATATGCAAACGTGTGTACCCAATGATAAACCCCCCTTAATTGATCAATTACTAGTGGAGGAAGCTCAGAAGTCAAAAGCATACTAGCATTTCAACTTTACACTAAATTTGGTGGCTTGTACTTCTTATTGCGGACAATACGACTCACCAGCCATTCGGAGGCGTCTTCGACGCCAGTACCATCAATCGCACTAATAGGTAGGACTCTGCTATCTCTAGCACTCATGTTCTCTGCTATTTTATTGAAGATTTCTTTTATATCCTCTACCTCCATGCAATCGTCACGGTCTTGCTTGTTCGCAAGCATTAGAACAGGCGTACTAACCATAACCTCTGTACTGATTATCTTGTGAAGTTCCTCACGGCACTCCTCTATGCGTGCTGTGTCTGTGGAGTCAACTACAAATACAACAGCATGAGCATCATTGAAGTAACCATCCCACAATGTACGCAAACTTTCCTGTCCTCCTAGGTCCCAAAACTTCAACCAAACTTTATTAAACTCAATTCGACACATGTTTTGACCTATTGTTGGAATTGTATCCACATCTTTCAGGTTGGCAAACCCTGGATCTTTGCCTTTGTTCTGTTGACGAGCTTTGTGCGAGTATCTTTGGCTTAGCTGCTCTAGTAATGTCGTTTTGCCTGCATTATCGAGTCCAAGAATTAGTACGCTGTATTCTTCTCGTCTAGTTAGGTTGTTGTATAGTCCACGAGCTAAGTGGTACATCAAACTGGCCAGTTTCCCGAGCTACGTTGACAACCTAACCCTTGACATATACGTCTAGCACTGACTGTAATCCTATCTTTACTCTGAATGTCACAAAATTTTAAATTTTCGAAGAATATCTTTTAAAAAGATTTGTCTAATATATATGAAAATGCTATCGTAACTATTAAACACTCGATAAACGGCTTTTAATTCCAAAACACTATAACAAGGTTAAAGTTGCTCATTGACGTTATTTACATTTAAGGCAAACCTGGCTAAAGGATGTTGACGAATTGATTAGTTCGTAGATATCAAATAGGAAGTAATATACTAAAATAAGTCAGCTAATGTTGGACTTTTGCACCTGAATTTCTATAGGTGAACTCTACTTGTAATATCAGTTGAGACTCATAGTGTTAAGTTAGTTAACTGTTTTATATATTGGTGTACCTTATATAGTTGAGGTATACTACATATGGTTGTATACAAATGTGGTCACCACCCACTATTCTCTATCAGTTAAGAAGATTTCATGCATTTCAAGAGCAATTAGATGTTTCATGGTACCTTTTGTTGAATTATGATAAACTGAATAAAATTACCTCTTGAATGATAATTGTACGTTGTTAGGCATACTTTGTTGATAAATAAGGTGCTTAATATAGAAACGTATATATGGCAACGTTGTCATGGGTATTATATACATTTTAAATTCGCCGATAAGCTCAGTGTTACAATAGTTATCCCAGCTACTCGATAGACACTTATTTTAGCACCCGACGTTGTCACTAGTCTCGGATGTGATGAATTGCAAGGGAAAACAACCATTAAATATAATACTACCAAGGTGGGGAGTCATATATCACTGCGTCATGATTCTTAGGACTATAAATGTAGCGCACATATTTTTTGAAGCTCTAAATTTTCAACCTGAATGTTGGAGCAACGGTAATCAGGGACCCTTTTCAAAGCTGAAGCAATTTTCTGAATTCCATTATGTTTGAGAAATGATATCATGTCTTAACATGTGCCTACGTCTGCTGCTATTTTTGTAGTGATGAAGTGTTTATCAAGCTCATCAACGCACCCCGTATGGGGACACACTAGTGAGGAGTATTAAACTAGCTATTAAATTTCTTATCTTTACTATAATCCAAAAGTACAAGTTGCGATTTTTCAAAAAATTACCAAAGTGCTATCTGCAATTATTCTGAGTTGCCGGCATACAGAAAGATTTTTTTAAATTTTAATTTCAACAACTTCTGAATGGTCACAAACGTACCTCAGTTAGAATTTGATCCTTCCAGACTTCCATGCAAATTGGCCAACTCAATACTGCCTGAGCCGGTTTCTTTTCCACTGGCAGCAGTTCCTTAATAGTCGCATGACATTGCATCATTACCATAACGCCCATCTAAGCTCAACGTATGACTAATATAAGAAGTTTATTAGAAATTCCAATTCCTCAATATTTACCTTCTACATTTTCAAAAGTCGAAAATGGAAAAAGCTATTCGCGCTTCCCGCCAGGTGTGTCCTTTTATGAAGTATGCCAATACAGCTTCTTTGCAGAAACTTGTTGCACGCAAGAGTCTTTTAAATGCTGCCAGTGCTTGCCCTGTGATGCATCACGCTATTGAAGCGCAGAAAAGTCAAATTCGTAGCTATTCCCAAATGTCAAGTGCTTCTACCGGAAACGTTTCTGCTGAATATGCAGAAAATTCATCTGGTTCTTCGTCAGGTAGTAACAGTACCTTTTCTGCCTCTGCGGAGAACTTAGCTCAATATGAGGCTCAGTTTTCTAAGGATTTACAGAAAAAACATGCGGACAAAAGTTATCGTTACTTCAACAACATTAACCGTCTAGCTGAGAAGTTTCCGCATGCACATTTAGCTAAAGAGTCCGACAGAGTCGCCGTGTGGTGTGCCAATGACTATCTAGGTATGGGTAGCCATCCGGAGGTTCTGGCTGCAGGTCATAAGGCCCTTGACAGTTATGGAGCAGGTGCAGGAGGCACTCGTAATATTGCTGGTCATAACAAACATGCAGTTGAAATCGAGTCTACTTTAGCTAAATTGCACTATAAAGATGGTGCTTTAGTCTTTAGTTCTTGCTTTGTCGCAAATGATGCAGTCTTAACCCTACTTGGCCGAAAGTTCCCTAACCTTGTTTACTTTAGTGACGAAATGAATCACGCGTCTATGATTCAAGGTATAAGAAACTCCCGCGCAGAGAAAGTTATTTGGAGGCATAACGATCTAAATGACTTAGAAAGCAAGCTGAGACAGTATCCCAGAGAGACTCCTAAAGTTATTGCTTTTGAGTCTGTCTATTCAATGAGTGGTTCTATTGCACCTATCGAAGCTATTTGCGATTTGGCTGAAAAATACGGCGCACTTACATTTCTAGATGAAGTGCACGCTGTTGGTATGTATGGTCCTCATGGTGCTGGTGTTGCTGAACATTTAGACTTTGATTATTATGCCAATAAGAGAACAGGTCCTTTGGGTCGCGAAGGCCGCAAGATTCCAGTGAATGATCGCGTTGATATTATTTCAGGCACTTTAGGAAAGGCATTCGGCTCCGTGGGTGGCTATGTAGCAGGTTCTAAAAATTTTATTGATTGGGTTCGATCCTACGCCCCTGGCTTTATTTTTACTACTTCACTACCCCCCAGTGTCATGGCTTCGGCGAATGCTGCTATTAAGGTACAAACTAGAAACAATGATAGCCGTCGAAAGCAGCAAGAAGCTGTCAGGTACGTCAAGGAAAGTCTTAGCGACAAAGGTATTCCGGTTATTCCCAATCCTTCACACATCTGCCCTGTATTTATTGGTGATGCGGCTCTTGCTAAGGAGGCTAGCGACATTTTGTTAAATGATCATGGTATTTATGTTCAAGCTATAAACTTTCCCACCGTTGCACGTGGTGAAGAACGCCTTCGGTGCACTCCTACTCCAGGTCACAACAAAGAGTTATGTGATCAGCTTGTGAACGCTCTAGATCAGGTTTTTAATAAACTGAACCTGAAGCGTGTGAAGCAGTGGCAGTTAGAAGGTAGATTCTTGGATTCTCCTGAACCTATTTGGACTAACAAACAATTACAGCACAACTAAGTGCTATTGCACACCTTATAATTAAATCATACTGTTATTATATGTAGTAAGTAGATCTATTTAATTCCAGGTGTCAAAATCAATAAAATCGCTAGGTATTTTATTATAGCGATATTGATTCCTAAAGATATAAACTGTATCAGACACTGATTGTGGGTCATCAGTTCCTAAATTTTCTACATAGGAAGGTTTGATTTATCAAGCACATAAGTACGATAGTATTATATTCTCCATGCACAGATGTTTGTATTGTAAGGCTGTCGTATGTCATACAAAGTCATACTTACTGACCTCTCCTGCAACGTTGAATCTTTCAAATCATTGAATGTCAAAATATCGTGCTCCTGGATGTTCCAAGTAATTTCAACTGTTCCTATAACTCTGTGAGAAATATAAAATGTGTGTGTGTCTTATTTGTTTTGGTAGATATTTACAAGTCTTGTGGCCATTATTTAGTTTTAAAGAAGACCATAAATGCGTAATCTAAATAAAATAGCCTGTTACGTGCGTATATAATGACCAAAAGGTTATTCTTCAAAAACAATGCTCCGAATTTAATGTTATGAATGTGCAGTCACTTATCTGGTTCTCTTGGGCTTGACAGTCGGCTTTATTTATCCGTTTTTGTTGTATCCATGAGATCAGCGCCTTGATTACTGGATTGAGTAACCTGGCGGGCTCTGGCTTTTGCTAGCATTACGTTTTGTTTGCTCTTGTATGCACGCACCCTACACTGTTCCCACGTTATTATAGATCCGGTTAAGAAAGCACCAAACCCCCAATTTGCACATTTGGAAGTCGGTTGTGATCTTTTGAGAACGGCAAATACAGTGACACCAATACCAAGCCCGGTAAGCATTGAGTTTCTAAAGCAAGTCATTTGTGGTACTTGCTTGAAATCCTCCAAACTTAATGATTTCAAAACTTTAGATAAACTGACGTTTTGAAAGGGATTTCCAATTCCAGATCCCTTGACATCGTGGAACTTAGGTTCAACATCATCCAAATATTTAGGGGCCTCAGAATTAGCATCAACATCTATGACTGCATCTGTAGATACAGCTGAATTCTCTTTGGATCTCCAGAAGCCCCATAATTTCATACTTTAAAGCTGAGTATAACTGGTTTAATGATACCAGATACGCTGAACTGGACATTCTATGGGTTAGGTGTATAAATATACTTATGTCGAACCTTAATACCTTAATCAATTACTATTGGTGAACTAGATCTAATCTACCAGCTAAAATCCAAAGTGTTGAGTTGGTTCTGTTCTCCATATAAGTACGTCCTATGTATATGTAAATACTACATGAAGTTATATACAAATATGGTAGCATACACTCCTCAAACGGTTGAACTGTGTAGCTACTGTAGGGATATAAACAAGTCTGGTGATTATTTCTCAGCGCAATGAAAAAGAGCAAATAAATAATTTAGTTAGGAGATTATGTATATTGGATAATCCAGTATGAAAATATTTTTCAACATAAATATACGTAATTTGGTGGTTCATGTGGAGAATCTAAAGTTACAGTAATTGTTAGCTTAAGTTTGAAGGCATCATCATGTGAAGATCGTACACCTGGTTGAGTTCTGATCTTAAACTAAATTTCAGCACAAATAACCTACATTCACTTATCTGTCTATCACCTTTTGCATTCCTTTTACTCGATTATAGACGCACACATTAAACATTGTAGCACAAAAAGCAGATCACACGAGAAGCTCAACTCAATTTCTATGCATGTACTATGCTAAAATTTGGACACATCGTTAAATGTAGATAGATGTGGATAGCTAAGAATATCAAAAGAGTTAGACTAAACAGTGCAGAATATTAGTGTTATATTAGGACATTCATTAATACTGTATCTAGTGCTTCTATCCATGTGTATTCACTCTTCTTCATAACACTAAGACACAATAATCAGACTTGTATATTTTTAGAGGCTGTTGTATAGACTAACAAAAACGTCTTTTCAAACCACGCTTCTAACATACATCTCACTAAAACTATCTCCAGAAAGATAGAGATACCGTTTGAAAATATAAATATATCAGACCTATTAACGTTTAGAAAAAGTTATTTAAAAGAACTTGCAATTTACATAGCTGATTTAATGCCACTCGAGTAAACAAGTTTCTATAAGTGATCCCAATAAACACTACTTTCGTCTATAATTATGTAATGCATCTTTTGGCGTAATTTGAGCGCAATTGTGAACAAATCTGGTTAGGGAAGTGTCCCAACAGGGAATAATAGGTTACCGCATATTGTTGTTGCTGATAAACGAGTCATTGCAAGTATTGTTCATATTCCCAGCAAAGTCGAAAAATGTTTATGCATAGAATTATACCATTAATTACACCAAAATCATTTATCAGAGCAAGAATTCTGTCTCAATTTCGTACGAAAACAAGCGTAGCAGTAGGATTGGGAGCAGCAGCTGGATTGGGAGTACCAACTCTGGCCAACTACGCGCGAAGAAATAGGCTTGTACGTAATGATTCTATCGCGGTTATCCAGGGCAACAAACAAGAAACGAAAGCAAGAATTGACTATCATCAGCTCACCTATGGATCTTTCTTGGGTATGATTGCAGGCTATATTTTCGGTCAAGTGAGTAGGATGCTTGTGGGATGGGTTGTTGTCACTTTGATGGGCTCAGAGTATCTAAAACAAGCAGGATACATAGATACCAAACCTCTAGAAGCAACCATTCATAACTTTTGTCGGAAGACAATGCACCTTGATGTGTTTGTTGAGGACCCTAGTTTCAAATATAGTTTCGGCGCAGCATTTTTAATTGCTGCAGTGTACGCTTGATTCATCTACGATTTCGTCTGTTTATTACACTTTATAAACTAAATAACACCTAAAGGTTTATATCCCCTTGTTTTCATCCATACACTTCTCCACTCCGTCATTATTTCGACGCCTGTGATTTCAGCTAATTCCACACTAACATCATATAGCATCTTATCACCTCTCTTACATGCATAAGCAGCCACTATCCTAGCATTCCATGGTCTTGGGACTCCACTGATTTCCTCAACACATTCCCTTGTTAGATAAGGTGCTAGTGCCACAGCCCATTCTTCCATAAAAAAGTCTATTCTGAGTTGGTTGGAGGTAGTTATATCTTTACTGGGCTCCATTACAGGCCATTCTCTTCTCTGCTGAGCGAACACTACGGCATTGGCGATTTCTCTTAAAAAGTCTGTGCCAATTGATAAAAAAAGTGGCAAATACATAGATATAACCAATTTTGGTTTAATAGTCGACGAATTTGGAACCATTATATTACTGTCGATTAAACCTCTCAAAGTATCTTCCATATCAGACTTAAACAAGTAACATAACTTATTTGTAAGTTCAGCGCTCGGTACAGCTTCTTTGTTTTCTCTCTTAATCCGCCTCCACTGCTTAAAGTATTCTTTAGCTTTGGTTGCAGAGCTAATCGTCCTGTCAATTATAATTGGGTCACCACAGTGATATTTTCTAGCAATCTCACCAGTTTGTAACGCCCAGAATCTCTGATACAACCATTGAAGACCCCGAGACGTCATTCTCCGAAGCAAATGGATCGACGGGATATCTTCATGCGTAGCAGCATGACGCAGTTCTACAAAACTGTTTGGAAGACCTATCTTTTCGGCCAGTGAATGAAGTGGAGTGACATTTTTACCAGTTTGAGAGGCATCCAATATTTCGTTCACAAATCTTATTATTGCCATACTGTATTGTAATCTAATAGAGAAGAGATCATTTTCAGGGACATCACCGTGCACGGCGGAAACCAACAAGCAAGTGGCGTGAACGCTCGCTGGAAGAAATCCACGCACTTCGTATGCTTTACATTTATTTAGACCTTCTATTTGATCCTTGTAACTACCGTACAAGAGGTCACGAAGATCAACGATTTCAGAAATTTGTTTGAACACGCTTAGACGTGACATGTGTAAGCTTCCAAAGGTCGGTTAGGGGAAAGGTTGATTCAATCTTTTAACGCGTTCCTCCATTTTTATTTTGATACTTAACTGAGATTATAAATAGAGTTCACCTATAGTAATTCAGGTACTAAGGTCCAACATATACAGAATATAACTAATCCAACGCTATGGAAGGTGACTGATATTGCTGCTAGGGTTCATCTAATTCAGGTACTAAGATCCGACCTTTATGGTATTCGATCGATAAAGCGTGCTGGCGGGTCGTTTCTTACTAGGTCATCTTATGGTTGCTACAACCCGGTCTTACAGCTAGTCTGCGCAAATATATTTTCCCATAGTATTAAGAAGTGATGATAAGTTTGCATATATCTGACTTTCTTTGTAATTCAACAGATCATATAAATTATGAAGCAGAAAAATGCGTTTAGCACCTTAGAACCAAATGCAATATAGGTAAAAGGCTAGGTATACCATTCACATAATTTAATATGATAGTGTCTGGTTAGCTAGACAGTACGTCAGTGTTTCAACTACAGAAAAAAACACATAACTAGAATGAGCGCCTGAATATTTATTTTATGTGAGCTAAAACCGATAACCAAAGACTGACAATTTCAAGCCTTAATTTTTGAATTACTACAGGTGAATTCTATCTACAATATCAGTTAAGTCTCATAGTGATATGTTAAGTTATATCCTGTATAGTGGTGGACATTATATAGTTGTTGGATACAAATGTGGTTGCCCACTTTTCTCTAGGATGCATAGAGATTACTTATTACTGGAAAGGTTAGTATCACATCAGACATCCAAGGAAGGATGAAACGGTCACCGCATACTCAATGGGTTCATGCGCATACTACCGTGGAAACTGCGAATGTTTATATGGTTTCATCATCGTAATACTTACTTATTTCTATATTCCCAATGACACCTTTGAATGGTTTGCTTTTGTAAGTCAGACACCTGAATACTGGCAAGTAAGCCTTATTATGCTTTTAGAAAAGCGGCGGCCTTCGCTGTCACCATAGTCGGATATGATAAAGAAAGAAGAGGAATGGTATTATCATCACACAAACAAGAAGCAAACCATATAGCAATTGCAACGTTGCTTTGACTGTAAAAAAAACAGATATAGCAACGCTACCTTTGCTACAAAGACTGGAGACCCCTCCAGACAGCCAGACTATAACCGGCAACAAGATGATAAAAATTTTTGAGGCTTTATACCTACTATGACAAAGTACCCTTGCCCAGCTAATGTAATCCGGAATACGTGAATCCTTTTGCGATCACCTGAAGTAAGGCTGACACATAGTGTAGCTCGACATTTAAATGAATTGAGCTTCTACTCCATACTCAAGTTAGGTGAGACACACGATACACTCATAACATCAGGTCATCTCCCAATGGGTTGTGATAACGAGACTGGTCAAAGGTTTCACATGTCTGTATTGCTTAGGACTTCTGATAAGGTTTCCAAAGAAAACTATATACGGACGTTAATTTTATAAAGACTCTTCACTTATATTTTTTCTATTTGTGTCCTCCTAACTCTCCATATCCTGACAGGGATAAACTTAAACTAACATAAACTTAACTGATTGTAAACTGGCTATTTGACTTTATTTCCCGAGTTAGTATCTGTTATTTCTATCTAATTAGTATAGTATCCAAATGATCAGCTAGTTACATACTGTATATAACTGAACACGATGTAATCGTCGTACCTTACATCCGGCCGAGGTTAGCTACATTTTTTCGGATGTACCGTTTCAACAACAATTGTGGAATTTACCCTAGCTATGCATATTAAATATTCACTGCATTACTCAGCAGCGGGGTATGCCGATTAAGATTGATAGTAAAGAAGCAGCCTTGAAGTTTATTGAGGATCACGATACCTTCCTGTTTGACTGTGATGGCGTTTTGTGGCGCGGAAACACACCTTTGACACATTCTGCTGATACCCTGAAGCTGTTAAGATCGAAGGGCAAGCAGATTGTGTTTGTCACCAATAACAGCACTAAGAGTCGAAAACAATACGTTAATAAATTCACCAAGTTAGGCATTGACGCCAAAGCAGATGAGATTTTTGGCTCTGCTTACTCTTCAGCGGTCTATCTAGACAAAATGGGTACCTTTGACAAGGAGAACAAGAAGGTTTTAGTGATTGGCGAGTCCGGTTTAGAAGAAGAGCTACATGAAGCTGGTTTCAAGACCTTGGGAGGTGCTGATCCGGCATTGAATCGCGATTTTGGACCTGAGGTCGAAAAGTATGCGATAAGAGACGAGAGTATTGGTGCTGTCGTTTGTGGCCTGGATCTTAAAATCAACTACCTCAAGATTGCATACGCTCAGGCCAATTTAAGAGACCCCAGAGTTACGTTTTTAGCTACGAATGTTGACTCAACGTTTCCAGCAACTGATATGATTCTTCCAGGTGCTGGTACGGTAATCAAATCAGTCAGTTTCTGTTCTGGACGTGAACCTGATGCTACATTAGGTAAACCATCTAAGGCTATGATGGATTGTATTCTTGAGAAATTTAAGCTCGATCCAAAACGGACTGTCATGGTTGGGGACCGATTGAATACTGATATGAAATTCGGTGCCAACAGTGGATTGGATACCTTGTTTGTGTTAACGGGTGTTGATAAGGTTGAAGAAGCTAACAAGTTCGGTGTTGATCCGACATACTACGCTGATAAGCTAGGAGATATTTTTGAGTTACTTGAATAATTTCTTCTTCATATTACTGAAAATATACTATCAAATCCTATTCTGTCCTTTGCAATAGCACGAAGTTGGCTTACACACATACGTCTTGATGCACCAGCTATGCATATACGCATAGAGGCACAAAAACTTATCTGATTCCTCTAGGTGCATATATATATAGATGTATATAAACTCAATAAGATAAATATGTTCTTATTCTGTTATCTAAACCATATAGTCTTGACTCAGGCTTGTGCTGTGTCCTGAAACTATCCTGTAGAGAAATATAGGTCTGGTGATCTCTGCTTTGTATTATAAAAGAGAGTAGATATACAATCAGATGGGAAAAGTAGGTACGCTTATTTTTAAATTTTATTCAATGTAAGATATGTCTACTTGGACCTCAGTATATGAAGTACTATAGGTGAAATTTAGTTACAGTTATCGCACACATAATGCTATGTTAGTTACATTCCATATAGGGGTGTAAATTTCATATACTATACACGTGGTTGTATATAGATGTAATTGCCCAATATCCGCTAAGAAGCCACCATCAGAGTATTATAGATTGAGGACTATCCTCCTATTAGGTCATCCTACTACTGCTATATCTACTACTCTAGACTAGATTATGTACTTATCTACATCTATAACACTAATAAGTGATCATCAGACTTGTATAGCCCTACAGGTAGTTATATAGTCCAACATAGAGAGCATTTTTGAAACGTTTACGCAATATAGCGAAAATTGTGGTTCTAAGAGATATATACTTCTAGTTCTATGTGGTGTGCCACTACATTTCAGTCGGGTCTCTGTAAAAATGTAAATAGCTTAAAAACTTTAGCTCTAAACGGATATAAATTTGTTGGAAATGGATATGATACACATGTTAAGTTTCGGTTATCGCTGTTTAGAGAAGTTATTAAGCGAAAGCAGATATAAAGTAATTGTTGAGTGGTTTTTTATTTGACCAACATATAACCATTAGACATCCTATACAGTCTACATAACGTCGTTATTCTTTCCCCTAACGCCGGGAAAATGTTACCAAGTTTGTGTATATTTACAACTTCTTTAACAGTTTAACGGGTTAACTGCATCTGTTATGTCCAGTCATTACCATGATTATAGCTTAGTTACAATCTACAACGTGTTACGCCGATATGATTTAGCATGCCAAATAGGGTTACAACCAGAGGTAGTTCTCTATACTTTACAAATACTGTGCATAATTTATGCCTTAGGAAAACCTTATATTCCTCTTATATGGGTTCATTTAGTTTTTTTCAATGCTCATGGCTTTCAACCTCTGCGAACATATTGGATCCATATCCGTCTTCAGAACAACGTCTAAAGTATAAAGCAGTTTCTGATCCTGGATATTGCTATAAAACTCTTCAAAAGCGTCATTGTTAACCCTACGAACACAATCCAGCAGTCTTCTAGCTAGCGTTGCTCTAGTGCCTTCTTTGGTATCAGTTGCTTGCAGGTATTTACTTACAAAATTGAAAATGGGATCTGTGTATACGGGCGTGTTGAACATTTGAGGCTTCGACTTCATTTGCAAAAGCCATACAACCGGGTACACATTGATATCGAATTCCATCACGTCAACGTCGATCTGTATATCAATATACAAGGCGATCGACTGCAAATTGAGGTTCCGCTTTTGTAACAAAACCATCCAGTCTGCATCAGTATCTTGACTTTGGTTGTTTCTGACGAGATATAAGCATTTTTCGGCAATCAGATCATCTGCATTGTTAACAACTTCAAGGGCCTGTGCGTAGTGAACTACTTGCGTTAGATCTGTAAAATCGAGAAACTTAAAAGCAGTATATTGAACCACCTTGCTACTCGACTCGAATGCCAGTTCAACAAGATTTTCGGTGCCTGTCTGCAAGGCAGTGATACCCCAGCAAAGATGTTTTTCGATGTTATCATTCAAAAATCTTGTCAATCCTGAGTTCGGGGTGACGAACTTCCAGTATGATAGTTTTTGCTTCTCACGATATTCTGTCTCATCTGTAGAGAATAATGATTTCAGGTGCTCCTGGAATCCTTTATTCAACAGGCCCTGGCTATTGAAGTTAATACTCAGCACCTGTTTAAGTGGGTCTGATTTAATGTGGAGTAAACTAAGTGGCTCTGTAGAAATCATTTGTTTTCGTTTCATGATTCTGGCCAAAGCTAGAATGCTATACATGGCAATGAACGGCTCTGCTGAATTTTCATCAAAAAGTGCACGCAAACTAGCAATTTCTCTAGCACTAGGATCAGGAAACGCTGCATCAAATCCATTGAAGAACTTGTTGTACACTTCTTGATCATTAGTTGGAGCCGCAAGGTACCAGTAGTGTAAAAACTCATTCAGCACAGCGAGCTTATAAAATGGCTCAAAGTCCAAGTATTTCAAGTAATTGGAAACGTCAGGATATCGACCAGCATCGCATTTGGGAGAAGGAGCCTCTATCTTTAGGAAGTTTGTGATTATATACTGCGAGCACGAATTCAAGCTCTTCAAATCCAACGGCTTAAGCCGCAGTGAGTTGCATTGCGCTTTAGTATTAAAGTACTCAAAGTCATTGAGTTTGACGCGATTAAGGACCCTCTTGATTCTGTTATTCTCCGATGCCTGTGAAACTAGCTTTTCGTAGCAAGCATTGCCAACTTCATCGGACACCAAATAACCGGCAGAGTACACCGCGTTCTCCAGCACATCTATATCTGAATCATTTTTCAAAACGTATTCGTCAAGAGCTCCAGGGTCTCGATAGCCAAGATCCCTTGCATTCTCTAAGAGATTGTACTTTTCACCATGTTGTATGAATTTCTCCACCACCTCCTCAGAGTACTCGTTGCGTATACATGCGATTCGTACCCATAGCAGACTAGCATCCGGTTCCAAATCGGGCAATTCGAGATTGGGATTTACGCCGAGCAGGTTCTTCAAAATTTTAGGATCCTGTATGTTCTGTGATATCAGGAACGAACTCACATATTGAGTACATTCAGTATTATCTACACCTGCCAGTACAAGCAAGAACTGTTCAGTGGGTTGATTAAGGTCGATTTCCTTGAGTGATTTTGCGTCTAAAATTTTTGAGAGATATTTCGACATAATAGCGATAGGCGCCAATGACCTGCTACATCTTACTATCACTGACTCTTTGAACTTACGAAACTCCCTATTCAGTTCTACGTGGAGTTGCGTATACAGAGACCAAGCAGAGTTAACCAAGTCCATGTCCAATCCTTGGTTATAGCTTACGAATTCACCCAAGTTATCCATTGTGTACTCTAAGTTGCTAGGACCTGGTTCCAGATGAAAATAATTGTACAATAGGGGCCAAAACTCTGATAGGTGAGATGAAGCGATTAGTCTTTTAATGAGGTTTGGTCGGAAGCCTGAAGCTTGTGACCAAACAGATGGAAAGTTTCTGAGTGAAAAATTTATCGTTCGCAAAACCTCCACATCGACTCCTGGAACCTGAAAAGAAGCAATTTTGCTTAGTATATTTATGAACTCTGGCAAACAAAATCCTAAACTGTCGATATTGGACCTGACTATTCTCATAACACCGCTAACCACATGTGAATTTGCGGTTAAGATAAACTTGAATAGTACATTACTCTTTAGCAATGATAGTATCTGCTCGTTTTTCGTGTCGAAAAGCACGGGATGAAAGAATAACATGTCTAGACAACTCTTCGGTACTTGGTTGCACATTTGCCATTCAGGTTGCTCTAATATCATATAGGTCTCAGGATATCTCCATTTTACTACTTTTTGTAGAGTAGAGCATATGAAGTCGATAATCTCATTTTTCAGTTTTTGTACCAGTTCAGTTTGTTGCGTTGCGGTAAAAAGCTCATTCAAAGATGCAATGGCTGACGTCGATACTCTTTCGTCAATGTCATATTTGCCACAGAGCAGCAGAATGAAACTGTACTTCACATATTCAGTGGCTTCAGGCCCTGAATACGAATACAGCGCCCTTATTAACGCATGGCTTTCTGTTCTAACTAAAGGCGACGGATCCACGCTGAGCTTAGCATATACTTGAATACATGAACGACATATCTCATCAGCACGGTCAAGCATGTTATTAGCAACACATTTTTTAAACAAAAAACTGAGCTTTGTTAGTGCTCGCAGTTTGGTACACTCATCATTCACAAGGAGATGATTGAAAATGGCATTGTATTGGATAAAAACAGATTTGCTGTGGGCTGAGAGACCTTGCGAATGCAGCAAAGAAATATTTTCTTTTCCTTCTGCCGAAGATGTAGAGCGATATTCCCCGAGGTCGGGGAAAAGTGCGAATGTCATTACGAACAATCGAAATAATAGAGTATGTTTTGGATTGTACCACTACCTTTAAAAATATCGAAAGCGGCCCTTATTACCTAGTTTTATAAAGTTGTTAGAATGAGCTATGTTTATAAGCCATGCTGACGTTATACATACTTATATATTACAAATATATAGGTATCTGTTTTACCATACACTATAATTATATATGCACAGCATAGGTGAGTAAGAAATAGTTGTTGAAGGCTATCCCTGAGTCATAATAGCTGAGTAACTACCCATATCTGGGTAATTAACTTCAACAGCGTTGCAGCAGCATGGCAATGAATGCTTATCTCATAGTAATGCACGGGCCACCGAGAATTAGATATCATTTTGTTCTCACCATATACATGATTTGAAAAATGCCGAGCAACTTCATCCAGCGATTACATCTTCTTCGGAACTTACCCGATGTAGATTTATCCAAGGTCAAGGAGTTTTTGTTTAAAGTAGAGAAATATATTCAACGCTATACTGACGAAGAAAGAATATGTATTGATGAATATTTCTGTTTTGTTCTTGGGCTTAATCCTGGTCCACATAAAGCCAAATACAAGGACTTTTACTTAGTACCGACTAAAGAGGATTGTGACTACCTAATGCATGGCGATAATTATAAGTGCTATAACTTAGAATGGTTGTCTGGCATTCTAGAGAGCAATAAATGTGACGACTATTGTCCTGATGAATATGCTGATTTCTGTATATCTAATAAACTTCTCCTCAGAATCCCGTCAATCAACACTTTTGGAGTTATTTGTGCCAACGTATCTGAATTTAGATACGTGTCAAAAGGCCTTATGGTGGGAACGATGGGTTTCTCTAACGAGCTACGGGGAGTAGTCATGGGAGATGCATTTGCTATCGAATTCATTTTTGAAAACAATCATGAATACATGACATACGGTATTTATCCTGGTACTATTTATCTACCTGGCTCTATCGATTTCTCTATCAAAAGCACGCCGTATATGCCTCCTCCTCCCACCAAGTCTTCTAACAGTAAATCGCCTTCAGATGATGAATCCTCAGATTACTCAGATTCAGATTCAGAATATGATTGGGATGAACCAGGAAGCGAGGAGAAAGGTAAAAGGTACACTGAAATAGACGATTACTCTGATGAATATGATTTTGTCTGGAGCTTCTCAATTACTGCTACGGAATGCGACATAGAGGGAATAGCAAATTTTATCAGGTATGAGCGATCCTGGAATCGATATTGCGAGTAGCAAATATCTACTGAGAAGGTCTTTTTACAGCAGGCGGGGGTTGTAGCAGGATCTGTATTTGCTTTAATGCATCAAATTTAATAGTCTATACGTCACTTTTTCAAAAATGAATCTATATAAAACTGTACTCCATATAAAGAAGGAGATACAGGCATAGCGATAGCTACTTCATATTGTAACAGGAAGAAAAGAAAACATATTTTCCAGATCACTAGGTTTCAGGAAGACTCTCGAAGAACTGTACCTATTCAAAATCAAGCTATAAAGTAATTTTTATACGGTTCTCATCAGCGACTAGAGATATAGTTTCACACTTGCTAATGTCATAAATTAATGTTCTACTATCATATAACATCCAACTATCGTTAGTAGTACCGTTCAAATTCATTTGCAGATGCTTATCATGATAATGGAAAATGTTTGCCTGATATTCACTGAAAATGATTCCTTCTGAGGTGTTGTGCAGCTAGGAAGACCCAATTGTAATATCTTTGGGCCATAATGCTCTAGATGGGCGCGCCTTCTTTATAAAAGCGTCTAATGAGCTCTTTATCATCTACTAGGCGATAAATACTATAGACGGTCTTGTATAAGTTATTATCTGGTTTTCCAATTAGTACAGAGACTCCATCAATCTTATATGCATAATATCGGTACCAAACCTTAGCCGCTTCACGGATACAGCTCAAAATTTCCATCATATTGTTCTCACCAGAATCAACTATTTTTTTTGCAATTGAGTTGCACTCTTCTTCATCCCAGTAGCCGTTAGTTAGTCCTACACAAAAACTCGAATAAATACGAACTCGGTTTTCAATCAGATAGAGACACCCGTCTTTTGACGTGCGGTTCCAGATGCCATCAAACCAATTGGATACAGTATATGGCTTAGTCGACCTCCATTTCACTATGAAGTCGAGATCATCATGAAAAGAAGCAAAGACATCGACTTTAGGTATCTTTGCAAACTCAGAATCTCCAAGCTCTTCCTTCAAGGTTAAATACTTATCCTTATCTATAAGAATATTATAGTAGACTTTATTGAAGGCGCCATCCTGTATCACGTCTTTAAAAGCCATCTTTACGTTTTCTTTAACAAGTAGGCTATCCAGTTATTTTGTTTTAGAGCCTACACTTGTTGAAGTTAGGACCGTGATATAGGGTATTACTCAGCTTTATATGACTCGTGGATAACCTTCAACAACTATGTCTTTATTATTTATTATTCTATGAAGTGTATATCATAGGGTAAAACAGATTATTACGCATTTATAATAATGTTGAACTATATAACTACCTGTAGAGCTATATAAGTCTGATGATCACTTATTATTGTTATGAAAGAAGATAAGTACGTAATCTAATCCAGAGGAGTAGAAATAGTAGTAGTATGTTGAAGTTAATTACCCAGATATGGGTAGTTACTCAGCTATTATGACTCAGGGATAGCCTTCAACAACTATTTCTTACTCACCTATGCTGTGCATATATATAATTATAGTGTATGGTAAAACAGATACCTATATATTTGTAATATCTAGGTATTTATAATGTCAGCCTGGCTTATTAACATAGCTCATTCTAACATAGTAGAAGGATGACCTAATAGGAGGGTAGCTTCCAACACTCTATTATTTTGATTGTTCGTAATGTCATTCGCACTATTTCCTGACCTCGGGGAATATCGCTCTACATCTTCGGCAGAAGAAAATATTTCTTTGCTGCATTCGCAAGGTCTCTCAGACCACAGCAAATCTGTTTTTATCCAATGCGATGCCATTTTCAATAACCTTCTTGTGAATGATGAGTGTACTAAACTGCGAGCACTAACAAAGCTTAACTTTTGGCTTAAAAAATGTGTTGCTAATAACATGCTTGACCGTGCTGATGAGATATGTCGTTCATGTATCCAAGTATATGCTAAGCTCAGCGTGGATCCGTCGCCTTTAGTTAGAACAGAAAGCCATGCTTTAATAAGGGCGCTGTATTCGTATTCAGGGCCTGAAGCCACTAATTATTTAAAGTACAGTTTCATTCTGCTGCTCTGTGGCAAATATGACATTGACGAAAGAGTATCGACGTCAGCCATTGCATCTTTGAATGAGCTTTTTACCGCAATGCAACAAACTGAACTGGTACAAAAACTGAAATATGACATTATCGACTTCATATGCTCTACGCTGCAGAAAGTAATAAAATGGAGATATCCTGGGTCCGATGTGCCATTAGAGCAACCTGAATGGCAAATGTGCATCCAGATACCGAAGAGTTGTCTAGACATATTATTCTTTCATCCCGTACTTTTCGACACGAAAAACAAGCAGATACTATCATTGCTAAAGAGTAATGCGCTTTTTAAGTTTGTCTTAAGCAAAAATTCACATGTGGCTAGCAGTGTCATGAAAATAGTCGGGTTCAATATCGACAGTCTAGGATTCTGTTTACCAAAGTTCGTAGATATGCTGAATAATATTACTAGTTATAAGGTTCCGGGAGTCGATGTAGAGGTTTTGCGAACGATAAATTTTTCACTCAGAAACTTTCCATCTGTTTGGTCACAAGCTTCAGGCTTCCGACCAAACCTCATTAAAAGACTAATCGCTTCATCTCACCTATCAGAGTTTTGGCCGCTATTGTACGATTATTTTCATCTAGAACCAGATCCTAGCAACTTGGAGTACACAATGGGTAAGATCAGTGGACTCGTAAGTTATAATCAAGGATTGGACATGGATTTGGTTAACTCTGCTTGGTCTCTGTATACGCAACTCCACGTAGAACTGAATGAGGAGCTTCGTACATTCGAAGAGTCAGTGATAGAAAGATGTGCCTGGCCATTGGCGCCCACCTCTATCATGTCAAAATATCTATCAAAAATTTTAGACGAAAAATCACTCAAGGAAATCGACCTTAATCAACCCACTGAACAGTTCTTGCTTGTACTGGCAGGTGTAGATAATACTGAATGTACTCAATGTGTGAGTTCGTTCTTAATATCACAGAACATACAGGATCCTAACATTTTGAAGAACCTCCTCGGCGTAAATCCCAATCTTGAATTGCCTGATCTTGAACCAGATGCTAGTCTGCCATGGGTACGAATCGCATGTATACGCAACGAGTACTCTGAGAAGCTGGTGGAGAAATTCATACAACATGGTGAAGAGTACATTCTCTTGCAGAATGCCAGGGATCTTGGCTATCGAGACCCTGGGGCTCTTGACGAATACGTTTCGAAAAATGATTCAGATATAGATGTGCTGGAGAATGCGGTGTACTCGGCTGGCTATTTGGTGTCTGATGAAGTCGGCAATGCTTGCTACGAAAAGCTAGTTTCACAGGCATCGGAGAATAACAGAATCGAGAGGATCCTCAATCGCCTCAAACTAAATGACTTAGAGTATTTCAATATTAAAGCGCAATGCAACTCACCGCGGCTTAAGCCGTTGGATTTGAAGAGCTTGAATTCGTGCTCGCAGTATATAATCACCAATTTCCTAAAGATAGAGGCTCCTTCTCCCAAATACGATGCTGGTCGATATCCTGACGTTTCCAGTTACATGAAATACTTGGACTTTGAGCCATTTTATAAGCTCGCTGTGCTGAATGAGTTTTTACACTACTGGTACCTTGCGGCTCCAACTAACGATCAAGAAGCGTATAACAAGTTCTTCAATGGATTTGATGAAGCGTTTCCTGATCCTAGTGCTAGAGAAATTGCTAGTTTGCGGGCACTTTTTGATGAAAATTCAGCAGAGCCGTTCATTGCCATGTATAGCATTCTAGCTTTGGCCAGAGTCATGAAACGAAAACAAATGATTTCTGCAGACCCACTTAGTTTACTCCACATTAAATCAGATCCACTCAAACAGATACTGAGTATCAATTTCAATAGCCAGGGCTTGCTGAATAGAGGATTCCAAGAGCATCTGAAGTCATTATTCTATACGGATGGAACCAAATTTTATGAGAAACTAGAACCCTCATACTGGAAATTCGTCGCCCCGAACTCGGGTTGGAAGGGAGTTTTGAAGAAAGACATCGAAATGCATCTTTGCTGGGGTATTACTGCCTTGCAGACAGGCACTGAAAATCTTGCTGAACTGGCATTCGAGTCGAGTAGTAAGGTGATCCAATACATTGCTTTTAAGTATCTCGATTCTGCAGATCTAACGCAAGTGGTTCACTACGCACAGGCTCTTGAAGTTGTTAACAATGCAGATGATCTGATTGCCGAAAAATGCTTATATCTGGTCAGAAACAACCAAAGTCAAGAGACTGACGCAGACTGGATGGTTTTGTTACAAAAGCGGAACCTCAATTTGCAGTCGATCGCCTTGTATATTGATATACAGATCGACGTTGACGTGATGGAATTCGATATCAATGTGTACCCGGTTGTATGGCTTTTGCAAATGAAGTCGAAGCCTCAAATGTTCAACACGCCCGTATACACAGATCCCATTTTCAATTTTGTAAGTAAATACCTGCAACCAACTGATACCAAAGAAGGCACTAGAGCAACGCTAGCTAGAAGACTGCTGGATTGTGTTCGTAGGGTTAACAATGACGCTTTTGAAGAGTTTTATAGCAATATCCAGGAGCAGAAACTGCTTGATACTTTAGACGTTGTTCTGAAGACGGATATGGATCCAATATGTTCGCAGAGACTAGAAGCCATGAGCATTGAAAATAAACTAAATGAACCCATATAAGAGGAATATAATGTTTTCCTAATGCATGAATTATGCACAGTATATGTATGTATAGAGAACTACATCTTGTAACCCTGTATGGCATGCTAAAAACATATTGGCGTATCACTTTGTAGAATGCAACTAAGCTATAATCATGGTAATGACCGGACATAACAGATGCAGTTAACCCTTTAAACTGTTAAAGAAGTTGTAAATATACACAAACTTGGTAACATTTTCCCGGCGTTAGGGGAAAGAATAACGACGTTATGTAGACTGTATAGGATGTCTAATGGTTATATGTTGGTCAAATAAAAAACCACTCAACAATTACTTTATATCTGCTTTCGCTTATTAACTTCTCTAAACAGCGATAACCGAAACTTAACATGTGTATCATATCCATTTCCAACATATTTATATCCGTTTAGAGCTAAAATTCTAAGCTACTTACATTTCATATAGAGACTCGACTGAAATATAGTGGCGTACCACATAAAACTAGGGGATTATATCTCTTAGAACCACAAATGTTGTTATATTGCGTAAACTCTTCAAAAATTACTCTCTACCAATTGTTCTCTTTAATCTGTCATTTAATGGCGATTACGTCATACTTAGCGTGGCAGGAGCATGGCAATGTATGCTTATCTCATAGTAATGTGCAAGCAATCGAAAATCAGATATCATTTTCTTTTCACCATATACATGATTTGAAAAATGCCAAGCAACTTCATCCAGCGATTACATCTCCTTCAGAACTTACCCGATGTAGATTTATCCAAGGTCAAGGAGTTTTTGTTTAAAGTAGAGGAATACATACAACGCTATACTGACGAAGAAAGAATATGTATTGATGAATACTTCTGTTTTGTTCTTGGGCTTAATCCTGGTCCACATAAAGCCAAATACAAGGACTTCTATTTAGTACCGACTAAAGAGGATTGTGACTACCTAATGCATAGCGATAATTATAAGTGCTATAACTTAGAATGGTTGTCTGGTATCCTAGAGAGCAATAGATATGAGAAATATTGTCCTGGCGAATGTGCTGATTTTTGTATATCTAATAAACTTGGCCTTGGGTACCGGTTAGTCGCTGCTAAAGTTATTAGAGCCAACGTTTCTGAATTAAGATACGTGTCAAAAGATCTTATAGTGAGAACGATGGGTTTCTCGGACGAGCTACGGGAAGTAGTCATGGGGGATGCATTCGCAATCGAATTCTCTTTTGAAAACAATCATGAATATATGACATACGATAAAGATCCGGATGTTGTTTATCTACCTGGGTCTATTGATTTCTCTATAAAAAGCACGCCGTATATGCCTCCTCCCATTAAGTCTTCCAACAATAAAACGCCTTCAGATGATGAATCCTCAGATTACTCAGATTCAGATTATGATTATGATTGGGATGAACCAGGAAGCGAGGAGAAAGGTAAAAGGTACACTGAAATAGACGATTACTCTGATGAATATGATTTTGTCTGGCGCTTCTCAATTACTGCTACGGAAAGCGACATAGAAGGGATTTCAAATTTTGTCAACTATGTGCGATCCTGGAATCGATATTGCGAATAGCAAATTTCTACTGAGGGGTTTTTTTTACAGCACGCGGGAGCTGCAGCAGGACCTGTATATGATTTGATGCATTCCATAGGGTAAACCCCACCTTTTCAAAAACGAATCGATATGAGACTATTAGACATTTAGAGGAGCAGATAAAGGCATAGCGATAGCTACTTTGTATTGTAAGAGGAATACAAGTAATGTTAGAGGATAGCGGGCAACCACATCTGTGTACAATCGTATATTGTATATAACAACTATATAAAGCAAATCTCTATATAGAATGTGACTAGCTTAACGCAGTGTGCCATAACTGATATAGTAGCTAGAATTCACCGATAGTGGTTCAGGTGCTAAGGTGCAACAGAAAATATATCTTCCAGATCACCAGGTTTTACGAAGACTCTCGAAAAACCGTACCTATTCAAAATCAAGCTATAAAGTAATTTTTATACGGTTCTCATCAGCGACTAGAGATATAATTTCACACTTGCTAATGTCATAAATTAATGTTCTACTATCATATAACATCCAACTATCGTTAGTAGTACCGTTCAAATTCATTTGCAGATGCTTATCATGATAATGGAAAATTTTTGCCTGATATTCACTGGAAATGATTCCTTCTGAGGTGTTGTGCAGCTAGGAAGACCCAATTGTAATATCTTTAGGCATTAACGCTCTAGATGGGTACGCCTTCTTTATAAAAGCGTCTAATGAGCTCTTCATCATCTATTAGGCGATAAATACTATAGACGGTCTTGGATAATTGACTCCATCGCTTACCAATTAATACAGAGACTCCATCAATCTTATATTTATAGTATCGGTGCCAAAACTCAGCCGCTTCACGGATACAGCTCAAAATACTCATCATATTGTTCTCACCAGAATCAACTATTTCCTTTGCAATTGAGTTGCACTCTTCTTCATCCCAGTAGCCATTAATTAGTCCTACGCAAAAGCTCGATAAAAGAAGAACTCGATTTTCAATCAGGTAGAGACACCCGTCTTTTGGCGTGCGATTCCAGATGCCATCATCCCAACTGGATACAGAATATGGCTTATTCGACCTCGATTTCACAATGAAGTCGAGATCATCATGATAAGAAGCAAAGACATCGACTCTAGGTATCTTTGCAAACTCTGAATCTCCAAGCTCTTCCTTCAAGGTTAAATATTTATCCTTATATATCAAAATATTACGGTAGACTTGATTGAAGGCGCCATCCTGTCTCACGACTTCAAAAGCCATCTTTACGTTTTTTGAACAAGTAGGCTATCCTGTTATTTTGTTTTAGAGCCTACACTTGTTGAAGTTAGGACAAGAATGTGGGTCATTACTCAGCTTTATATGACTCGTGGATAACCTTCAACAACTATGTTTTTTTAATATTTATTATTCTATGAAGTGTATATCATAGGGTAAAACAGATTATTACGCATTTATAATAATGTTGAACTATATAACTACCTGTAGAGCTATATAAGTCTGATGATCACTTATTATTGTTATGAAAGTAGATAAGTACATAATCTAATCTAGGAGAGACGGTACAATAGTTGTAGGATGACCTAATATGAGGCTAGCCTCTCCAACAAAATATATCACCATGTTAGAGAATAGTGGGTAACCACATCTGTATACAACCGTATGTAGTATACCTCAACTGTATAAGGTACGCCAATATATAGACTGTAACTAGCTCAACACTATGATACTTAACTGAGATTATAAATAGAGTTCACCTATCGTAATTGAGGTACTAAGGTCCAACAAACTACCTATTAAACTTCACACCAGATGATATACATTGCACAGAAGTGTACAGAAATAGAGGTTGAAGGCTATTCCGAGTCATATAATAGCTTATCCCGGTCCTAACTTCAACAAGAGTTGCAACTTATATAGTTGTTGTATAAAGATGTGGTTGCCCACCATCCTCCTAAATTATCGGTATTATTCTCCAGTTATATTGTACCACATTACTACGTGCAGCACTATTAGCTAGTCTACATATTAATCCTCGTTTTCAATATACAATTTTTTATATGCGCATTTACGTATTCTAGAAAGTCGAAGGATCACGACATACGTGTAATTTGAATACATATCCACTCTTCTCTTATATTCTTGAACTGAGCGAATGCAGCTGTGTATCAAGGTAAGCAAATCAATTGCTTATTTCGTGGTATTGTGGAGGACAGCTACATTAATATAACTTATGGGTGATTTTTGAATCATAATATCAGAATACAAGGCTGAAACAGAATGTGTTCGTCAATATATCATAAGTAAATCTAACTCGTTTTATATATATTTTTTGGAACTGATTTGTCATAAATTTTCGAAATCAAGTTTTTCAAGTTTTCCAAGTTTTTCGATTCTTTGGCAATTTCGAACCTAAAATCCAAAACTAGAATGCCTGGCTCTGCTCCTACAATTGAGCAAGTTGCTAATAAGCTTGAGAAGCTCGGGGTGCACGATTTCACTGCATTCCCTCTCGCTAATTGCGCGCAGAACCCACTGGATATCGTACGGTCATATGTGTGCAGAGAACTTCACAAAATCAGCGGTGTCGACGAGAAGATAATTTTTCCTGCACTAGAGGTTCCTATTGACAACAAGAACGGTGATCTTATTGTTCCGATTCCTCGGTTGAGAGTGCCACCCAAGGAGCACGAGAACCTCGCCCGCGAGTGGTCGTCGAGCTTTCCCTCTGGTGATGCGAGCAGATTCATTGAGACAGCCTCTGCATTCGGCAAGTTTCTCAGATTCACCTTCAAACCCTCAATGTTGCGCGCCCTTGTCATACCTCAGATCCTATCTCAGGACACTTTGTACGGCGAAAACAACGTTGCCAAAGGCAAGAAGGTAATCGTCGAGTTCTCCTCGCCCAACATCGCAAAGCCTTTCCATGCTGGTCACCTTCGCTCGACTATTATCGGTGGGTACCTTGCAAACCTCAACGAAAAAATGGGCGCCGACGTCACGCGGATCAACTATTTGGGCGACTGGGGCAAGCAGTTTGGTCTACTTGCTGTGGGATACGCGCGCTATGGCGACAAGGAGAAGCTTTTAAATGACCCAATTAACCACATGTTTGACATCTACGTCCGCATCAACAAGGAAAAGGAGAACGAGGCTGAAAAAGATCCCGAAGGCTTTAGTGCGACTGACCAGGAAGCTAAAGAATATTTTAAGCGCATGGAAGAGGGCGACAAGGATGCTGTCGAGCTCTGGCGTACGCTTCGCGAGTTGAGTATCGAGAAGTACAAAAAGACGTACAAACGTCTGAACATTGAGTACGATGTGTACAGCGGTGAATCCCAGGTGACTCTGGCAGAGATGAACGAGGCTATTTCTACTCTTGAGAAGCAGGGTGCAACTTTCGAGGACAGGGGTGCGCTTCTTGTGCCGCTGCAGACGTATTCGAAGAAGCTCGGAAAGTGTCTCATTAGAAAGAGTGATGGTACGACGCTGTACCTCACGCGTGATCTTGGCGAGGCCAAGAAGCGTTTTGAGAAGTTCAAATTCGACAAGATGATCTACGTTGCTGCTGCACAACAGGACCTGCACTTCCAGCAGTTCTTCAAGATTCTGGAGATCATGGGCAACACTTGGGCTAAGAATCTCGAGCACATCAATTTCGGCATGGTCAAGGGCATGAGTACACGTAAGGGAACCGTTGTCTTCTTGGATACCATTCTGGAGGAGACCAAGGAGAGCATGCACGAGGTCATGCGCAAGAATGAAGACAAGTACGCTCAAATCGAGGATCCTGAGACAGTTGCCGACCTTATCGGTCTGAGTGCTGTCATGATCCAGGACATGCAGTCCAAACGTATCAACGACTACGCATTCGACTGGAAGCGCATGCTTTCATTCGAGGGTGACACCGGGCCGTATCTTCAGTACGCTCACTCTCGTCTTTGCTCGATGGAGAGAAATTCAGGGCTCAGTCCCGACGAGTATGCCAACGCAAACCTGGATCTTTTGACAGAGCCCATTGCTCACCAGCTGACGCGTGTGCTGTCAATGTACCCAGACACCCTGCTCATGTCATACCGCAACTCGGAGCCCTCGACGGTTATCACTTACCTCTTCCGCCTCAGTCATACAGTCTCCTCATGCTATGATATTCTCTGGGTCAGAAATCAAGATCCTGAAGTGGCCAAGGCCAGAATGGCCTTGTATGCTTCTGCTCGTATTGTTTTGCGTAACGGCCTGCGTTTGTTAGGTATTACCCCCGTCGAGAGAATGTAGACTTTAGTTTTTATCTATCTATTAAATTCGATAATCATAAAATTTTCTTCGTTACCATTACTTACTTATTAGTATTTCTTTGAAATCTTTAGACCATTAGATCTTTAGAACTTGGATGTTTAAACATTTATTATTATCTGATTATGCTTAGCGCTCCTCGGGAAATGAAGTCGGCGATGACTTTCTGCTTGTCCTCACGCGAATGCAGGGTCTCCAGGAAGTAGTCTTCTTTGGCGCTCTCCTGCTCGTAGCTCAACCGCAGTGACTCCAGAGCCTCAGTTTCTGGAAGGCATCGTGGACACTTCGGAGAGTTATTCTGGTTCCGATTTTGGCCTTCAGGAACGCACGCCTGGTGAAAAGAGTGTTTGCATCCAAAGTGTACAACTGGGAGTTCAAGCGGCATGTGACACTCTGCACAGTCGCTTGATTGAAATACCAAATTGTCTTGTTTTACGATAGCTTGCATCTTTTCCCAAATTTCAGATCGATAGGAGTCGGTCAGCTTTAAATGTTTTATCTGTTCCTGCTGAGATGTCCTTAAAATCTGCAGTATAAATGGCTTCACGTCTTTGATTTGCAGATACTTAGAAGCCCCAATTTCAGTGAGAATCTCCGCAGCGGTCAGCTTCCCACTGGACATACATTTGTCAAGAAGTAGCATCAACTTATTCTGGCCAATTAAAAACTCCAACGCCTGCTCATTGGACACGAACAACTTCAGTGTCTGGTGGCATAGATCTGTCACAGAAACAGAAGCCATGTCTGTCTGACTGCCAGTGACTTTATCGTTTCTTTGGTTAGAATGTGTCATGAAAAAATCGAAAGCCTCGCTGAAGGAGCCTTGCTCTATGGATTGTCTTACAATTTCTTCCAAGGCAAATCCTAGTAGGAACTTGTAGTCGGCCTCAAGTCTGAAATTAAACATCTGCGAAACTAACTGGACTTTGCTTTTATCCAACACGCTCGCGTATTTACCAAGTAGTCGATTAGCGCTCTCAGTTGCTGAAACCTTCAAGTAGGTTTCAAAAAGAGTCGACGCTAAATCACGCACATCCTTTTCAGGCGAATGAAACTGAGGAGCTGATTCGAGACAAGCTTCTAAAAACACTACAAACTCGCGATCGTGATTAATGAATGACGGGAAAATGAGTCTTGGCTTTGGAGGAAGATAAGAAGGGTCTGCATCTTGCTCTAAATTAGTTGCGCTGATAATCTTGCTACCTTCATATCTCTCTGACTTCAAAAAATCCATGAAGGCTTTGTAACTCTGCAGTGGCTCAAAAAGCGCGGACGCCTTATCACCCGATGGCTCTATCTCACGCGCTTCTGATTTAATAGAGGACTTGCCAGCTGATCGCGGTTTGAACTTACACGTGAACAAAGAAATCAATACACCAGTGGTCTCAACTGGCATCTTATCCAGAAGAACCCTAGAGTTTTGAATAAGAATACGCAGAGCGTCTGCAACAGGCACTGTTTGAATGTAATCTAAGGTTCTTTCAACCTCATCCAGCTGGAGCAGCCATATTTGCACAGCAACATCAGCGTCACCCATTTTCTCAGCAAGAATAGCGGCAAGTTTTTCGTAGTTGGGATCGTGCGTCTCCATCAGTACAGAAATAGCAGTCTCAAAATCAAAGTCCTCTACCATGGAGGCAGTGTTAATGAATACCTCTAGTTCGGAAAGCTTATCGGCACCCATACGAGTTAGACAAATAAGTTGCAAGGTTAGGTGCTGAGGTGTTGCGATTCCATGAGTCTGCACTGATTCTAGGTACCGCAATAGAAGACCAGTGTGCTGTGCATCTTTAAATCTTTTGATAGCTTTGCTAGTCTGACCTTGTCTGATTGCAGCGATATATTGCTGTAGAGAGCCTTCCAAATCTCGTTTTTCAAACAAGTAATCTGCAAAATCCTGATGTAACTGCAATACATACTCGTTGCTATCCTCTAACGCACTTGAGACATCATGTTCAGAATGAACATCGAATTCGCTAGTATGAGTGTTTTTCTTGGCATTAATTGCCATTTTTATCGCGATTTGATATAAGTTTTGTTGCTTCAAAAGGTTAAGTCGGGTAACCAGATCCTTTTCCTTCAGCACGTATAGCGTTCCGTTAGAGCCAACAACGTTTATGCCACCCCAGCACTCAAAAATAGCCCGTATACCGTTGGAAAGATACTGATTAAATGCAATTAAATGATTGTTCAAATCAACAATCAGCACTCTGAGAGTCTCTGTGGCAAGTAAACTAGCCGACTGTGGTTGATAAACAGCGACAACCACCAGGTACCTGCCATCTCCGGTAACAAAAATCTGGCGTTTGGGAACCGGAAGCTCAAAAGAGGCTCCACGATGGTATAAATTGTAATAAACCACATCTGTTTCTCTTGCAACTACCACATTGTCGGTGTCTGAACCGTTTTCAGTTTCTTGGTTGGAAGTAGATTTGAAGGAGGCGTCCAGACCTACACCTGAGCCGTTGCCTATGTTTCTGGGTGGTACTTTAGCCAAGCAATGTAAGTCGGCCCCACGCGTGCGCTCTAGAGGAATTACACGTTTTGAAGTCGTTGTAGAGGCTACCAGTATACTATTCACGGCCGATATAAAAACGTTATCACCAGACTGCGATAAACTTACAGCAGTTATACTTGTTGAGGCAGAGTGGACAAGTCTTTGACGCGTTCCTTTGTCTCTGCGCAAGTCACCGCGCACAGCATAAACACTACCATCAGCAAATCCCAGAACAAGCACGCTCAAATCATCCAACATATCAAAACAAGTTAAAGGGAATGTGTTAGCTCCATTTTGTACCTTGCACGCTGAGTGAAAAGCCCCAGTGTCTAGATTGTAGACACGCATTTCTAGGGGGGCGCCTGTCTGAGTAGATACCACAAGAGCTAATCTGGTGTTAGGAACGGCACGTACAAGGTCAGCTTGTCTCTGTGAAGGATCTAGAACCTCATAGTCTGCCACAATTTCAAGTTGGTTATTGAACTCTTTCAGCCTGCCGCTGCTGGTCAGCAGCAGCACAGAGCCAGCTGTGCTTGGACTGTAGCTGACAACGCTAGGATCAGAGAAAAGCCGCGACGAATTGGATAGACTATGTGGGTCAGCAACAGGTGTGCACTCGAAAAACGCGAACTCCTTCCATCCGGAGATCATTATTTATAATGATACGGTCATTGCTCTTGTAATCATGCAAACTACGTGTACTAGAGGTTTATAGATCAAAAAATGAAATAAACTCAATTGGCCCAAACTAAGAAAACAAAATAAAATAAAATGAAATAAAAAACTGAAAATGATCGTGGGAATAAAATCAAATATTCTTCTCGAGTATTCTCTCGACTTTGAACATTAATAATTGTTTTAGTTAATTAGACTACGATGTGTGTATAGATTAGGCACAAACACACGGTACGATGTGTGCCGCTAAAAAAATCTAAAGTTTTCCTTACCCACACACACACTGTTCGGGCTAGCAGTAGAATTGAACAACAAAAAAACAAAAAATTAGAAATCTAGATAGTCATAAAAATGGGTAAAGCTAAGAAGACACGGAAGGTCTCAGTTATGAAAAAAATGGCCAAACCAAAACCTAAATCAGCTAAAGAGAACGAGGTTGCTCGCAGAACGAAAGACAACGGCATCTCGCCAGCGGTTAAAAACATCCCTCAAGTCAGTAGTGCGCTCTTTTTCCAGTACAACAATGCCATTAAGCCGCCGTACCAAGTGCTTGTGGATACAAATTTTATTAACTTCAGCATTCAGAAAAAACTAGATCTTGTAAAAGGCATGGTAGACGCACTGTACGCTACTTGTGTGCCAATCGTTACCGACTGTGTTCTTGCAGAACTGGAAAAACTCGGACCGAAATACCGCATCGCTTTGCGTATGGCCCGTGATCCAAGAATAACAAGACTTAGATGCTCTCATTCTGGCACATATGCTGATGACTGCATGGTAGAGCGAGTAATGCAGCATAAATGCTACATTGTCGCCACAAATGACGCTGACTTAAAAAGAAGAATACGAAAAATACCTGGAATTCCGTTGATGAGTGTTGGTGGTCATTCATACGTTATTGAACGACTTCCCGAGATGTTCTGAATATTTATTAGATTTTTCTTCCCATTTTTTTATTTTGCTCTCTGGTTTACTGAGTACTTTAACAAACATTGTTATGTATATGAATGAAACAGATACAACTTAACATTTCTTATTCTTTATCTTATTTAACTCTTTATACTTAATATCCTTAGAGAAAATGGGAACCAATAATAAAACAGAAGTAAACTTGACCTGAACTGGGTAAAACAATATAGCGCATTGAATACAACTAACCAGCAAGAGTACAAATCCGATATTCTTAATGCATCAAATATTATCCAATTCACAAATCTGAGGCTCACTTCGTAAAATCTTCACGAGATTTTCTTTTGGATCAAGCTGCTCTTGAACGAACAAGTTGTTATTGGATATGTGCCACATTTTGTTGCTGAAATATATTGCACTCTAATCTCACGTTAGGTCATTCTGTAACAATTTATTATTTACTGCTCTATCTAGATTCTTGACTTTCCTTCTCCCATAGCACTAAAAGGTGATCATCTCATCTATCTATTTTATATGTCTATGTCTCAGATATATATCTCAACAGATGGTATATGTTTTAAAAAAGTTACGTGGTACGCCACAAACTGTGTGTCTAGTTTAGGCATCTTAATTACATATCAGACCTGCTCCAGATACAACAAACTGTTTGTTGTACAGGATGAGTTCCATATCTATCTGCAACGATACGACACTACTCCAAGTTAAAGAAATTCCTGATTCAGAAGAAATAATTGCAGATTGAATAACTGCAGGGAACTTTGTTTATAAAATTCAAGATAACTTGCGCTGTTCTCTCAAATTTGTATCTTGAGACTTAGCTTGCTGTAGTAATAGATTTGTTACCTCATCTATGTATGATCGTATCTAATGTCTGTCTGCATGTAGAAGACAGTTGTGTCCAATTCAGGTAATTTAGATGAAGTAACTGCCGCTAAGACACGCTAAGACATTTTAACTAGATTCATTTGTGATAAGTGTTGTTACTGGAATTCTGTAAAAATTAAAATCTACTTAAACCGAAATACAATTAGGCTTGGTATACTTAGAATTATGTTGCATAGTAATAAAATAATCCCGAACGCTGAAAGTAAACTGGTTGGCGGTGGAGTTATATACGGACATCATTAAAACTTTATTCCAAAACTCTAAATAAATACAGCCAGGTGTGAATATAGGTTCCTGAGAAAGCCACTATCGCAAATGAAAACATCGCATTACACGTCGGGTCATGGGGTTTATCTTCCTCAAATACGCTTATGCACGGTCTTTTCGCTTCCTGCGTGCAACTTACATAATATGAGACCGCGCACGAAACGCCACGTTCGCAAGCTGGTGAATTTCCTGGTTGTTTTACTTGGATTTGGGCTATTGCTTTCCTTTTTTGGCATAAATCTCTCACATCCATTTAAATCCTCCTCCAAACCACTAAACTCTAACACTGTTGCTGAAAGTTCAGATTCGAAGGTTGCTTCATCACAGCTAAGCGACTACGCTTCAGCATTTGAGTACAAGGAACCTGACAATCCAGTTGTTGTGGATATATCTATATGTACTAGATCTAGATTTGGCTCTTGTGAGCTTCCTGATCCAACTTGGAGGATTTACCCGAAAGATCTGTTGCTAGGTAACGGCTGGATGAATAAGATGTATCTCATTTACAAACATGTTGATGTTTCCACGCTTAAGGATGAGGACCTAGTTGTCACGGGGATTGCTAGTACTCATCAGTACGAAAAACCGCATATTCCAGATCGTGAGAAAGATGGTACATCAATTTTACCCGTGGAAATGCTCACAGAATCATTTTTGGACGAGCCTACTGAGGCCGAGATAAAGGAAAACGGCTGGGTTGAACGTGATTTTGAGTCAGGTCTCTGGATTCAAAGAAAATCTTTCAAGAAGGCTAAGCAGGATGCCAGAACGGACAAAGATGATAGTCGGGATAGCGTAGAAGGAATGATCACAGCATTAAAGGTTCTTTACGGCGATGATGTGCAGTACTACGTCCCTAATTGGAACCGAACTTCCACACCACTCAGTGTTGGAAGAAAATACGAATTGCCCTATATTTTCTATCGCAAGGGTCCGTTGGTCAAAATTCCGAAACCCGAAATCAAACTTGATAAATCAGATAGGCTGCGGATTGCTCAAATCAGTGACTTGCATATGAATTCAGGGCATGGCATTTGCAGAGAGGTAGCTTCGTCTTTTGATCGTGATGTATATGGAGAATGTCATGCCGATCGTTTGACATTGGAGTTTATGGATGCTGCTCTGCATAACGAGATCCCAGATTTGATTGTATTCAGTGGTGATTTACTTCTTGGAGCTGGTGTTCGTGACGTTGAAACAGCTTTAATCAAGGCTGTTAGTATAGCGATGAAGTACAAGATCCCATTCGCTACTATTTGGGGAAACCATGACTCTGAGACAGGCTTTTCCAATTATGAACTGACTGAAATTCTTCTTGAATTACCATATAGTTTGATCGAACATGGCCCTGAGAGCATCCCTGGTGATGGTAACTATGTAGTCACTGCATCTAAACAAGGAGATGAGTATCCTGTTCTATCTCTTTATATGATTGATACTCATGGTAGGTCTAGAGATCGTACTTCTGCCTATGACTGGGTTAAGAAAGAGCAAGCAGACTGGGTTCTTGAGCAAAGTAAAGCCATCACCTCTCAACTAAAAGGATTGAATGATCTCACAATTTCTATGGCATTCATACACATTCCAACGCCACATTACGTCATTTCTTTGGATGTTCAGCGAGTCGGGAACTCCTTAGAAGGAATTTCCTGCACTGTTCGTGATGAGGGTATTATGTCCGCTTTTTTCCAGGCAGGTGTGTCTATAATTAACGCTGGCCACGATCATGCAAATGACTTCTGTCAGTACCTAATGGAGAACCCTGAATTTAAATTGGATAGCGATATTTATTTATGCTACGGCGGCGGTGCTGGATACGGTGGCTATGGTGGCTACCCAGACGCACATAATGTTCTCTATAAGCGTCGTATTCGTTTTTTTGATGTGGATATGAAACATCATTCAGTTGTTACCTATCATTTCGTTGATAAACTGGGCGGACATTCCAACAAGTTTGTGCTCATGGAAGATGCCATTCCTGTACCGCCTTCAGTTATCGTTGATGTAGAACATGTTCCAGTGTTCGAGGATGATGAAACGCGCCAGCAGTATTACGGCGATGCGGTTGATGAAGATGGACTTCCTATACCTGGTAGTGGCCCAGAGACATTAGAATACGAGGATAATGATGAATTCATTGGCGACGAGGAGCTTGAAGAAGATTAAAAACAACGTCGAGAAAAACATTCCCTACAAAGTCTGATACACTAATTATACACTAATTGTCTTGACTGTAACTAACATCTTCTCGCTTTCATTATCATGATATCTTAATTTTTTTGTTTTTCTTATTCAGTCTTAATCTGACCCAAGGCTTCAATGATATTGTTATTCAAAGTAGTATTTTTGAAAAGGTGAATTCTGTAGAATTCTGATTTCAGTTTACTGAGTTTTAGCAATTGTAACCTGAGTTCATGGAGACGAATCCTGGGTTTAATGATTCTTCCTTTATGTTTACCATTTCTAACATACAGAAGGTTTGATTCACTTGAAGATGTAATGATTAAAAATCATTCATAGCTGTCTGTTTTGTTTGTCCGATTATTGTGCGTTGAAACTATTTTTTTTAACTGGCTGTGTGTCGTCACTGTTGTATTTATACATCGCATATGCATGTAACATGCATGCACTCCGCATTACACTCAGAATATAACTTGCATGTACCGTAACAATTCTAGTGAACTAGACAAGTTTCCCGTTGAATGAATCCAATTCGTGACATTCAATTTTGTGTCTTCTTTAATTTATAGTACTGATAGTAATTCCTGACGTGTTCTACTTTAATCTAGCTATTTACTTCCTTGTTTAGCCAAGTATATAACGCGACAAATTTATATGTCACTATGCTGCAGTCTTTATGTGACTGTTAGCTATACATATATATGTAAGGGACTATGACGAGGCGGGACAATTTAAGAACCATGAATGCTGGGGTTGGCACTAATTAGGGAAATTTTTAGAAACTTGTAGCATCAGGAATTAACAGGAATGCAGCAGTTCTGGTTCAATTCTTCACGGAGTAACGCTATCACTACATTATATAAACGGTTAGAGGACAAGCAATTGCAGTATGCAACAAGTATATAAGATTTTGGACCTAAGCCTCTTCTTACTATGGGTGAGCTCCAGTTACTCCCTAGGTTACCTTTTATATTGTCAGGTCGGTTACATTCTATATAGAGGTTACCTTATATAGTTTCAGTACTATATACGGTTGTATAAAGATGTGGTTGCTCACCGTTTTTACATGGGTTATTAGTATTTTAACGACACATTAATTCCATGGTAATTTTGATATATCAACTATACTAGTATAGATATTAATACACTCCATAATCTGCACATTAGTTTAGTTTTTTAGAAATAAAATTATAGAGACCTTGTATTAGCCATTCATGGATACCGAATCACATCTTCTTGTTACACAGTAATAGCAAGAGGGCCTTAAACAGTTCATGATGATATTTACAATAATATATAGGTAACCACAAGTAGCTCTGAAATTTAAGTGTATCGATGGAAAATATTAATGAACAATAAAACAGTAAAAAGGTGCACACTTGTATCATAGTAGGTTAACACTAACATATATCTAGCTCTAACAAACAAATAAAATGGGAAGCAGCATTACAAAAAAGAACATTAAGTTTCTGGCAATACCACTAACATCTGTGCGCTGCTAGTATTGGGGTATGAACGATGACTGTCTAAGACCAATCATGTTTGCTCATTACACAGAGATTATGCACAGCCCTGTCGTTGTCGCTTATTTCGGGTCTGATCATATGACGGCTCTCGTTGAGTCTGAATGATTGGCTACCACAAGCAATATTAACAAGCCCATAACCTAAGTCCCACTTGACCGGTGTTAAGCGGTGTATTACCAACGTAAACCACGTGAGTTTCAAATTATTGCAGGCTATTATATAACAAGATGGTATCACCGTGGACCAATAGAACAACCTGCTGTTCATCCACACCTAAATTCAGAATGCTGCGCTCAAGCTTCATTAAAGCGCACAAAACGGTATTGGCTACGGCTGAACGGACGTTCGTGCGTAGTTATGCCTCATCTACACCTGCTACCGGAAATACTCCGGCAAAGCCCTCCACCCGTGCCAAGTTGATGCGTTACGCTGGTGCTGCTACAGCTGGAACAGTTGCATACATGGGTTATCATGTTTACAATGCAGTTGCACTTCCTGGTCAAAAACAAGCGGATCCTTCAAAGCCCCATCTAGTAATCGTTGGAAGTGGCTGGGGTTCGGTTGCTACCTTGAAAACTTTAGATTTCTCCAAGTATAACGTTACCGTTATTAGCTCGCGTAACTATTTCCTTTTTACTCCTCTTTTGCCCTCCACAGCTACTGGTCTGATTGAACAGCGTTCAATCATGGAACCTACTCGTGCTATTTTGCGCAAAAAGACACACTCGTCTACTTTTGTCGAGGGAGAAGTTATTGATGTTGACCCTTTCAAGAAGACAGTTACTGTCAGCACTAAGGCTAACTCCTACAAAGAACTTGGTGTTGGCTTACCTGCTGTTACCCAGGAAATTCCTTATGACAAGCTTATTATGGGCGTCGGCTCAACGACTAACACCTTCGGTATCAAGGGAGTCAGTGACTATGCTCTGTTCATGAAGGAAGTCGAGGATTCAATCGCTGTACGTAAGCGCATTATGGACTGTATGGAAGCTGCTTCTACTCCTGGATTAGATCCTGAAACCCGTCGCAGACTCATGCACACTGTTATTGTTGGCGCTGGCCCTACTGGTGTCGAATGTGCCGGTGAAATTCACGACTTTGTTCAGAAGGACATGGCTAAGTTCAACCCCGAGGTTGTCAAAGACTTCAAAGTCTCCTTGCTCGAGGTACAGCCTAATATTCTTGCTGCTGGCTTCAACCAAACTTTGGTAGATTACGCTACTGAGACTTTGAAGCGCGAGAGTGTTGATATTATGACTAAGACCATGGTCACTGGTGCTGATGCTGAGAAAGTGTACGCTACACGCACTTTGGCTGATGGTACCAAAGAAAATGTTGAATTCCCTTATGGCCTATTCATTTGGGCTGGTGGAATTGGTCTTCGTCCTGTTGTAAAGAATCTTTTCGCTAAGATTCCCGAGCAGAACGAGTCTCGTCGTGGATTAAGAGTTGATGAACACCTTCGTGTTATTGGTGCTGATGACTTCTGGGCGCTTGGTGATTGTGCAGATGCTAAGCTAGCTCCCACCGCACAAGTTGCCTCTCAGGAGGGTGCTTACCTTGGTAAACTTCTTGGTGAGGTTGCTAAGCTAGACGACTTGAAGCTAGAGCGCAGCAAGGAGACAGATGCTGGAAAGATTGCTAAACTCGATTCACAGATTCATCGTGCTGAGATTCTTCCTAAATTTGAATATGCTCACCAAGGATCCTTAGCATATATTGGCGATGATCGTGCTGTAGCTGACATTACATGGTTCGGTAAACAGTACAGCTCAAGTGGTTTCTTAACCTATATTTTCTGGAGATCTGCTTACTTGAGCATGGTGTTCTCTTTCCGTAACAAATTCCTTGTCGCCATGGATTGGACCAAGGCTATCGTTTTCGGTCGTGACTTGTCACGCGAGTAAATCGATTTAGTGCACCCCATGATATAGATGAATCGATAGAATATATAGAAGAACGTACATCAAGTACATTTTTGCAAAGTATTTTTTTTAAAATAAACTTCTATTACATATTCTATGCTTTTAAAGTTTGAGCAAATGTGATGACACTAATCATTACTGTTGTTGATAGCTCTTTTTGATCCTGTAAAAATTGAATTTTGTGACAATCGTTAATTGGGATAGATGTGTTGTTCAAATTTCTCGGTGCTACATAAATAAATATATATCATGAGTTTACCTCCGAAAAAGAACTAAGTCCTCCAAGTCTCGCAATTCGCTGAATGTGAGACAACGTTCGTACATGTACTTGCAATCTAACGACGTGCAAGGATGTATATCGTAACCATTTCCAAAGCTTGGGGGAGGAACTTTACCGCTACAAATATTGCACATTTTATGCAACAATGACAGTCTTGCCTCTTTGTCATGCATCTGATTTTCTAGATAGGCCAAAGAAGACGATTCTTTGTCTCTGCATCTTGCACACATTATATCATGGCCATCTCGTCTATTTGAACATATACAACAGATGCCACTTTCGAATGCAATTGTTCCTAACGCGTTCAAACCAGCATCTTTATATCGGCGTGAGCGTACCTTAGGTTTGGGCATATCCAAATACCACTTGTTTATGTTCGCACCTGTAAGTCCGAATAATCTTTCTAGTGGTGGTATAATTACTTTAGTGATGTAATAGTCATAATCCAAAGTGATTGCTCTAATTTTCTTTTTATTTTTTCTTTTGTCTTCGCTGATCAAATGATTGCTATCTAAATTGCTCAAAAGTACTGATGGATGTACTACTCGGTCACTTAATCTAGATCCTGGGGGTCCTACTGTAACTAGAAAGGGTACTCGTTCTTTATATTCTGAATCTAAATCCATATTTCTACTCACAATAGCCCCTAGACTTCGGCTTTCTGAATCGGTCCGTTTGACCTGCCTGGAAAATACAAACTGCTGTATACTAATTTTACCAGACAGCATTTTTCTCCACTGAGATTGTACGTATTTTTTCACTCTGGATAAATCAGAAGTATCGAATAAAACTTCCAATGCATTTCTTTCTATGGTTTGAGTTATCGGGATGTTATCCCTGCGGATAGTTTCTGTGCCCTTAGCATCAAACTTCGGCGTTGCGTTAGTTCTTTCGTAACTACGACCAACGTATCTTTTTTTGGAAAGAAGTATACAGGGGTGATATATCTTTTCTAATTTTAGGAGAATTGGGTCTGGAGTGCAATTTGTGATTGTATGTGCAATCGACTCTCCGATGATAAATGCTTGTTCCCTGCTGAGATGAGGAAGTTTGACGAATAAGCTATCGGTATCACCGTAGACTACCTTTGCCCCATATGGTGGGCCATATTCATTCTCAATTTTCGCAATAGAAAATTGAAGTATCTCACGGCCAGCTAGAACAATACTGTCGGCTAACTCAGCTAACGGCATTCTTCCAGAAAATGAAGCGCTAGTGTACCCATACGTTACATTAGCAATGAACTTCATTGCAAGTTGCTTGTTTCTCTCACTACGGACACTCTTTTGCAACATAAATCGAGTATCTAGAATGTCACCAAGCATCTGTGCCAGTAAACTACACCGTACTTTAGGGCTAACATAAACCATTCTATTCGGGGCGATATAAATATTCTCAATACCAATCATTTTAAGAAGAGCAGGGTCAACAATATTCTCTTTGACTCCCAATTTCACTGCAGTTCCTTCTTTCTCAGGAAGGCGACCAATACAAGTGGAGTAGCAAAGGTTGTACGCTATTATTATTGAAGGATATAGAGATCGAAAATCTAGCACACACACGGGATCCGTGTAAAAATCCTGTAAAGGTTCCATAACTAGAGGAATATACTCTAAAGCATGTTGATTAGCTACCTGTTCTTTGCTTGGTGATATCAACAAATATTCTTGAGTACGGGCCAGACGACAGAGCACAGACTCGACTTGAAATTGCGAGCCCCTCGTTAAACTTGAGTAGAAATCGACACCAATTATTCGCGACATCTCGCATGTCTTGCTAATGATATCAGTGTATTTTAAAAGTCTTAAGCTCAATGAAATTCTTTCAAGAGAATAACAAACCACATTATTCATTGCATTCATATCTCCACTTAACCACCATTCCTTCAAATTTAAGTTTGTGTAATGCGGTGTTTGTTCCTTGAGAAGGAATTCAGAGAGACTTTCCAATGTATACTGCGGAGCAGTAACATTCTTTTTGAATAATGACCACAGATTAAACATGTGCCTACCACACAATAGTTCTTCGCCAAATACATCGTTATTTGGCTTTGCAATATCGTCGATTTTCACTCGTCCGATTAAGTTATATAGGTAATTACCAGTAATTTTGAAATATCGCTGCCTACAAAAGCTCCAAGTGTTCTTTTCTTCAAAACCAGCGAGAATATCAGGATTGAAATCTCTCACAATTTTGATCAATTCATCCAATAATTGGATTTCAGTTTCAACTTTAGTGTATTTGTATTGTCCCCTTAAAATATCATCTACGCTGACCACTCCTCGGATCGATCCTAGTTGGTAAAATATAGCCCGTATGTCATCAGAATCCGGCGAAGCTTTTGGCTTACGAGTATTCGTATGAATAGAGATTATCAATACCGAAAGTTCAAATTTGGGAAAGCTATCTGGGTCGTTGCGACTACGACATATTTTGTCTTTCGTGTCGTTACCATCGTTATATATAATTCTTGGATTACAGAACGCTATGACATCATCGGAACTTGGGGCACAAGGAAGTCCAAACTGGCATTTATTAGAGCTTCCAAATCTTTGAAATACGATTTGGGGTAGTGCTGGTGATTTCAAGTAAAAATGCGGGATATCTTCCAGATTATGAGATTTCAGCCGTAGCTCCTTATTAGAAAATTTATATGGATACGCATCTACATCTTTTGGATTGCTGTAGAAAGAGGTCGTGTAGTGGAATACACCAATCGTATTCTCCACATCACTCGTAGTTGGGGCAAAGTCAAACAAAGCAGGCTGGCTATTGTAAGTACTGCTTTCAGATCCCGTCGAGAAGAAACTTGGATTTTCTGCCAATGAAATACAGCTCGCATTTGACTGGGACATATCTGATAACACTGTATGAATTGCTGGACTGATATCGCTTTCAGGACTTTCATATTGGGGCGGGAAGTCTGATAAGGTCAATTCGCTAGCTAGCGGTAGCTCAGGAAAATCATTCAATACAGACAACTTTGTAGTAGGTTTCTGTATAAAATTTTTCAATTCTTTTAATGACTCTCGTTTTTGTACCCAATTCCAATTACGCGCTGACTCCTGGAATTTAGGTTTCAAGGCAGGATCCCGACACCACATCTCTTTTCCAACCCTTCTTCTCCAAAGTGAGTCAGTAGCACGTAGTTGAGAGAGACTAGTGACCTCAGCAAGCATTCCTGGCTCAAATATTTGGTTGTGGATAGATGTTTGTAGAAGTTTACTTCGATTTTCGATATGCCTTGCACTGATCCATATATTTTCGCAATTCATTTGATTTTCCTTGAAGATAGCCGAATTCGAATCAAAATGAACGTAGTCGCAGCCAAACAAATTGTAATCTATGAGGAATGCCAAGAGATACGGAATATGTGCTTCGTAGGGTTGTATATTTAAATTAATTTCTTTCGAGGATAGAAAATCCGCAACCTTACGGACAAAATGTGGATTATGAAGGCGTATCTTGAGGAATGGTTTATATCCAATACTATATCCGTAAAATTCGAATGCTTTACAAACTTGTGTGTCCTTTATTATTTTACTACTAGTATTGTTGTTCCGTAACAATGACTCAATTCTGTTCTCTAACTCTTTGCAATTCGCTTCATTTTGCTTTGAGCCATCTTCCCCCACAGAATACTCACTTAGAGGCACGTAGAAATACGGGTAAACATCAGTTACATGTAAGACACACTGTTTGTCTATGCGACTGTCGTAATCCTCATTAGCACTAGTATTCAATTGGTCATATCTACCATATATGCGTATGACAGGGTCTCCGTGGTACTGGTAGCTGTCTATACAGTTGATTTGGACTCGAATTTTAAATAAATGTACTCCTTGGAAATCTACAGGGTTTGGGTGTGCAACTTTTGCTAAATAATTAACACATAGATGCAGTACATAGATGCAGTACATAGATGCAGTACAGGAATGAACATGAGTGAAAATGAACTCTAACATTTGAATATATTTAGTGAATGCTTTCAGGTTCGAGTTCAGGTCATATAGAAGACCATGACGGATAGCTGTGATTTAGAAAATCTTTTCTAGTGAGCATCCTATTTTAATTGGATACACACTCTCCACTGAGATTGCTCCTAGGCGCGACGTGTTTGATGTAATATATGTGTAACTTTTAAAATTTTCTAGATTCATCCTCTGCAATTGAAGGAATTCAGTGAAAAATGACAATTTAAGAATTATACTTGTAACCAACAACTACTTATTATACACAACCGTCACTTCTTTAGCTGCCTTTCTTAACTTTGCCGAATTCGACTCGGCAAGAATAAACTGTGAATACTCTAATATTTCAAGTTTGTTACCATGAAGACCATCATGCATATTTCCAAATACCTTCTGATCAGCTTGGTACCCCAGTGCAATGACAGGCAGTAATAGATTTCGGACTGCATCATAAGAATTAGGGTGCAGTTGTCTGATTGCATCTTCAATCACTTCAAATTTTTCGTAATCAATAAATTTTGCTCTAAGAACGTTGGCGTAGTCAACAAGTACAGCTTCAGGCATGTAATTGGAAGCAGCCCCTAGAGCGACAGCATAAGAATGTGACACGATTCTATTAGAACTAAACAATTCGTTCAGCATGACATTTAAAACACCCTTTGGAAATCTCTCTTCAGTTGACTGTGTGCTAGCAGTCAGGCAGATAAGTTGAGCAGCAGCCAGTTTTGAGGGGATACCCACGCTCCTTTGAATAGCAGATGCAAATGTGGACCAAATATGTGGAATATTATCAGGACTCTCAATCAGCTTTTCACAGTTTGTGTAAACGATTGATTGGCTTAACATTTCAAATCTCATTTGATCCACATTCTTGTCAGTGTTATCATCTTGGCTTGTGAGAGACATGTAATTAATCATAGGATGTTCGTAGTCAGATAGATATAAGATAAACGCCTCCAGAAGCTTAGAAGCGTATTTGTCTCTATATTTGCCTGGTTTCGAGCCTAGAACTAGTAGTGCGTGAACTGCTGGGTTGTAAATATCCATGATAGAGAACAAGAATTCTATCGACTCATCAGATTGGACTGGAGCTTTCGCAAGCGCTTTACCAAGCTCCAAACTGGTATCTTTGTTTGTTTCATTGATTCTAAAAGCTAAACGCCACAAATCACAGCTCACACCTAAAAGATTTCTGGAAATCAGACTGGCATAAGCTAATGCAGCAGAATCCCGTGTGTAAACATCTTGGCTAACAATACTCTTTTCAAGTTCTTTTTGTATCTCCTTAATATTTTCTTTAACGCATCCAGAGGGTAAGCAGTCAAATATGGCTTGAGCTTTACTTTTTAAACGCTTGTTGGAGTCAAAAAGCCGTCTGTATAAAAACGGTACACATTTGATAGGTATCTTTCCAGTTTTTGGATCGAAAAACCTATAAACAAGAGCTGGACTTCCAGAGTTTCTGGCAATAGCTACCAATGTTTGATACTTTGCAGCTTTATTCTCCAGCAGCTGTGTTAACAGTATCACTTGGTGCTTCTTATCCGAACGAAAAAAGAGCTTGGACATTGACTTTTCAGTTATATCCTGTACAACGTCGCTGCCTCTGCTGAATAAATTGATAAGACATAGCTGGAGTTGAGATGAAAACCTTGGATCCAAGCAAGAAACTAAGTAATCTAGTCTCACAGCAGCCAAGTACTCATCATGTTTTGAGTTCAAATTTTCAATAATTTGAGTGAGACAATATTGCTCAAGTTCCAAATCCACGAAGTCTGGAAAAGCATGATTGCTGACATTTCTTCGTAGCTGAGGATAGCGATTCAAGAGCACAGGCGATTTCCAACCGCAGCAACTGATGCTGATGGATTCGGCTGTCGAGATTAATGATTTTAAGGAATCGTCTTTAAGAAGTTTTTCTAGCATTTCCTTGCGCTTGTCGGGATCACCCAAGGTTATGCAAGCGTTGAAAGCCAAATCGTTTCCTGCTAGAGTTATTTCGGATAGCTTTTTCTGCTCGATTCGCCCGCACAAGGCTAAAACTTGGAGGCTGACTTTATCCTTCAGGAACAAAGATACATCTGTAGGGTACTTACAATCTAAAGCATATTTAAACGCGCGCGCGCGAGTATGATACACGCTCGAACCAATAATCTCATCATTTGACAGCAGAGATCCATATTCTGCAGCGAAGTTTGTAAAACTTCTGGGATCATCTGGTTGTTTCGGTGCAGTATCCAAGTAGCTGTAAATATTGTATCGGAAAGTATCAAGTTCCTGTTTATCTAGTCGAGACAGAAAAACTCGCAGAACCAGCTGCAAGGTCTCTAATTTTATTCCGAAAGGAACCAGACTCAAAAGATACTTTGTGAACTCTATTTTATTGGTGACAAATATCGTGGAATCGAAATCACAAGAATGTTCCAGCTGGGTTTTGACCTTACTTTTCCAGTCATTCGCGTAGAACGTTGTGGGTGTGTTGGAATAGCAACACCAGAGATAGAGAACACAAGATTCTATCAATCTAGGAGAGGTCTTTTTGGTAAAATATGTCGACTCTGATTGTAGAAGCAGGAAAAATTCATTAAATTCTGGTAAATGAGCCAGTAACTTGTACGCAGTATGCGCTGCGATATCGTCTTGTAAAGCGTACAAGGCTAGCATGGCCGTATAGGCGTCCCCGACCTTTTGTGCACTATCATCGACCATAAACGGCGCATGTGCTCCAGCAAGAGTGATCAGCGACATACGAGATCGACTTGTACGGGCCTCACGCATTCTCTGAAGGAGATCTTCTTTATCTAGAGAGACCTGCATGGTTGAAAGAGACTGCTGAATAGTGCTATATACGTCCTTATCCTCGCTACTCAATAGAAACAGTAATGTCGAGCGGGTTGGCTGCAACAAAGCCAGAGTCTCAAACGCCTTACTACGTACAGGCACTGGGACATTATTCTTTTCTGCATTTTGCAGAAAGTCCATCAACATCGATCCAAACACAACCTTCTCCTGCTCTGACATCTTTCCATGATTAAATTCAACAATTAAGGCATTTAGTGAAATCAAAGCTAAGCTTGGATAGTAGAATCCAGCTGCTAAACATGACTTTATGTTTTCAAGAGGTACACTGATATTAGTTTCCAAACACCACTGTAGACTAGCCTCACGTACTTCTGGGGAAGCACACTCCATGAAGCGGAACAATGTGTGGCCACATATGTTCAGGTTCAACTTACCATCCTTCACATCCTCACGGATAGCCTTCAATTCAGTTTTGGCAGCATCGCGGATAGACACAACATCATCAGCCAAAGCAGCAAGTATTGTCGAGAAAAAAACCGATCTGAATTTTCTAGCAAAGCGTAAGAGTGCCTGTCTAACATCCAATGGCGGCCGAGCCGGGACTTCGGGTGAAAGCATATTGTAATTGTACAGAAACATCTGTGGACACAGACTTTGGAGTTTTTGAACATCCGTATTCACATCAAGTAGTTGCCCGTTCTCGTCTTGAGATTCTAATTTGAGTTCATCATCTTCAGAATATACTAAAGATAGGAAAAACAGATCAGTCTGATCGCTGTCAGTAAACAGGCCATATAAAAGTTCAGATGGAGTGCAATCTGCCAAACTCATGAACCAAATAGCAGCATGGCGTACAGCAGCATCTCGGCCAATGTAATCCCGATTAACCTGGACTAGTTTTTGACGAGGAAGTACCGCGCCACCATCACGGACAGTAGTTGCCACAAAACTAAGGATGTCGTTAACTTTGGCGACTACTTCAGGTGTGGCAGATTCCAGCTTTTGTATTAATGGAACCAGGAATGTTTGCAGGGCAGCATCCAACTTACCCTCACGCTTTGAAATTAGAAGCCGAAGCTCTACTTGTTCCAAAACGTTCATAGGAAGACTATTAAGGGCTAGGGACACTAAGATTGTATGTATTAGATAGGTCTAGGGTTTAGTTATCAATTTCCACATCTGAACGCATATACCCGAAATAGGCTAAAATGGTTGACATGTCTTGGGTACCAATTCGGCTTTCATCCTGTAAAATGAGCTGCGAGCAGGCTGAATTTATTTATTGAAGGTGACAATAACCTCATGTGTTTTTTTAAATGAAGCCTAACCGATAAAAATCACGAGTAGTCTGTTAATGTTGAGTCTAAGAATTTATTCTCTGGAAAGTTTATTACTGTCCTGTAGAACAGTAGATCCAAAAATGTTGTTTAGATAAAGAAGACATCAATGCAATCCTAACAGCTATAATAAATAAATAAATAGATAAATAAATAGATAAATAAATAAGAAACTGCAATTATTTATTTTTGTTTTGCTTTTTATCTCTTTGCTAATGAAGGTAAGATTTCAATTGCGCTGAAAATAACTCGTTCCAGAATGACAGTGGTATATCCTTCACTGGGTGAACGTAATTACAATCAAGTCCACGACGGCAGCGATAGTTGTCCCTACAAAGAGTGGCACCTATATTTTTGGCTGGAAGATAGTGAGCAAATATGGGCCTGTTATCGAACCAGCGATTACTGACTACCTCTAGCACCTTCGCTGCATCCTGCTCGTTATCAAAACTTATATAAACGAATCCGAGAAGATGTGGTGATGTGTTTCCAGCTACCATAATCTCTTTTATGGGTGCAATAATCGCGATCTCAATAAATAGTTCCCGCAACATGTTAAGGATATCAGGAGAAAGGCGGATAGGCTCTGTTGGTGCCTTGAAACTGTAACCTGAGTAATTTGGACCTTTTATTCCATTGTTAGTATTTCTGTTTGAATTGCTATTATAATTAGTTTGTGAATCTAGTTGGTTTGTGTGCAACTGATTAAGAATAGACTCAAAAACCAGAACAGGGGAATTCTCCGGTTGACTATGTAGTCTAATACATTTATTACCGTGTCTGCACGAACCTATCTTATGATAAAATTGGCATTCAACCGTGCTGTTCATTGAGGGAAAAAACCTATTTAATTTAGCGGAGGACGGGCTTCAGCTCTATTGTACAGTGTGATTATATATTTTATTACAAGCGTCATTTGCTGACTTGCAGTCTCAATGGCTTTTGTACGCATGTGGGGTTCAAGTGGAAATAAGGAGTTTAAAGGCATATTTACTTATATTATTGATGTTTCTCTGCTTAATTTTTTGTGTATTCAATAAATAGAGTGAATTGTTCTGCTATATGTTTTGATTGTCTTAAGCAGTCTGCTTTGCTATTCGAGGGTCATAAAGTGGGAATCTTAGCTACTTGATTGTTTACACACACACCATTACATTTATTCTGGTTTTTTGTTGCTTCAATAATTTGATCTTCCGTAGGTACACTATCCGCTTTTTCCCTAATACAAATAAGACTTTAATCTGTACAGGTTAGCACATTTTCTAAAAAAAAAAAAAGATGGGAGCAGATGGTGGTGCTATAATGAAGCGATCGGAATTGGTGAAAACCATTAAAGAAAATAAGGAGGAAGATGTATCAGCAGATAATGCCTGGGAGAACTGTCAATTATCTGGTGAGCTCCTCTCTGAACCTATAGTGAGCGACTATAAAGGTTTTTTATATAACAAAAAATCGATTTTAGAGTATCTGCTTGGAATCAATTCCACTGAAGCTGTGAACATTTCTAAATTTAGTCATATAAAGCAATTGCGAGATGTTGTTGAGCTTCACAGAGAGTTCCAGGGTGATGAATGGGTAGATTCTGTTGATAAACAGAGTGTCAGCGCACATAAAACGAGTAAAGAGTTCGGGTACATTGTTGAATGCGGACACGTTCTCCCTTTGGATTTTCTGAAACGATCAGACTGTTGCTATACATGTGAGTCGTCTTTTGAGTTCTACGTTATTATCAACCCTTCTACTGATATCTCAAGGGAACATAATTTGCATAGAATGCAGAGTCTTCTGGAGAGGGGTAAAACGCATAATTTAAGACAAATGAAAAGACAGGATAGAACAAAAAAACGTAGTTTCGTAGCTAGCAATTCTAGTAAGAGAAAAAAGAGTGAGACTTAGTTTCGTGTCGTTTTTTTAGATTTATCTGCTGCTCAATGGATATTACGGATAGCTAAAACAGAGCCAACAAGTGAATGTGAAAGTTAAACTGAGACTAATGAACTACAACCCCTAAATGCACCTATTACCGATAGATAAAAAAAAACAGACCTTTACGGAAAAAAGTCTTTTTTTCACATTCCAATAGACAGTACCTATCTGAGCAAACCAAACTGTAAATACTTGCAGCAGAATTGTTGGTAATGAATACTGAAAATCTAGATTTTACATTTAATCCAGCAGTTGTTATCAAAGTCACTCTATAATATGCTACGTATGATATAATTTATATGAGTTCCCGTCAAAGTACCAGAACAAACCTTTCACATATATAATAATTTCAGTTTGGGTTGCTTTGTCTAGTGTCTGTACATGATTCACTAGTATTTGAAGACTCAGTCAGATCTATTTCGGCTGTTGTTGTTGTTGCTGCTGCTGCTGCTTGCTGTCGAAGTAGCTTAGCTTCGTAATTGTGTTTTAATGTTCGTCCAATTACGTACGTCAGATATCCAGAATAACCGAGTACACCAAGTACGGTGACTCGATGAAGCAAATCAGCTCCCTGTGCGTACCACGGACGACCTGCCATGGAATATGTCTATATTGCTGCTTGCACGGTAGTTCTTGAGTTTCAAACAATATATTACATCAGCTGCATACATGATAACTGTAATGTGTTCGGTGAACGAAGAGCCACATGGTTTCATTTTATTTTTCATTTTATTTTTATTTTTATTATTTCTCAATTGTCAATTTTAGTTCAATTTATGATTTTTATTTCAGTTGCACTTTATAACTCAGTTCGTTTCAACGAAGAACTGAGAAAGAATCAAGTTTTGAAACCTACTCAGCTGGCCGAGATTTTCACGTAAAATACGGTCACACACAACGTAACTAAGAAAATAGATTCCTATATAAATACAAGTAAATAGAGCATCATTATAAATACGCAATTGCACGCTATGGTATGCTATATATGGCACATATTATTTATTTCAAGGATACCATACGAGAAAGAGGCAAGTTACCGTTGGGGTTTCTACGAGCGACGGGCTTGTATGTGATAGAGAACTCACCCAAGTAACGGCCCAACATCTCAGGGCGAACATCAACAACGTTGAAAACCTTACCGTTGTAGACGGCAATAACGGATCCAATCATCTCGGGAATGATCATACAGTTACGCAAGTGAGTCTTGACGACAGCAGGCTTCTGGCCGTTAGCCTCTTGCTTCTTCTTCTGCAACTTCTCTAAGAATCTCTCGTGAGACTTGGGGATACCACGGGTGAACTTTCTGCGACCTCTGGAACGGAGCAAAGGTTTGAACTCCTCAGTGGACATGTTGAGCAAAGTCTCAGCATCAACACCTCTGAAGCTGATCTTGGAAAGACTCTTCCTTTTACGGTTCTGAACGTCAGCCATTGTATAGACGATTCGTTGTATGCGTAGATTGATAGATGTGATATTGTAAACTCCCTTGAGAGAGTCGATCACGTGTCAAAAGCCCTATTATATAATTTTCCAACACACTATGTCGTCAAAAGCCTATATGTTTTGCAAACCATACTCAAGCTAAAAAAAGTATTACGTTAATAACCATGGTTAGTAATATATACTCAGCACTTAAGCTTGGGATGTTAGTGTGAATATTAATTCGTTGGGATTTCTTCCAATTCAAGCCGTAAAGGGTAAGAAGGATATTTCATGTCATAAGTTTACACTGAGGTAGATTTTATTTACATAACCACAAGCGGATATCCTACATACTGAACTGAACCCATTGTCATGCATTTACCTGCTTGACCTTGAGCAACATCCTTATATTAGACATTCTATTATATCTTATCATAATTCAAATCGATTCAACATTATTAGCGACCACGAGCTTTAGTGATGACAACTTACTGATGTGTGCATCGATACTTTAATAAACAGTCGTATTTTTGCAAGATTATAGCTATATACTTTTTTTCTTGTTAATTGAAATATCAGAATCTAGCCAGCAACCACATCTGTGTGTAATAATATTTAGTTTGTCCGTTCGTTTTACTGTTAAGCAAAATACTCTCTCAATCGAATATTGCTAGGCTAGGTCAGGATTCATTCTAAGAATTATGATAAAGCTACCAATTGTGTGGAGAGTTAATCGCAAATAACTCGAAATTTAAATTCAGCCTACTAATTGCAGAGGTTGTAGTCGCTTGAATTTCAATCTTTATTTTTGGATATCAGGATCATTACGCACATATTTTTTTTAATTAATTGCAGGAGACTCCATTAATTAAGGTTAAAAAAATATTTTCTACTCGAACATTTATAACATTATAATTCTTACAAAAAAATTGCTACTAAATTGATGCGACGCTAAAACAATGCCTAAATTTACTCGGCCTCGAAAATTGCATATGCATTTATTAGTATTGTTTCCACGACTCTGCTTTCCAGCGCCATTTCACCCACATTTTGATAATCAGTGTCCATCAACGCTGGACCCCATACTATTCCAAGGTTAGCCACGGACATTTTGTTAACTGATTCACGTTCCTGAACTCTGTAGAGATGAAACACAAGATAACGCAATGTTGTATAATTAGGATCAGGAAGTTTGTTGATGATAGCATGAATTGAGTCTCGTCGCTGTATGTCGTTTGTGATATTAGCAGCATTTATAAACTCTCTGTGATACCTCTTGGTAAGTAGTGGATCGGGTAAAGCTGTGAAATACTGCTTTAAGGCTGAACTTACACTGTGAATATCGTTAACACCATTATTCGGCCTCAGAAGATCAACAGCAAGTGCATCGATATCAAACTCGCGACGGATTTCAGTTATTTGTGCACTGTTCCCATTCGCACGGTAAATTCCTTCAACCTCCAACCCGAAATTATCTATGGCCTGCACGCACTGGTAAACTACTCGTGGGACAGTACCCTCCTCATAATCAAGTAGATCTTCTAAAGGCGTACCATAGACAGCTAGACCATTGATACTGGGATTGTACTCAGGCACATCATGAGTAAATTTCTTTGAATCTGGAACCACTGGTTTAATGAGAACAGATGGTGAGTTCGTGATTGTCACCATAGGGCTGTCATCCTGGTTAGAAGAGGTATTATGCAAATTGCCTGAAGCTGTATTGTTTATGCCTGTATTTGGTGTTGTTGTAGTACTACTGGTGCTACCATTGGTATTACTGAAGCTTGATCCCAAATTCGTGTTTCCAGAATTACCTGAAGTAAGTGATCCCAGCATCGATCCCATAACCGATCCAGAAAGAACAGGCCCAGTTTTCGCAGTACCACTGGAAACAAATGCTGAGGGTTTTGGCACATTCGCAGTATTTACTGACTTGTTGATATTTCCATTCATACCAGAGGCGGTATTGTTCATGGAATGCCCGCCAACGTGCGTGGTTGGGTGTGCGCTATTAGAAACGCTACGACTAGATGGTCCTAAAGTCGGGTGCTTCCTGAATACTACAGCTGCCCTGTTCAATGACTGACGCTGTCTTGGGATGTTGTATACATAGTTGTAGAAATCAAGTTCGCTATCGATTTTACCCGCCATTTCCTTAATCGCAAGATTTGCTGTTGGTGAGTTGATAGGTTTTATAGGGCAAATAACAAAAGCACGATTCAATTGCAAGGTCTCAATCAAATTTGCGAATAGCATCACCTGCAAGCTCAACGCGTTGTCGCATTCCAGAGTCAAGCCTTGCAGTTTCCTAATATCTTCGACTCGCAGTTTTTCCACAAGTTCGCGGCGTAGTCGCTGGCATGTATCCACCTTTTGCTGATAGTCAACTTCGCATATTGTCATCCTACGATGTAACTCTTCCTCACTCTTGCCTTTGAACCCTAGTTTGTTCTTACTGGGATCTGCAGTGCGCACCTTCTCCAACTCTTCGCATGCATTGTCATACTTGCCTTTCGCCTTCTCGCATTCGCGTTCAGCGTCCACGAGGTTCTTCTCATGTCTTAGAGCAGCCTCTTTGCACGTTTTTCTTTGTCTATCCATACTTCGCACCAGATCCATAAGTTCATCGTGTATACGATGTAGTGCATCAATGAAGGTATTACCTGCGTCTCCATATCTGTCGGTAGACTTCAAAACGTTTAGAATCTGGTTCTGGAACGTACCTTTCTTGATATCCGAACGCTTAAATACATCAGTTACAGTTCTCGCAGTTTTCTTGAGGTGCACACTGTATTCAGTCTCAATAGCTGCCATTTTCTTGATATAGGCGGCGAATTCGCGCACGGTGTGTACGCTCTGCTTTAAACGCGCTAGCAAACATTCTACACCCACATCTGAGAGCAAAATCTCCTTCAGTTTAGGGTCATTCAATAGATATTGCGAGCTCGCTGGTTCCTGTGTTTCATTCGAAGGGTTTGCGTTATCTCTCATAGTTTGCGCACTGCCTGCATTTACTGCCGGTGCTACTTTACTACTTGTAGACGTGTCTTTAACCATGCTATTGCCAGATATGCCTAGCGACTGCGTCGCCACAGAAGATTGATTCGTCACATCTGTCATTATAGCTACACCGCTGCCAAGTGGTTTTTCAACAAAATGTCCTTGCGTTTCGTTCGCCTAGCCGCCACAACCGTTGACGAATTAGTAATAAACGCGTTAAACTTATTACTAACCGTTTATCTAAATATAGAATGCGCGCTGTGCCTGTGTACATATGCACGTTCGAATGGAATTGGCCTGAAGTGAAGGAGTAAAAAAAAAAATTATTCAAATAGCAAATGACTAGAGTATAGTTTGAGAGTACTCGTAAAATCCTAGTTTTTATTTTCAATTTCGATTTGTATACTTTCTACTTGTTCGCATGTATGATTTTTAGTTACTGAACTTGTTTCGACTTATCATTTCCCTGTTTACGACTTTCGGTTGTCGCTTGTTGATTTATTTTTGCCTTCCGTTTTAACTAAATTATTGTATCTTTTATGCAGTAATGCCTCATTTGGGGAAAAAACTATTAAGCAGTTTTCGAATGCTAGAACGCTAGTGATGGGAGGAGCAATTACGGTCTTATTCTCACTTTGAATTGTTGTTATATACCGGTTTCGGTTTTTTTTTAGTGCACACACCTTGGTTATTTTTTCCTTCACTTCTTTACTACGCATATTCTAGTGCTGTTTACAAACACACTGGAATTTCGTGAAGCGCTATGCCTTACTTTACGTGCGTGGTATTGCTGTATATCTGAAAATATATATGTTTGTTGTATGTAACAGTGATTCTTTTAGTGGATTATTGCTGTCCAAATGCTGATAGACTGAAACCAAATGGAGAGTTATGTGTTCTCCTCATGACTTTTTAATAGCTGATCAGTTGATATAAATTGAATCTACTAGAAAGCATCCATTGATTCAAGATACCAGATCCGGGTAATGTACACGGCCATTTCTGTAATATGTCTTTGTATGCGCCACCCTTAAGAATCAATGTAACTACAAGGACGCATACTGTTAAGTGTGGATATTCTTCTTGTAATATGGAATGCTTCGTAACTATATCTATATTTGTATTTGATCGAAACAGAAAACCGATGAAGAAGTCAAAACGTTGAACTTCGTAGCGTTAGCCATTTTGGAGGTTCTTCTCGTGATCTCTTTTCGTATCGCCTATTTATATTGATTTCTATAACATAAGCACAGCTTCCTTGAATTTACTTTCAAACGTGATGTATATAACACTATATACCATGTAGTATTGACTATCGAAGTTTCGACCCTTAAACCAAATTAACTTTTCATTGTGATTTTATGTGTGCAAGTCAGCAACACACAGTAATAACAATTATAGATAATTCATAGAGTTACGTGTTTAATGCAACAATGCATCGCAAAGCAGACTTTGCAATAGATTCCATGTGGTGATATATCTTATATCCAGGATTTTATACCTATTCATAATGCACATGTCCCTGTTCAGTCATTTCTTTTAATTTGTGCGATTGTTAAAACGATAGATAGTTGATCATTGACTATATTATATAATATGGCGCACCACTTTGTGCGACTGGACCAGTCTTTTCAAAGTTTGTACCCAGATCTTGATGTATACGCGCCAATAACTATCACTGATGCTTTAAGCGTGGATTCGAATTTATTAGAAACAGATTCTTTTCATGGCAACGGCGAGGTAAGGACAGACTCCCATCCCGAGCCGATTGTCTCTGAGGTTACATCAACACCTAGAGGTGTCTCTGGCTATCCAGGTAATTACAGCTCTGTATGCAATCTTAAAAGTGGATTTAGTAGCGAACATCCTGACCTGGGAACTATCAGAGAAATGGGGGATCTATGTTCCTTCAACTATGAACCTTATGTAGTACTGCTATTTCGACATGGTCGGCTCGATTTTACTGCAGCAATCAACCGTTTTCTTCGCCTGGGCCCCGAATTTGTTGAGCACAATGTCGATAATGTTGATATGAGTGCTATAGGTTATATATCTACTGCATACAATCATTCTTTCGAAGTAAAAGACTTTGAACTAGTCATGAGCTTGTTGCATTTTAGCTCGGGTTTAGTTCAGCTTTGTATGACCCGAAAACAGGTCTATGACCACATAGAGACATATACCCTAACATCTACTGACAGTCGACCCTCCAAAAACTGTGATATTTGCTTGAACGGCAACTCAGCAGAGGACAACCCACTTTGCATATGTGGTGATTGTGGATTGGTTGTACATGAAGATTGTTACGGTGTGATAGAGCTGCCTGAAGGAACTTGGAGGTGTAAAAAGTGTTTGTTTATTCACAATTCCCATCATCAGTCTCATGCAGATTTGGAGGCGAGCATTGTCTGCGTATTCTGCAATCATAAGCGCGGCGCATTCAAAAAATTTGACACTGGCGAATGGGTTCATTTAATATGTGCACTCTCAATGCCAAATGTTGACGTTCCATCCTCATCAGCTACTTTAGAACCTATAAGTGGCTTTAATTTTATAGACAAGAACAGGTATCAGCTCACATGTACTATTTGTAAAAACAAAAAAGGTGCTTGTATACAATGCGCTAAAAATTCTTGTCACACATCATTCCATGCCTATTGCGCATGTTTGGCAATTCCCTATTTTGACAGTGAAGTATACCATACAAACATTGAATTTATACTTCAAAGACAGCAAAATGTCATATTTTATTGCAATAAGCATGCTAAGAAGGGTAGAGAGCTTAGATTAGCTCATCCTAACAGAGGTCTGCCCATGTCTCATTTGCAAGACTTTCCAGAGCTCATAAAGCTTGAAGTTCCACAAGAACCAAAAGCCCCCTACAATAACAATCAGATTCGTACACTTATTGAGAAATTGGATCAAGATAACAATACATCCACTGATATCTTCCAGAGAGCGAGCTACACTGCTTGGAGAACACCACAGAAAACACTCCATATACCCGAATTTTTAGTTGAAATTATACATGAGTGCATAGATCGTACATTGGATGTAAACATTCCGCTGAGAGTTCTGTTTTTTGTATGCAGATATTATACTATGCGTGTTGATCAACGTAATTGTAAGTACTATACGAGTCTTCAATTTCCTAGACTTTCCAGAGCATTAGACATCGCATTGAACAAAATCAAGTATGATTATCGATATTCGGATAGCGATGCAACGTCCATGGCACTGATGAAAATGGTAACCAAACTACATTCTTTACTAAATCACTCCGATGAGATAAATCTAAATACTAGTCACCCTTAGGAGTTACGGAATCAGAGAAGACAGTTTATGAAAGTCAATGGCATCATTTTAGAATTTTGTTCAATTGACAAATACATAGGCATTGATATCGATGACTTTACAGCGTAGTTGTAATACAGTACAATCATGCGCTGGACAAAACTAGATCAAAACCATGTATATTTATTATCTAACTAAAAGTTTTTATTTTAGTTTCTACCAGAACGCTCTAGGTTGTTATCTTTTAATAGGTATGCGCGGGAGTAGCCAGTTTTTGTCTTGAGTGCAGGGTTAGGTGTGGTTCTATCCATGCTACCTATCGATGTATAACCAAGGTCATAAAGTGAGCAATAAGGAATATCGCAAATTATCAGAAACTGCCATATTTCGTGGTATTCCCAGTCCAGAATAGGTTGAATTCTTGTAAATGCGGGCCATCCGTGATCGGTAGGTTCAATATATGTCAAGTTTGATGCATATGGGTCTTGCCTCCTAATACCTACGAAAATAGCCTGCTTCTGAGGATTTGCATCTAGATATTCCTGAAAAGCAGATTTCATTTCTGAAGTCTTTACGCTTAAATCTAATCCATACCTTTCGGTACATTCCGCTACAAAATCGTCTAGTTGCGGGAACGATCGCTCACTTCTGATGTACACTGCAGGTACAGGCGTACCTATAACATATAGAATAATGTAGAACATCACCAAACAATCTTTTCCGCCATTGAATGACATAGCTAGCTTTTTAACTTCGAACTGTTTAACAGCTTCCTGTACTATAGAAATGCTGTGGCGTAGTTTATTTTTGGTGCATTCTTGTACTTCTGATGAATTTAAGAAATTATCTATTAATTCCCTGGTATTTGGCATCTAGGATAACCCACTCACAGTCTCGGAAGACAAATCTGCTATACCTTTGTGGACAGCCTGAGCATCAGATTATATAAGTTATAAATCAATGTCCTCTTCCTGGGCGTTTTTCCCAGATCCCATTAGTTGGCGTCTATGTTTCTATTTCTGTGCTTATTTACATTGTACTTCATAATTTAGATTCTTATGCTTATTCAAATAAAATGAATTTCAGGGGGAAAAAGAAGATCAATATACTTCCAGATCTCTAAAATGCTTATACCGAAGTTAATTTTAATTCCATCACGACCTTGTACATAACAAAAGCGAAATCCTAAAGTTTAAACATGCCTAATTTTTAATTTAAATCGATTAAATAATTAAAAATTCTAATAAACTATGCTACTTATACTGCAACATGTCTGATATATGCAGTTCACGCGATGTTATCCTTTCTGGGTCTTGTTGGAATTGCAAATGCAGTAGCAAGTAACAATATGTGTAGTCCTGAACAATCAAACAATCTTTTGAATGGCGTTAAAGACTTCAATGCTCATTTATACGAATATTCTAGATTCGGTGAGCTTTCATTCAATCCAATGCAATATGAACAAACAGCAGACCTAGTCATGCAAAGCTATAACACACTTATTGCGCATCAACGGAATCTAAACGAAATAATCGATACATGTATTCCTGATGTTAGTGTGAAGTTAACAAGCGCAGTTACTCACACCATTCTGCTCTATATTGATCGAGTTATTCCTATGAGTAAAATAGGAAGAGCGATTGAGCAGGCCAAATTCGGGACAAAGCAAACACCTTATGAAGTGCCTCAAATAATGAATGCTTACGGTGAAATCAATGAATCGCAACCGCAACACCATGAATCCGTTGACTTGGAGCAGTATCTTTCCCAGTCCTTGAACCAAATTGCCACAGCTAAGTACAATAATAGCATACGTTCTGAACTCAACAATTCCAGTTTCAAGATTCAGCCTGATGTGAATGATTATTGGGATAATCATGAAAAAACAAAAAATGATGCTAAAAGTATATCCACGACTAAGCTTTTGGCATTAAAATATATGTCTATAAATTCTCTCATAGAAGATTTAGAAAAGCTCACGATCGTGAAACCATACTGCACAAGATTCAGTCAAAATATTCAGATGTATGCAGAAGATGCTTTTAGTGGTTTCAACGACGTGAATTCAGCTTTTGCTCCAACAGCTACAAATATAGCTCCACAATACACAGGCCTCCAACGGCCTTGTATCAAGTCCTCTGACAATAGAAAGTTCTCCCAAGAGACAAAAAGTCCACCCACACATCATCATGGGTTATTTGGAGATGCTGTAAGCACCACTAAGGGACTTTTGAACGGATCTTTACACTTCGTCGGACGGATTTTTCATCTTGGAAAGAAAGACTCAGATTCATCCTTGCTGGCCGCAATGAAACAAGTGACACAAATCTACTACGGAGATTAAAATCCACAGCCTACCATTTTTATTATCGTTGCTTGCATCTGTGAAACAGAGGTAACGATAAAATTCCAAATAACCATAATGTGTATACACGAATGAAAGTCATTGTTTACTCTATGTTAATAGCAATAGTCATCAACAATATAAGTCTTTGATCTCAACAATTAACGAAATAGCGTAATTTGGATTTGCAACAATCAATCCTCTGTTAAATCGATAACATTATCGTCATAATTGATATCATTTTGGCGAAACCCTGTACTCTGTGTTGTTGTATGAGACTCTTTTGATGTATTAAAGGAATCTTGAGCGAATCCATTAGAGCTACTCTTAGACGAGCTGTTGAGATCTCTATTTAGCAATGTTTGAGTAGGTTGATTATAACCGGAGTCACTATGGGATTGCGCTTGATTTTGAAGTTGAAAAATCATATTCTGAGAACTATTAAAAGCCTTCCATGCTGAATCAATCTCATTTTCTGTGGAAACGCGTCCTGCGAAAGGATTGTGGTTATTTATCTCACTACTCGCATTTAAATTGAAACTGTCGTCATCAGTATCAGACAACAAATCAACGATATCTTGCTCAAGTGCTGCCTCTGTTTCCATGGTGTATTCGCTCTTGACACTGTCATTCTTGATGTTTCTTGAACGATTCCCAAGAGAAGTATTATCTTCTAAGTCTTCGTTTTCTCCTACCCAGGTGCCATCGGATTTGATACGTACGCTATCCATATCTGAGGGCACATTTGCAATGATCTCTTCGAAAAATTCATCAACAGCTAACGATTCCCAATTTATGATGATATTGCATATGGGACATTTCCAAGTTTCTGCTTGAGACTGCAGCATAATGTAACTTAATGCATCAAAGCAGTCAATATGTTTACATTGCCGCGTTCTGATTGGAACCTGGATTCTAGACATCATTACTTTATCTTTTAAACTATAAATGGCATCAGAATTCATCAATATGTCATCAGAGTCCATGTCGGCGCTTTGAATAGCCATTTTACGAGTTATATCAGCACTAATATGAGGACGCTGCTTTAGCTCATTTACTAGTTCCGTTTCACTTTTGGTTATAGCTCTAAAAACAGCAAAAGCGTACATATTGTACCTTTCTGACTGGTTATGTTCAGTCAAATGCATTGTCAACCTAATTTCGTGCGACTTTTCGGCTGAAGAGATATTGAGTAAGTAAGGTGTAACGTCAACAGGCTTCGCAGATCCTACACACCCTTTAACACCACGCGTGTCCACGTTCAATTTAGTGCCATCAACACGAATCTCGATGTAGTACGGGAATGCAATAGGTTGGGGTTGCATAGTACCTACCGTACTGTACTTCTGGCAAACCAAGAAAAGCCTGGTATTATATGAATTACTTGGAATAGTATTTTGAAATCCGATAGACGTGGAGATTTGGTTTCTATTGCCGGCTTTTGATGTGATTGCTGGCCGTGTAAGCTGCGAAACTAATTTATAAAAAGGGCTTGATTTAAACAATAAGATTGGGGCATTATTTTGTGTCCCATGTTGATTTGCATTCGGGTTTGGTAGCTTCATCGTTAAGTGAGGATTGAAAGGAAGGCTACCATTTTGTCCCGGAGATGGTCCAATAACTGCGGAGAGAGGAGTCGAATGAGTATAATTTGCGGATTGAGGAGTAGTTCCCAGAAAATCCGCATCGGAATCTTGATCATTAAATGAAGCGTTAACACCATTGACTATTCTTTCAACAGCTTCTGCAGGTAACTCTTTAAACAGGAGGGACTGGATTTTTAGTAGTTTCTGATAATCCCCTTTTGAGTAGCAGGAGCCAGCTATCGCATATATCTTCTCTTGTTTGTATTTCTTCAAACCAGATGAAGGTAGGTTGAGGCCTTTCAATACAGCGTTAAGAGTTGGTACCAATGTTTGCTTGTCAAATAAGGCTACATATAATGTTCTTAATGTTTTTCGCAACTGAGTGGCTGTATTAATTTCTCGAGCGCCGTACTGTGTTAAAGCTTGAGTAAAAAGATCTATGGGATCAGTTCGATTATTACTGGGATTTGGACTAACTGTACCTGGACCTCCTGATGGTACTTGATAGGGCTGAGGCGAGTTCATCGCTTGCGTTTGCTGGACAGGACCCACGTTTAACTGTAGAGCGACGTCACTACCGCTGCTTACAAAAGCTCTTAGCAGCCCTTGTGGCAAATGAATTTGCTGTGTCTGCCGTGATGACGATTCTAGCGCAGATAGATCGTCTATAATAGCAGAGCGCACCTTCTCAGATCGAAAAGCCCGGTTGGTGTCGTTGATCGTATGTGTATTACTTGATACGGGTGGGTACCTGTGACATTTTAGTATTATGCCACTCAGCATATGGTGTGTAAACCTAACAGTTCGTTCCAATTGTGTGGGAATTCGGCTTCCAGGATCAACCTCATTCGGCAAAAGCTACTTTTCTCAATATATCTACTGATATGAAGCTGTTAAATTAATAAGCTGTGATGTGACGCTATCAATACCATATCTTTTGCTGGACTTTAGTACCTGATTTTCTCCAAAGGTACGGCTAGAAAAGAATCGAGAGCTACTACTGCATCCAAAGTCTACGAAAATAAAAGTACACGTCTATTTCTAATGTATTATATGTATAACTCTAAAGCAGAATTACAATATTAAGTGTAGGTCAGCGGTAGCTATTTAGGTGCTAAGATCAATTAGTGCTATTCTATCATAGTTTTAACTTAGTTTCATGTTACACAGTAACGCGACTAAATTGTTATTACATACTGCATACAAAAAGAAGTATACCCTTTGTTGTTACACAATGTTGCTGTATTCCAGATATTGAACCACGATTGCTCTGTAACGAGTGATCTGTTTACTCCATCATTTTATGGGCAATAACCGCCCATTATTATAAAAGCATACCAATGTTTGTTCACCTCATAGTAAGTGACAGGCTACTAAAAATAAGGTGTCGTGTAACTATGTTTCCACTGTATGCACAATTTGTTGCACCTGAGCACTTGAATTGCTACAGGTGAACTCTAGCTACAAAATCATATATATCTCATATTATCAGGTTGGTTATATTCTATATAAAGGTGTACCGTATAAAACTGCCATATCTTATATACGATTGTATACAGATGTGACTGCCCACTATTCCTTAACAAGATAGAGATTTTTAAAATCTTTGAGGAGTACCTGAAAATCAATCTAGCCTTTCGCCAGCTCTATGATAACTGCGCAAATTTATTGTGTGCACTCAAACGCTGCCAAGTCACAGCGGCAGTAGATATGCTACGGATCACATTTATTATGAGTATTCTGGTGGAGTTTCTACTCCGTACCACGAACTCAGGTTAGGTCAGACACTCGTTATGTTGAAGTTAATTACCCAGATATGGGTAGTTACTCAGCTATTATGACTCAGGGATAGCCTTCAACAACTATTTCTTACTCACCTATGCTGTGCATATATAATTATAGTGTATGGTAAAACAGATACCTATATATTTGTAATATCTAGGTATTTATAATGTCAGCCTGGCTTATTAACATAGCTCATTCTAACATCATTCTAACATTAGTAGAGTGTTAGAGAATAGTGGGTAAGCACATCTGTATACAATCGTATGAAGTAGACCTCAACTATATAAGGTACACCAATATATAGAATGTAACTAATTTAACACTATGATACTTTTCTGAGATTATAAATAGAGTTCGCCTATGGTAATTTAGGTACTAAGGTCCAACATAGAGAGTAAGTTTCGAAGAGGTTACGTAATATAACAACATTTGTGGTTCTAAGAGATATATACACCTCCAGTTTTATGTGGTACGCCACTATATTTCAGTCGAGTCTCTATATAAAATGTAACTACCTTAGAATTTTAGCTCTAAACGGATATAAATTTGTTGGAAATGGATGTGATACACATGTTAAGTTCGGTTATAGCTGTTTAGAGAAGTTAATAAGCGAAAGCAGATATAAAGTAATTGTTGAGTGGTTTTTTATCTGACCATCATATAACCATTAGACATCCTATACAGTCTACATCATGTCGTTATTCCTCCCCCTAGAGCCAGGAAAATGTTGCCAAGTTTGTGTATATTTACAACAAATTTAACAGTTTAACGGGTTAACTGCATCTGTTACGTCCGGTCAGTACCATGATTATAGCTTAGTTACATTCCACAAAGTGTTACGCCGATATGATTTAGCATGCCAAATAGGGTTACAACCAGAGGTAGTTCTCTATACTTTACAAATACTGTGCATAATTTATGCCTTAGGAAAACCTTATATTCCTCCTGTATGGGTTCATTTAGTTTTTTTCAATGCTCATGGCTTTCAACCTCTGCGAACAGATTGGATCCATATCCGTCTTCAGAACAACGTCTAAAGTATCAAGCAGTTTCTGCTCCTGGATATTGCTATAAAACTCTTCAAAAGCGTCATTGTTAACCCTGCGGACAGAATCCAGCATTTTTCTAGCTAGCGTTGCTCTAGTGCCTTCTTTGGTATCAGTTGGTTGCACGTATTTACTTACAAAACTGAAAATGGGATCTGTGTATACGGGCGCGTTGAACATTTGAGGCTTCGACTTCATTTGCAAAAGCCATACAACCGGGTACATATTGATATCGAATTCCATCACGTCAACGTCGATCTGTATATCAATATACAAGGCGATCGACTGCAAATTGAGGTTCCGCTTTTGTAGTAAAACCATCCAGTCTGCGTCAGTCTCTTGACTTTGGTTGTTTCTGACCAGATATAAGCATTTTTCGGCAATCAGATCATCTGCATTGTTAACAACTTCAAGAGCCTGTGCGTAGTGAACTACTTGCGTTAGATCTGCAGACTCGAGATACTTAAAAGCAGTATATTGAACTACCTTGCTACTTGACTCGAATGCCAGTTCAGCAAGATTTTCAGTGCCTGTCTGTAGGGCAGTAATGCCCCAGCAAAGATGCTTTTCGATGTCTTTCTTCAAAACTCCCTTCCAACCCGAGTTCGGGGCGACGAATTTCCAGTATGAGGGTTCTAGTTTCTCATAAGATTTGGTTCCATCTGTATAGAATAATGATTTCAGATGCTTCTGGAAATCTTTATTCAGCAGGCCCTGGCTATTAAAATTGATACTCAGTATCTGTTTGAGTGGATCTGATTTAATGTGGAGTAAACTAAGTGGGTCTGCAGAAATCATTTGTTTTAGTTTCATGATTCTGGCCAAAGCTAGAATGCTATACATGGCAATGAATGGCTCTGCTGAATTCTCATCGAAAAGTGCACGCAAACTAGCAATTTCCCTAGCACTAGGATCAGGAAAAGCTGCATCAAATCCATTAAAGAACTTGTTATACACTTCTTGATCATTAGTTGGAGCCGCAAGGTACCAGTAGTGTAAAAACTCATTCAGCACAGCGAGCTTATAAAATGGCTCAAAGTCCAAGTATTTCATGTAACTGGAAACGTCAGGATATCGACCAGCATCGTATTCGGGAGAAGGTGCCTCTATCTTTAGGAAGTTGGTGATTATATACTGCGAGCACGAATTCAAGCTCTTCAAATCCAACGGCTTAAGCCGCGGTGAGTTGCATTGAGCTTGAGTATTGAAGTACTCTAAGTCATTTAGTTTGAAACGATTGAGGATCCTTTCGATTCTGTTATTCTCCGATGCCTGTGAAACTAACTTTTCGTAGCAAGCATTGCCAACTTCATCAGACACCAAATAACCGGCTGAGTACACCGCATTCTCCAGCACATCTATATCTGAATTATTTTTCGAAACGTATTCGTCAAGAGCCCCAGGGTTTCGATAGCCAAGATCCCTGGCATTCTGCAAGAGAATATACTCATCACCATGTTGTATGAACTTCTCCACAACCTTCTTAGAGTACTCGTTGCGTATACATGCGATTCGTACCCATGGCAGACTAGCATCTGGTTCCAAATCCGGCAATTCGAGATTGGGATTAACGCCCAGCAAATTTTTCAAAATGTTAGGATCCTGTATGTTCTGTGATATTAAGAACGAACTCACATAATGAGTACACTCAGTATTATCTACACCAGCCAGTACAAGCAAGAACTGTTCAGTGGGTTGATTAAGGTCGATTTCCTTGAGTGATTTTTCGTCTAAAATTTTTGAGAGATATTTCGACATGATAGCGATGGGCGCCAATGGCCTGGTACATCTTTCTATCACTGACTCTTTGAATCTACGAAAGTCCCCATTCAGTTCTACGTGGAGTTGTGTATACAGAGACCAAGCAGAGTTAACCAAGTCTATGTCCAATCCTTGCTTATAGCTTACGAATCCACCAATACTATCCATTGTGTACTCTAAGTTGCTAGGATCTGGTTCCAGATGAAAATAATCGTGCAATAGGGGCCAAAACTCTGAAATGTGAGATGAAGCTAATAGCTTTTGAATGAGGTTTGGTCGGAAGCCTGAAGCTTGCGACCAAACGGACGGAAAGCTTCTGAGTGAAATATTTATCGTTCGCAAAACCTCCACGTCGACTCCCGGAACCTTATAACGAGTAATATAACTCAGCATATTTACGAACTTTGGTAAACAGAATCCTAGACTGTCGATATTGTATCCGACTATTCTCATAACACTGCTAGCCACATGTGAATTTTTGCTTAAGACAAACTTAAAAAGTGCATTACTCTTTAGCAATGAGAGTATCTGCTCGTTTTTCGTGTCAAAAAGTACGGTATGAAAGAATAATATGTCTAAACAACTCTTCGGTATTTGGATGCACATTTGCCATTCAGGTTGCTCTAATGGCACATCGGACCCAGGATATCTCCATTTTATTACTTTCTGCAGCGTAGAGCATATGAAGTCGATAATCTCATTTTTAAGTTTTTGTACCAATTTAATTTGTTGCTTTGCGGTAAAAAGCTCATCCAAAGATGCAATTGCTGATGTCGATACTCTTTCGTCAATGTCATATTTGCAACAGAGCAGCAGAATGAAACTGTACTTCACATACTTAGTGGCTTCAGGCCCTGAATACGAATACAGCGCCCTTATTAAAGCATGGCTTTCTGTTCTAACTAAAGGCGACGGATCCACGCTGAGCTTAGCATATACTTGGATACATGAACGACATATCTCATCAGCACGGTCAAGCATGTTATTAGCAACACATTTTTTAAACAAAAAACTGAGCTTTGTAAGTGCTCGCAGTTTAGTACACTCATCATTGACAAGAAGGTTATTGAAAATGGCATTGTATTGGATAAAAACAGATTTGCTGTGGGCTGAGAGACCTTGCGAATGCAGCAAAGAAACATTTTCTTTTCCTTCTGCCGAAGATGTAGAGCGATATTCCCCGAGGTCGGGAAATAGTGCGAATGTCATTACGAACAATCGAAATAATAGAGTATATTGTTGGAGGCTACCCTCCTATTAGGTCATCCTTCTACTATGTTGAAGTTAATTACCCAGATATGGGTAGTTACTCAGCTATTATGACTCAGGGATAGCCTTCAACAACTATTTCTTACTCACCTATGCTGTGCATATATAATTATAGTGTATGGTAAAACAGATACCTATATATTTGTAATATCTAGGTATTTATAATGTCAGCCTGGCTTATTAACATAGCTCATTCTAACATACTACTACTATTTCTACTCCTCTGGATTAGATTACGTACTTATCTTCTTTCATAACAATAATAAGTGATCATCAGACTTATGTAGCTCTACAGGTAGTTATATAGTTCAACATTATTATAAATGCGTAATAATCTGTTTTACCCTATGATATACACTTCATAGAATAATAAATATTAAAAAAACATAGTTGTTGAAGGTTATCCACGAGTCATATAAAGCTGAGTAATGACCCACATTCTTGTCCTAACTTCAACAAGTGTAGGCTCTAAAACAAAATAACAGGATAGCCTACTTGTTCAAAAAACGTAAAGATGGCTTTTGAAGTCGTGAGACAGGATGGCGCCTTCAATCAAGTCTACCGTAATATTTTGATATATAAGGATAAATATTTAACCTTGAAGGAAGAGCTTGGAGATTCAGAGTTTGCAAAGATACCTAGAGTCGATGTCTTTGCTTCTTATCATGATGATCTCGACTTCATTGTGAAATCGAGGTCGAATAAGCCATATTCTGTATCCAGTTGGGATGATGGCATCTGGAATCGCACGCCAAAAGACGGGTGTCTCTACCTGATTGAAAATCGAGTTCTTCTTTTATCGAGCTTTTGCGTAGGACTAATTAATGGCTACTGGGATGAAGAAGAGTGCAACTCAATTGCAAAGGAAATAGTTGATTCTGGTGAGAACAATATGATGAGTATTTTGAGCTGTATCCGTGAAGCGGCTGAGTTTTGGCACCGATACTATAAATATAAGATTGATGGAGTCTCTGTATTAATTGGTAAGCGATGGAGTCAATTATCCAAGACCGTCTATAGTATTTATCGCCTAATAGATGATGAAGAGCTCATTAGACGCTTTTATAAAGAAGGCGTACCCATCTAGAGCGTTAATGCCTAAAGATATTACAATTGGGTCTTCCTAGCTGCACAACACCTCAGAAGGAATCATTTCCAGTGAATATCAGGCAAAAATTTTCCATTATCATGATAAGCATCTGCAAATGAATTTGAACGGTACTACTAACGATAGTTGGATGTTATATGATAGTAGAACATTAATTTATGACATTAGCAAGTGTGAAATTATATATCTAGTCGCTGATGAGAACCGTATAAAGATTGATTTATGTCTTGAAATTGAATAGGTACAGTTCTTCGAGAGTCTTCGTGAAACCTAGCGATCTGGAAAATATGTTTACTTTCCTTCCTGTTACAATATGAAGTAGCTATCGCTATGCCTTTATCTGCTCCTCTAAATGTCTTATAGTCTCATATCGATTCGTTTTCGAAAAAGGTGGGGTTTACCCTATGGAATGCATCAAATCATATACAGGTCCTGCTGCAGCTCCCGCGTGCTGTAAAAAAAACCCCTCAGTAGATATTTGCTACTCGCAATATCGATTCCAGGATCGCACATAGTTGACAAAATTTGAAATCCCTTCTATGTCGCTTTCCGTAGCAGTAATTGAGAAGCGCCAGACAAAATCATATTCATCAGAGTAATCGTCTATTTCAGTGTACCTTTTACCTTTCTCCTCGCTTCCTGGTTCATCCCAATCATAATCATAATCTGAATCTGAATATGAGTAATCTGAGGATTCATCATCTGAAGGCGTTTTATTGTTGGAAGACTTAATGGGAGGAGGCATATACGGCGTGCTTTTTATAGAGAAATCAATAGACCCAGGTAGATAAACAACATCCGGATCTTTATCGTATGTCATATATTCATGATTGTTTTCAAAAGAGAATTCGATTGCGAATGCATCCCCCATGACTACTTCCCGTAGCTCGTCCGAGAAACCCATCGTTCTCACTATAAGATCTTTTGACACGTATCTTAATTCAGAAACGTTGGTTATAATAACTTTGGCAGCGACTGACCGGTACCCAAGGCCAAGTTTATTAGATATACAAAAATCAGCACATTCACCAGGACAATATTTCTCACATCTATTGCTCTTTAGAATACCAGACAACCATTCTAAGTTATAGCACTTATAATTTTCGCCATGCATTAGGTAGTCACAATCCTCTTTAGTCGGTACTAAGTAAAAGTCCTTGTATTTGGCTTTATGTGGACCAGGATTAAGCCCAAGAACAAAACAGAAGTATTCATCAATACATATTCTTTCTTCGTCAGTATAGCGTTGGATGTATTCCTCTACTTTAAACAAAAACTCCTTGACCTTGCATAAATCTACATCGGGTAAGTTCTGAAGAAGATGTAATCGCTGGATGAAGTTGCTTGGCATTTTTCAAATCATGTATATGGTGAGAAGAAAATGATATCTGATTTTCGATTGCTTGCACATTACTATGAGATAAGCATACATTGCCATCTTGTGGCAACACTGAGTATGATATAATCGTCATTAAATGACAGATTAAAGAGATCAGTTGCTAGAGAGTAGTATATGGAAGATAGCGACATCTGTAGTTCTAAGAAATATATACCTCCAGTTATAAGTAGTATGCCTCAATATTTATCCGCATCTATATGTGAAATGTAACTAAATGAGTACTGCGACAATTTCACTCAGTCACACATTAGGTCCCAGAATGAATAGACGGGATAACTGTAAAAACTCTGATGGAACTGAAAAAGTATTCAGGAAAATGAAATTCCGTACTCTAGGCAGGTAGGGCACGGTATCACGATTGTTAAAAAAATTTGAGGATGACTAGCACGTGATCGTTTAGCATGGATAAACAGATCCGTCGACAGAAGGTCCGTAAAGCGAATACTTCGCGTCGCGCAGGAACGGTTAAGGCTAACACTCGAGTCTCACAAGTTTCGCCACTTCATCGTGAGCCTCGACACGCCGAGAATGTTTTCTACGTGCAAAGATCCGATGCACGTGGTGCCATAGCGAAACGGCCCAACAAGCGTGTAAAAAGCAAGAATCGCGAGTCTTCAGCCATGTTTCCGGGGCTTGAAGATCGTGTTAGCTTAGAGAGCCGTGATATTGTAGCCGGAAGAGGCATACTTCCATTCATCTATCCGGAACATACTGAAATTTCTGAGATTTCTGAACCTTCGGAAGCTTCTCAGGCTTCAGTAGAATTCTCAGCTGTTTACTTCGACAAGACAGATGGTACTGTACCGTGGCTAAAAGAGGTGACACTGCACCCTGAGTTGCCGCTGCAGTTTTCGAGAGAAGTTGTTGAGTATGCTAGATACTACAGTCCGTCCCGTTCAGAGGTCAACAAACGCGAGCTTGCACTCAGACGCTTAGAAAGTCTGGTGCGCGGAACATGGCCAGACGCCAGTCTACAGGTGTACGGATCGTACGCAACCGGATTCTACCTTCCTGAGGCGGATATAGATGTATCTCTCAGTTCGAAATCGCTGGCCAGTCGCAGACTACAGAGCGAAATGTATAGATTCAGGCAACGCCTGCTTAAATCTCGCGTCGGTTCACATGTGGAGGTGGTCACGCGCGCACGCGTTCCTATCATCAAGTACGTCGACTTTGTGTCGAGTATCCCGATAGACATCTCTTTTGGCCAGGGCAATGGTGCTGTGGGCGTTTCAACGGTCAAAGCATGGTTGACCGAGGATCCTGCGCTCAAAATATTGGTAATGGTTGTTAGACAGTTTCTTAGAATCCGGCAGCTCAACGAGGTCGTTCGCGGCGGAATTGGTGGTTTTGCTACGGTTTGCATGGTTCGTGCGTTCCTGAGGCAGCACCCATTTGCCAAAAACCACGCCAGCGCATTGCGGAATGTAGGTGCGCTTCTTCTCGATTTTTTCGACTACTACGGGAACCGATTCGACAATACGAGGTATGCAGTTATCAGCACCGGCTCGGGGACCCCTGAACTGATTTCCCCACCGCTACTGAACCAGAGAATACGAATAGTCGACCCAAACGACAACCAAAATGATGTGAGCAAAGCCAGTTTTAACTATATAACCGTAAAGAAATGGTTCTCAAAGGCAGCTGAGCTGTTAAAAGTCGAGTGTGTAGAATGGCAGGAGGCAGGTCTGCAGGAACGCAAAGAGTTCTCGTTTCTAGGGCCTTTGTTGGGGTACACATACACAGAGAAAATCAGATCTAAAATTGATTACAGAGATCTTTTCTGAGCCTGAACCTAATTTTTTGGTTCCGCTATATAAAGAAAAAAGAAGAAAATCTATGCATAGCCTCGGTACTTGGTAATTGGTACTTGAAGGCGCCCATTATCCACTGCATCTGTGATACTAGTTTAAATCATTGTTTAAAACAAGTTTTCACGTAAAAGTTAGCGTAAGTGACATTTATTTATTATTTTACTTGTTAGAGGATAGGACAACCACATCTGTATACAACCGTATGTAGTATACAGCAACTATACACCCAATGTATAGAATGTAACTAACTCAACACTATAATACTTAACTTAACTGGTATTATAAATTGAGTTCACTAATAGTAATTTAGGTACTTAGATCGAATATTGTTCTTTGTTTTTCGTAAACAAACTCTTGTTTGATTCAAACTCAGTGAATTGCTCTAATTCTATACTAATTTATCCCATTAAAGGTTAGTTTCAAATAATTAGGTCAATTTTACTCTGGGGAGGAGAAGGGATTTAAAGAGGCATGTTTATAGGGACATCGCTCTCAACGTGTGCCGATTTCATTCTTCATTTTATGTCTCCTTTGTCCTTTGTGGTTTGTGGTTTGTCCTTTGTGGACTTCCTTTCTATGATGACTCATTAACAATATCTAGTACATTAGTCAATGAACAATTTCAGTGCCTGATTCAGATTCAGATTTAGTCGGTCTACTAGTGTAAGACAAACCAATTTTTGTTCACTTATCAACCGCCCCACGGAAATGGCACAAACACACTCCACTGGCGACCACACGCGCGATCCCTGTCCACTGGTCATTGTCAATGATTTTGGCGGCGCTTTCGCAATGGGCGCAATCGGCGGCTCGATTTGGTACAGCATCAAAGGATTCAGAAACAGCCCTCACGGCGAGCGATGGCAAGGCGTCAGATCAGCTGTGAAGCTGCGCGCACCCACGCTTGGAGGAAATTTTGGCACTTGGGGTGGCATGTTCAGCGCCTACGACTGCGCTGTCAAGTCAATCAGAAAGACGGAAGATCCGTGGAATGCGATCATTTCTGGCGCAATGACAGGTGGAACATTGGCCGTACGCGGTGGATGGAGGCATGTCCGCACAAACTTTGTCATCGGCGGTATTATTCTAGCGGTCATCGAGGGTGTCGGCATCGCTCTCAACCGGTACATGGTGGAAGCGCCCCAGACACCAGTGCTCCCGGAACCTGTCTCTAATTAATTAATGGGACTCATAGATGCGACCTAATTGGTCCGGGGAGGAGATCTAAGACTCTAAGGTTCCCCGGGGCTCAAAAGTAGCCTGGCGTTGCTAGCAAATCCATTGTCGTAAATATTTGGCAGCTCCTTCTCAGTAGTCACCACCGTCAGCTTCGAATTATGGCTGCTGATAAAAGACTCTTCATCGGGCGTTAGCTTGCGGTTGAACGTGCCATCAGGCCGTTTTAACAGCAGAATCGAACTCGGTTTATACATAAAGAGCACGTTTTCGTGGATCAGCGCCTTGATATCCTCCCATTTGTCGGCTTCATTCGTGGTGATCCCCGCGTACACGTACATTAGATGAAATATAGTAAACGCGGCCACCAGTGGGGCCAATGTTGTACATAGAATTAGCAAACATGCTCCAGTCTTTTCAGGATTGCCTAGCCTTATCAATATAGAAAACGCAGCCCATAGTTTAGTTGCATTGCCGTTTGCATTGCTGCTAGCCTGGCTCCATGCAAGCTTCAGGCTTGAGGAAAGCGGGAAGATGATCAATATAAATCCGTAGATGAATGCGTACAAATTTATCATCAGAAATAATATAAAGTACTTGTAGTTTCGCAACCCAATGCAATTGTTCACCCAGATGCAGTGATGGTCCTGCATGGCCACGCATGCGTTGCACACCGAGCAGTGCTTGGACCTAGCCGGTTTGGTCAGCAGACATGTCCGGCACTCAGTGAACGGTGTGTAAAGTATCCGGTCGTACTCGAACCTGCGGACTTCTGCAGAGTGGTTAGATCTGGTGATCTTGCCTGGATTCGACAAGAAGAGTATGGCAAGCGAAACCAAAGGCAAAGGGTAGTTGACTCTTAGGAATAGTTTATGGCTATAGCTATAATTTGTAAACGGAACTAAAAACCGCTGGTCGAAAAGCCAAAGGAAGAAGTACATAGCCACGCAGTAGCCCACAGGAACCACATTAGCGGCAACCGATCGTGCCAGCTTCGATATGTATTTAGACCGTAGAAACAGCAGCGAAAACGCCGTCGCGATAATGAACACCGCGAGCACGTAAACAGGTTCCACGCGCATGATTATGTGTAAAGTGTGAGATGCCATCCCAGACAAGCCAGCAAGTCGAGTCAACTGAAGAAAACCAAAAAAAAAACTGGATAACTAAAAATCTAAAAATCTGCTGGACTGAAATTATCTGTAAAATTGCAAAATTTTGATGATCACAAATAAGTTTTACAAAAGGATACAGGTACATGATATATTCTGGAGGGTAGATATGGTAGTAGTAGAACGACCTGATATGAAGATGGTCTTCAAAAAACTATCTATTTTACCTGATACTACATGATACAGACTTCACAGAATAATAATAAAGACATGGCCGAAGTTGATCCCAGAGTCATATAAAGCTGAGTAATGACCCACATCCCGGTCCTAACTTCAACAAGTGTAGGTTCTAAAACAAAATAACTGGATAGCCTACTTGTTAATGAAAACGTAAAGATGGCTTTTAAAGACGTGAGACAGGATGGCACCTTCATTCAAGTCTACTATAATATTCTCATAGATAAGGATAAGTATTTAACCTTGAAGGAAGAGCTTGGAGACTCAGAGTTTGCAAAGATACCTAGAGTCGATGTCTTTGCTTCTTTCCATGATGATCTCGACTTCATTGTGAAATGGAGGTCGAATAAGCCATATCCTGTATCCTGTCGGGATGACGGCATCTGGGATCGCACGTCAAAAGACGGGTGTCTCTATCTGATTGAAAACAAAGTTCGTATTTATTCGAGTTTTTGCGTAGGACTAATTAATGGCTACTGGGATGAAGAAGAGTGCAACTCAATTGCAAAGAAAATAGTTGATTCTGGTGAGAACAATATGATGGAAATTTTGAGCTGTATCCGTGAAGCGGCTGAGTTTTGGCACCGATACTATACATATAAGATTGATGGAGTCTCTGTACTAACTAGTTCACTATATAGTGATATTTACTTTTCGGGTTCTACCTGTAGTATTTATCACCTAATACATGATGAAGAGCTCATTAGACGCTTTTATAAAGAAGGCGCGCCCATATAGAACATTAATGCCTAAAGATATTACAATTGGGTCTTCCTAGCTGCACAACACCTCAGAAGAAATCATTTTCAGTGAATCACAGGCAAAAATCTTCCATTACCATGATAAGCATCTGCAAATGAATTTGAATGGTACCACCAGCGATAGTTTGATGTTATATGATAGTAGAACATTAATTTATGACATCAGCAAGTGTTTAACTATATCTCTAGTCGCTGATGAGAACCGTATAAAGATTGATTTATGTCTTGTAATTGAATAGGTACAGTTCTTCGAGAGTCTTCGTAAAACCTAGTGATCTGGAAAATATGTTTACTTTTCTTCCTGTTTCAATATGAAGTAGCTATCGCTAAGCCTGTATCTGTTCTACTATATGTTTTATAGTCTCATATCGATTTGTTTTCGAAAAAGGTGGGGTTTACCCTATGGAATGCATCAAATCATGTCCTGCTGCAGCTCTCGCGTGCTGTAAAAAGATCTTCTCAGTAGATATTTGCTATTCGCAATATCGATTCCAGGATCGCACATAGTTGACGAAATTTGTGATTCCTTCTATGTCGCTTTCCGTAGCAGTAATTGAGAAGCGCCAGACAAAATCATATTCATCAGAGTAATCGTCTATTTCAGTGTACCTTTTACCTTTCTCCTCGCTTCCTGGTTCATCCCAATCATAATCATAATCATAATCTGAATCTGAGTAATCTGAGGATTCATCATCTGAAGGCGTTTTATTGTTGGAAGACTTAATGGGAGGAGGCATATACGGCGTGCTTTTTATAGAGAAATCAATAGATCCAGGTAGATAAACAAAATCCGGATAATTAAAATATGACATGTATTCCTGATTGTTTTCAAAAGAGAATTCGATTGCGAATGCATCTCCCATGACTACTTTCCGTAGCTCGTCCGAGAAACCCATCGTTCTCACTATAAGATCTTTTGACACGTATCTTAATTCAGAAACGTTGGCTCTAATAACTTTGGCAGCGATTGACCGGTACTCAAAGCCAAGTTTATTAGATATACAAAAATCAGCATATTCATCAGGACAATATTTCTCATATCTATTGCTCTCTAGAATACCAGACAACCATTCTAAGTTATAGCACTTGTAATTTTCGCCATGCATTAGGTAGTCACAATCCTCTTTAGTCGGTACTAAGTAGAAGTCCTTGTATTTGGCTTTATGTGGACCAGGATTAAGCCCAAGAACAAAACAGAAGTATTCATCAATACATATTCTTTCTTCGTCAGTATAGCGTTGGATATATTCCTCTACTTTAAACAAAAACTCCTTGACCTTGGATAAATCTACAACGGGTAAGTTCCGAAGAAGATGTAATCGCTGGATGAAGTTGCTCGGCATTTTTCAAATCATGTGTATTGATGAAGGCTATCCTCCTATTATGTCATCCTACTACTACTGTATGTACTCCTCTACTAGACTTGATTCTGTACTTTTCTACTTATGTTGAAGTTAGAACAGTGATATGGGTTATTAACTAGCTACTATATTACTTAAAATCACCTTCAACTACTATTTCCTTATTATTCTGTACAGCGTGTATCATATGGTGTAAGGTAAAACATGTTGGACTATATAACTATATAACTACCTGTAGAGCTATACAAATCTGATGATCACTTATTAGTGTTATGGAAGTAGATAAGTACATAATCTAATCTAGAAGAGAAGATATAGTAGTAGTAGGATGATCTAATAGGTGTGTAGCCTCCAACAAAACAGATAATTATGTATTCGTTAGAGGATAGTGATTAATCGCATCTGTATACAACCATATGCAGTACATGACAACTGTACAAGGTATACACACAATTCAACAGGCTTAACATAAATACTGTTGGATCATTGTACCTGAATTACTATAGGTGAACTCTATCTATAATCTCAGTGAAGTATCATAGTGTTAAGTTAGTTACATTCTATAAATTGGTGTACCTTATAGTTGAGGTATATACTACATAGGGTTTTATAGAGATGTGGTTACCCACTATTCTCTAACAGTTATTATATTATTTTACCAATCAGAACCCTGTATACCTTAAATTAGAGTTTATATATGCTTACTTCGATTCTGTTCAGCACATTTTAGTTTTACCAAGAGGAGGACTCCACCGAAGCGCTCAATTTACATGTGAAAGGTCAAAGTAATTCCAAATTCGCAGATTACTTACCAGTATCTCATGCTGGAGAACTTGCTCCATGCATTAGAGGTTTACTTTTGTGAATCTTAAATGCTCTAGGTGGGTCCTAACCGTCAACGAATGATCTCTCAATCTTTTGATTATCTGAAGATTTTTGGACTATCGACTACCTGCGGGATTATATAAATATATATAAGACTAGTGATCTTCGGAATTTTTTATCGAAGAAGCTGAGTACATGAGTTAGTTAGGATTGTAGATATAGTACTTATAGAATGTTCTAATAGGACGCTATCCTCCAACAAAGGTCATAAAACAGGGAAGGTGTAATGATGGCAAATACACTTTCTGTTACAGCAAATTCAATCACGATGAAATGTTAAAAACCAAGACTGAACAATACAACTAATTTGTTTTTGTTCTAAGAAGAAACTGTCGACCTTTCACGAAATCTACACCAGGTTGCTGAGATTGGACCATCTTATTATTGTATTATTTTTCGCCTTGTACTAGACCTTAAAATCTCAGTGTATGGCTCTATTGAATGAATCTGATTTAATAGATGATTGGTTAAACGTGAGTTATTCGCATTTATGTCACTTGCAGAGCTAGGGTAGGCCATGGTTTATGCGAGAAGTCTTTTCATATTTGAAGACTCGATTAGGCCGTTCAATGAAGCCTTCAGATTATTTTTAGTAAAATTGCTGGTAATCCCGTCGCATTTTCGGAAATAATAATTCACATTTGGGAGAGTCTGAATGTGTCTTTGTATGCTAATGACTTTTGTTTTTCTAATATCAACAAGATGTTAACCATATTTGAAAAGTCGCCATCGTGGAACCTCCTTGTAGCATGTGTTAGTATACTGATAAGCAAACACATCTCTTTCTTTTTATTCTTTTCTTTCTAGTTATGCTTGCGATACGTGCTTTGTCTGGTGTTCTAGGGTGAATACAACGATCACCTCCACCTGACTCGAGAACGCTTCCGGTATTTACTATAGTCTGTAGAATACGAAGCCTACCATAAAAAACGTGAGGTTTCGCTCTTTAATAAATGATGCATCCTAGCTTCTCCCGGGTAGTTGAGATGACCAAACTATCTGTCTCTTATGCACTACAATTCAACAATATGACACTTTTGTCAAGCACTATGGTCTATAGTTGGCCTTTTCGAATCGCAGGTAAATGCCCCGTTCTGCATGGAAAATTATACAAAAAAGACAAGTAAATGATATACTGTTAAATTACTGAAAGCACTGACTTCGGAACAAGGTTCTGAAGTGTGCATGAAGTTGCAAAGATTCTAATTGATCTCTATCAGAAGGTTAGAACTGATGTAACACAGAGAAGATGTAACCATCGAGTGAGGAGTACCAGAATATAATGGATTATATAGAGCTTCCGTGGAAGGCTCCGATACTTTTAGCAAAGGTTTTCATCACGAACTTCGTCGCAACTACAGATGAAATCATCTATTATCGATACAGTTGCGAAGTACAACCTCAGGAACAATACTTAACCTGGGCACATAATATAAAATATGACATCGAATAAGCTAGTAAAGTAAATGTACTATTTGAAAAATATGGCTGTGCAAAAACCAAAAATGCACCTGGGATACAAATATGAAAAACTGCTGATGAAATAGTGGATGTCAGTAATCTACGCGCTCTATTTACGCGTTTAATTAGACCTCAATACACTTTAATGCACCACAGATGAGTAATCTAGTACATGCATTCTTTGTTATGTAATAAGATGAGTGAAAAATTTATTATCACGTGTTTATTCTTGTCACGTGTTACTGGGATATTGAATGAATAAATTTTCCACTATCGTTTTGTCCATCCACAATGTCCCGTCCCCAAGTTTCTGTTTACAACGGCACTGAGTCTGCTAGCTCTGTTGCTCTCCCTGCCATCTTCTCCACCCCTATCCGTTTGGATCTTGTCCACTCCGTCTTCGTTTCTATGAACAAGAACAAGCGCCAGGCCTATGCCGTTGCTTCCAACGCCGGTGAGCAGACCTCCGCTGAGTCCTGGGGTACTGGTCGTGCTGTAGCCCGTATTCCCCGTGTTGGTGGTTCTGGTACTTTTGCCTCTGGTCAGGCTGCCTTTGGTAACATGTGCCGTTCCGGTCGTATGTTCGCACCCACCAAGACCTGGCGTAAGTGGCACGTCAAGATCAACCAGAACGAGAAACGCTACGCTACTGCTGCTGCTGTTGCTGCCTCTGGTGTTGCTCCTCTGGTTCTTGCTCGTGGTCACCGTGTCGAGAAGATCCCCGAGGTCCCCTTGGTCGTTAAGTCTGACATTGAGTCCATCACCAAGACTAAAGAGGCTGTTGCCCTTCTCAAGTCTGTCGGCGCTTACGAGGACGTTTTGAGGGTTGAAGCCAGCCGTACCATGAACGCTGGTAAGGGTAAGTACCGTGGCCGCCGTTTCACTCAACGCCGTGGTCCTCTTGTTATCTACAAGGAGAACAAGGGTATTGTCAACGCCTTCCGCAATGTTCCCGGTGTCGAGCTTGCTAGCGTCGATGCTTTGAACCTTCTGCAGCTTGCTCCTGGTTCCCACTTGGGTCGCTTCGTCATCTGGACTGAGTCTGCTTTCAAGTCTTTGGATGACATCTGGAGCTCTAAGGGTAAGGTCGGCTACGAGTTGCCCAAGAACATCATCTCTAACGCTGATGTTACTGGTATTATCAATTCTGCTGAGATCCAGGCTGTTCTTCGTGCCAAGGGTGACGCTCGCACTGCTCGCGTCAACCCTCAGAAGCGCAACCCTCTTAAGAACAAGGCTGTTCTTGCTCGCTTGAATCCTTATGCCACTGCTTTCGCCGAGAAGAAGCTTGGTTCTGAGAAGGCCCCTGAGTCCAAGGGCAAAGGCAGCAAGGAGTTCAAGAAGGCTCTTCTTCTTGACTAGTTTAGTTCAATTGTTAAATTAATGATTTAAATTAGATTTAATTAATTGAGTTCAACGTTCAGATATATTTTTCCGTAACAATAACATGAAAAGGATTTGTGTCGTTTCGCGTATCTAGGGTATGTGGTGGTTATCAGTTCAGTTTAGTTTAGTTTAGTATAGTTTAGCTCAGGCGCATCCGCATACATACTCTGCACATAGTTAGTTTGTTTTACCTCCATGAATTGGAGGGGTACAAAATAGCCCAGGCTAATCAGACGGTAGGACAAAGAATGCGTTCACAATAAACCCACAACAGATCGCATGCTCAGATTCCAGCAATTCTATCAACGAGATCTTCCTCGAATTCTGCTAGCAACGAATCTACGTCCATGATGCTTTTAACCTGTTTTGACTCTACCCTCTGCTTCCATAACGCATGGAATTGCATAACTAATGCTCTGTGTACGGGCTCTAGTTCAGAAAACGCAACTGATTCATCGCTTGCTCTCTTCTCCTCATGTTGTACACGGAAAAGTATATGCGAAATCAACCGTGATTTCGTCACACACACACCCAGTCGTTGGGCCAATCGGATAGACACCAGCGCCAGTGGGTAGCATGGCCTGTCAAACGAAGTCGCGCTCGTCCTGCTTTCCACTAGAAGGGAGTCAAAGGTGTCCTGTTTGCTGAGTGAGTGCAGTAGTTTCAAGCCCAATATACCGCTGCCTCTAAAATCCGTGCTGGGATCCTTGCCTTGAAATCCGATCTCTTGCCAGCTACTATACGAGCCTTTGATTTCGGAAAAGAGTGTACTGTACGCGCTGTAAGTGACTGTTTCGGCGAGCATATTTTCAACAACCACTTGAAAACGTGCACCCGCTGGATCTTCATTCATCCAAAGAACTCTAGCCAGCTCATTTTCCAAACCAGCCGGGTTTGAGCCACGGAGAAAAATATGCAGATTCGCACAAGGCACATAGATGCATTTGAACAAAAATTCAGCCAAGCTGGACTTACCATCGGCTCGAATATAAGCACGGACTCCTGTTTGAGCGATATAATCTGGGTTTAGTACATAATATGAAAAGAGACACAAGCTGAGAGAGCCAACAGTACCAAAAATTGTTGCCCACATGTACTCACTAATTGACCTCCACATTCACAACTTACTAATGTTCACATCAAATCTTTCAGAATCTCTGCGTTGTTGGATTGAAAATCGCATGGTCGCATTTATCGGTCTATAGGTAAAACGTTTTAAGTAGTTAAATTAACGGTAAATAAATCTACCCCTTAAAAGTTAGCACAATTAGGTATCATAATTATGCATCTATCTGTAACTAAATAAGTGTAATTAAAAATTTTTAAACTTTGTTGGACTTTAATAGTTGGATTACCACGGGTGAACTCTATCTACAATATCAGTCAAGTTTCATAGTGTTGAGTACATAATCTATCTAGGAGAGTAGATATAGTAGTAGTAGGATGACCAAATAGGAGGATACTCTCCAACAGAAGCAGTGTTAATGTCAGGAATCTTATAAGGGACATTACTCAGCATTTATATGGCTTAGGAATATATAGCCTCCAACCGCTACATCTCTATTCTAATATGCATTGTGTTAGAGAATAGCGGGTAGCCACATCTGTATACAAATGTATGTAGTATTTCTCAACTATATAAGGTACACCAATTTATAGAATGTAGCTAACTTAACACTATCATACTTAACTGAGATTATAGATAGAGTTCACCTATAGTGATTCAGGTACTAAGGTCCAACACATTGTATAATATGTAGTGTCAGGTAAAACAGATAATTTGTTGGAGGCCATCCTCCTATTTAGTCATTCTGCTGCTCCTAATATATCTAATATATCTAATTTCATGAGAGTATAATCCGATCATCAGAATTGTATAACTCTAGAGGTAACTATGTGGCCCAACATCCATTTAGTTTTTTTCAATGCTCATGGCTTCTAGTCTCTGCGAACAGATTGGATCCATATCCGTCTCCAGAACAACGTCTAAAGAATCAAGCAGTTTCTGCTCCTGGATATTGCTATAAAACTCTTCAAAAGCGTCATTGTTAATCCTACGGACAGAATCCAGCATTTTTCTAGCTAGCGTTGCTCTAGTGCCTTCTTTGGTATCAGTTGGTTGCACGTATTTACTTACAAAACTGAAAATGGGATCTGTGTATACGGGCGCGTTGAACATTTGAGGCTTCGACTTCATTTGCAAAAGCCATACAACCGGGTACATATTGATATCGAATTCCATCACGTTAACGTCGATCTGTATATCAATATACAAGGCGATCGACTGCAAATTGAGGTTCCGCTTTTGTAGTAAAACCATCCAGTCTGCGTCAGTCTCTTGACTTTGGTTGTTTCTGACCAGATATAAGCATTTTTCGGCAATCAGATCATCTGCATTGTTAACAACCTCAAGAGCCTGTGCGTAGTGAACTACTTGCGTTAGATCTGCAGACTCGAGATACTTAAAAGCAGTATATTGAACTACCTTGCTACTTGACTCGAATGCCAGTTCAGCAAGATTTTCAGTGCCTGTCTGTAGGGCAGTAATGCCCCAGCAAAGATGCATTTCGATGTCTTTCTTCAAAACTCCCTTCCAACCCGAGTTCGGGGCGACGAATTTCCAGTATGAGGGTTCTAGTTTCTCATAAAATTTGGTTCCATCCGTATAGAATAATGATTTAAGATGGTCTTGGAATCCTTTATTCAGCAGGCCCTGGCTATTAAAATTGATGCTCAGTATCTGTTTAAGTGGATCAGATTTAATGTGGAGTAAACTAAGTGGGTCTGCAGAAATCATTTGTTTTCGTTTCATGATTCTGGCCAAAGCTAGAATGCTATACATGGCAATGAATGGCTCTGCTGAATTCTCATCGAAAAGTGCACGCAAACTAGCAATTTCCCTAGCACTAGGATCAGGAAAAGCTGCATCAAATCCATTAAAGAACTTGTTATACACTTCTTGATCATTAGTTGGAGCCGCAAGGTACCAGTAGTGTAAAAACTCATTCAGCACAGCGAGCTTATAAAATGGCTCAAAGTCCAAGTATTTCATGTAACTGGAAACGTCAGGATATCGACCAGCATCGTATTCGGGAGAAGGAGCCTCTATCTTTAGGAAGTTGGTGATTATATACTGCGAGCACGAATTCAAGCTCTTCAAATCCAACGGCTTAAGCCGCAGTGAGTTGCATTGCGCTTTAGTATTAAAGTACTCTAAGTCATTGAGTTTGACGCGATTAAGGACCCTCTTGATTCTGTTATTCTCCGATGCCTGTGAAACTAACTTTTCGTAGCAAGCATTGCCAACTTCATCAGACACCAAATAACCGGCTGAGTACACCGCATTCTCCAGCACATCTATATCTGAATCATTTTTCGAAACGTATTCGTCAAGAGCCCCAGGGTTTCGATAGCCAAAATCCCTGGCATTCTGCAAGAGAATATACTCTTCACCATGTTCTATGAACTTCTCCACAACCTTCTCAGAGTACTCGTTGCGTATACATGCGATTTGTACCCATGGCAGACTAGCATCCGGTTCCAAATCAGGCAATTCGAGATTGGGATTTACGCCCAGCAAATTCTTCAAAATGTTAGGATCCTGTATGTTCTGTGATATTAAAAACGAACTCACATATTGAGTACATTCAGTATTATCTACACCTGCTAGTACAAGCAAGAATTGTTCAGTGGGTTGATTAAGGTCGATTTCCTTGAGTGATTTTTCATCTAAAATTCTTGAAAGACATTTCGACATAATAGCGGTGGGCGCAAATGGCCTGGTACATCTTTCTATAACTGACTCTTTGAATCTACGAAACTCACTATTCAGTTCTACGTGAAGTTGTGTATAAAGAGACCAAGCAGAGTTAACCAAGTCCATGTCCAATCCTTCCCTACAGCCTACAAATCTACCCATCTTATCCATTGTATATTTTAAGTTGCTAGGATCTGGTTCCAGATGAAAATAATCGTACAATAGCGGCCAAAACTCTGAGATATGAGGCAAAAACAGTAGCCTCTCAAGGATTAATGGCTTGAAACATGAAACTTGTGACCAAACAGACGGAAAGTTTCTGAGTAACATATTTATCGTTCGCAAAACCTCCACATCGACTCCTGGAACCTGAAAAGAAGCAACTTTGCTCAGCATATTTATGAACTCTGGCAAACAAAATCCTAAACTGTCGATATTGGACCTGACTAGCTTCAAAACACTACTAGCCACATGTGAATTTTCGGTACGAACAAAGTCAAACAGCACATTATTCTTTAGCAATGATAGAATCTGCTCGTTTTTCGTGTCGAAAAGCATGGGATGAAAATATAAAATGTCTAGACAACTCTTTGGCATCTGGATACACAATTGCCATTCAGGTTGCTCAAGTGGTATACCGGACCCAGTATATCCCCATTCTTCTACTTTCTGCAGAGTAGAGCATGTGAAGTCGATAATCTCATTTTTCAGTTTTTGTACCAGTTCAGTTTGTTGCGTTGCGGTAAAAAGCTCATTCAAAGATGCAATGGCTGACGTCGATACTCTTTCGTCAATGTCATATTTGCCACAGAGCAGCAGAATGAAACTGTACCTCACATATTTAGTGGCTTCAGGCCCTGAATACGAATACAGCGCCCTTATTAAAGCATGGCTTTCTGTTCTAACTAAAGGCGACGGATCCACGCTGAGCTTAGCATATACTTGGATACATGAACGACATATCTCATCAGCACGGTCAAGCATGTTATTAGCAACACATTTTTTAAACAAAAAACTGAGCTTTGTAAGTGCTCGCAGTTTAGTACACTCATCATTCACAAGAAGGTTATTGAAAATGGCATCGTATTGGATAAAAACAGATCTTCTGTGGGCTGAGAGACCTTGCGAATGCAGCAAAGAAATATTTTCTTTTCCTTCTGCCGAAGATGCAGAGCGATATTCCCCGAGGTCGGGAAATAGTGCGAATGACATTACGAACAATCGAAATAATAGAGTGTTGGAGGCTACCCTCCTATTAGGTCATCCTTCTACTATTATTTGTACTCCTCTGGATTAGATTACGTACTTATCTTCTTTCATAACAATAATAAGTGATCATCAGACTTGTGTAGCTCTACAGGTAGTTATATAGTTGAACATTATTATAAATGCGCAATTATATGTTATACCCTTTAATATACACTCCACAGAATAATAAATAATAAAGACATAGTTGTTGAAGGTTATCCACGAGTCATATACAAGCTGAGTAATACCCTATATCCCAGTCCTAACTTCAACAAGTGTAGGTTCTAAAACAAAATAACTGGATAGCCTACTTGTTAATGAAAACGTAAAGATGGCTTTTAAAGACGTGATACAGAATGGCGCCTTCAATCAAGTCTACTATAATATTCTTATAGATAAGGATAAGTATTTAACCTTGAAGGAAGAGCTTGGAGATTCAGAGTTTGCAAAGATACCTAGAGTCGATGTCTTTGCTTCTTTTCATGGTGATCTCGACTTCATTGTGAAATGGAGGTCGAATAAGCCAAATCCTGTACGCCGTCAGGATGACGGCATCTGGGATCGCACGTCAAAAGACGGGTGTCTCTACCTGATTGAAAACCGAGTTCGTATTTATTCGAGTTTCTGTGTAGGACTAATTAATGGCTACTGGGATGAAGAAGAGTGCAACTCAATCGCGAAGAAAATAGTTGATTCTGGTGAGAACAGTATGATGGAAATTATGAGCCGTATCCGTGAAGCGGCTAAGGTTTGGCACCGATACTATACATACAAGATCGATGGAGTCTCTGTACTAATTGGAAAACCTTATAATATTTCATACAATACCGTCTTTAGTATTTATAGCCTAGTAGATGATGAAGAGCTCATTAGACGCTTTTATAAAGAAGGCGCGCCCATATAGAGCATTATTGCCTAAATATATTACAATTGGGTCTTCCTAGCTGCAAAACACCTCAGAAGGAATCATTTTCAGTGAATCACAGGCAAAAATCTTCCATTATCATGATAAGCATCTGCAAATGAATTTGAACGGTACTACTAACGATAGTTGGATGTTATATGATAGTAGAACATTAATTTATGACATCAGCAAGCGTGTAACTATATCTCTAGTCGCTGATGAGAACCGTATAAAGATTGATTTACAGCTTGATTTTGTATAGGTACAGTTTTTCCAGAGTCTTCGTAAAATCTAGTGATCTGGAAGATATATTTTCTGCTGAACCTTTGTATCTGAACTACTATAGGTGAACTCTAGCTACAATATCAGTTATGGCACATTGCGTTAAGTTAGTCACATTCTATACAGGAGTGTACTTTATGCAGTTGTTATAAGTTGGATGTCCAGCTCTCCGACTTACGGACAGACACAGGCTATCGTTATCCTAGTCATAACGTCACTGCATTCCGCAGTGAGAATTTAGAAATTGGGGCTCAACCTCTTTCTCATAATATCAACCATGCAACTCTCTTCCATGCACTATAAAGAGCGTATCTTAACTATACGACATAACATCTGTAATTACTTCCTTTAGACCGGGTATTATTTTCTTATACAATAGTATCAGTTTAGTAACCAACAAAATATATAGAAACCTTATATACAACTGTTTTACCATACACTATAATTATATATGCACAGCATAGGTGAGTAAGAAATGGTTGTTGAAGGCTATCCCTGAGTCATCACAGCTGAGTTACTACCCATATCTGGGTAATTAACTTCAACACCAATATATAGAATGTAACTAACTTAAAACTATGATACTTAACTGAGATTATAGATAGAGTACACATATTGCAATTCAGGTACTAAGGTCCAACATTGTTCTAAACGTGGTTACCCACTATCCTCTAAAACTCGTTTTCTTTCAGCCACAATATTACGCAGCTATAGCTATGCCTGTATCTGTTCCATAAATATTTTGAAGTCTTATATCGGTTCATTTTCGAAAAAGGTGGGGTTTAGCCTACTGAATGCATCAAATCGTATACAGATCCTGCTACAACCCCCGCCTGCTGTAAAAAACCCCTCAGTAGATATTTGCTACTCGCAATATCGATTCCAGGATCGCTCATACCTGATAAAATTTGTAATCCCTTCTATGTCGCTTTCCGTAGCAGTAATTGAGAAGCTCCAGACAAAATCATATTCATCAGAGTAATCGTCTATTTCAGTGTACCTTTTACCTTTCTCCTCGCTTCCTGGTTCATCCCAATCATATTCTGAATCTGAATCTGAGTAATCTGAGGATTCATCATCTGTAGGCGTTTTACTGTTAGAAGACTTGGGAGGAGGAGGCATATACGGCGCGCTTTTGATAGAGAAATCGATAGAGCCAGGTAGATAAATAGTATCAGGATAACTACCGTATGTCATGTATTCATGATTGTTTTCAAACACGAATTCGATAGCAAATTCATCTCCCATGACTACTTCCCGTAGCTGGTCCGAGAAACCCATCGTTATCACCGTAAAACCTTTTGACACGTATCTAAATTCAGACACGTTGGCACTAATAACTCTAAAAGCGGCGGTGGATGGAAATGTGAGGCAAAGTTTATTAGATATACAAAAATCAGCATATTTAGCAGGACAATACTCGATATCGCTATTATCCTCTAGAATACCAGACAACCATTCTAAGTTATAGCACTTATAATTATCGCCATGCATTAGGTAGTCACAATCCTCTTTAGTCGGCACTAAGTAGAGGTCCTTGTATTTGGCTTTATGTGGACCAGGATTAAGCCCAAGAACAAAACAGAAATATTCATCAATACATATTCTTTCTTCGTCAGTATAGCGTTGGATGTATTCCTCTACTTTAAACAAAAACTCCTTGACCTTGGATAAATCTACATCGGGTAAGTTCTGAAGAAGATGTAATCGCTGGATGAAGTTGCTCGGCATTTTTCAAATAATGTATATAGCGAGAACAAAATGATAACTAGTTTTCGGTGGCCCGCACAAAACTATGAGATAAGCATACACTGTTGTTGAAGTTAATTACCCAGATATGGGTAGTTACTCAGCTATTATGACTCAGGGATAGCCTTCAACAACTATTTCTTACTCACCTATGCTGTGCATATATAATTATAGTGTATGGTAAAACAGATACCTATAGTTGGATGTCCAGCTCTCCGACTTACGGACAGACACAGGTTATGGCTATCCACGTCATAACGTCACTGCATTCCGAACATAGGATGCAGTAATTAGGGCTCAACCTCTATGGTATAATATCATCAATGCAACTCTCTTCGTGCACTATAAAAGCGTATTCTAAATATACGACATAACATCTGTAATTACTTCCTTTAGACCGGGTATTATTTTCTTATACAATAGTATCAGTTTAGTAACCAACAGAATATATAGAAACCCTATATACAACTCCTATATATTATTAATATATAGGTATTTATAATGTCAGCCTGGCTTATTAACATAGCTCATTCTAACATCATTCTAACATCATTCTAACATTAGTAGAGTGTTAGAGAATAGTGGGTAAGCACATCTGTATACAATCGTATGAAGTAGACCTCAACTATATAAGGTACACCAATATATAGAATGTAACTAATTTAACACAATGATACTTAACTGAGATTATAAATAGAGTTCGCCTATGGTAATTTAGGCACTAAGGTCCAACATAGAGAGTAAGTTTCGAAGAAGTTACGTAATATACCAACATTTGTGGTTCTAAGAGATATATACATCTCCAGTTTTATGTGGTACGCCACTATATTTCAGTCGAGTCTCTATATAAAATGTAACTATCTTAGAATTTTAGCTCTAAATGGATATAAATATGTTGGAAATGGATGTGATACACATGTTCAGTTTCGGTTATCGCTGTTAGGAGACGTTAATAAGCGAAAGCAGATATAAAGTAATTGTTGAGTGGTTTTATACTTGACCATCATATAACCATTAGATATCCTATACAGTCTACATCACGTCGTTACTCTTCCCCCTGACGCCGGGAAAATGTTACCAAGTTTGTGTATGTTTACAACTACTTTAACAGTTTAATGGGTTAACTACATCTGTTACGTCCGGTCATTACCATGATTATAGCTTAGTTACATTCTACAACGTGTTACGCCGATATGATTTAGCATGCCATAAAGGGTTACAACCAGAGGTAGTTCTCTATACTTTACAAATACCGTGCATAATTTATGCCTTAGGAAAACCTTATATTCCTCTAATATGGGTTCATTTAGTTTTTTTCAATGCTCATGGCTTTCAACCTCTGCGAACAGATTGGATCCATATCCGTCTTCAGAACAACGTCTAAAGTATCAAGCAGTTTCTTCTCCTGGATATTGCTATAAAACTCTTCAAAAGCGTCATTGTTAACCCTACGAACACAATCCAGCAGTCTTCTAGCTAGCGTTGCTCTAGTGCCTTCTTTGGTATCAGTTGGTTGCACGTATTTACTTACAAAACTGAAAATGGGATCTGTGTATACGGGCGCGTTGAACATTTGAGGCTTCGACTTCATTTGCAAAAGCCATACAACCGGGTACACATTGATATCGAATTCCATCACGTCAACGTCGATCTGTATATCAATATACAAGGCGATCGACTGCAAATTGAGGTTCCGCTTTTGTAACAAAACCATCCAGTCTGCGTCAGTATCTTGACTTTGGTTGTTTCTGACCAGATATAAGCATTTTTCGGCAATCAGATCATCTGCATTGTTAACAACTTCAAGAGCCTGTGCGTAGTGAACTACTTGCGTTAGATCTGCAGACTCGAGATACTTAAAAGCAGTATATTGAACTACCTTACTACTTGACTCGAATGCCAGTTCAGCAAGATTTTCAGTGCCTGTCTGCAAGGCAGTAATGCCCCAGCAAAGATGCTTTTCGATGTCATTCTTCAAAGCTCCCGTCCAACCCGAGTTCGGGGCGACGAATTTCCAATCTGAGTATTCTAGTTTCTCATAAGATTTGGTTCCATCCGTATAGAATAATGACTTCAGATGCTCTTGGAATCCTCTATTCAGCAAGCCCTGGCTATTAAAATTGATACTCAGTATCTGTTTGAGTGGGTCTGAATCTATATGGAGTAAACTAAGCGGGTCTGCAGAAATCATTTGTTTTCGTTTCATGATTCTGGCCAAAGCTAGAATGCTATACATGGCAATGAACGGCTCTGCTGAATTTTCATCAAAAAGTGCACGCAAACTAGCAATTTCTCTAGCACTAGGATCAGGAAACGCTTCATCAAATCCATTGAAGAACTTGTTATACGCTTCTTGATCGTTAGTTGGAGCCGCAAGGTACCAGTAGTGTAAAAACTCATTCAGCACAGCGAGCTTATAAAATGGCTCAAAGTCCAAGTATTTCATGTAACTGGAAACGTCAGGATATCGACCAGCATCGTATTTGGGAGAAGGTGCCTCTATCTTTAGGAAGTTGGTGATTATATACTGCGAGCACGAATTCAAGCTCTTCAAATCCAACGGCTTAAACCGCGGTGAGTTGCATTGAGCTTGAGTATTGAAGTACTCCAAGTCATTTAGTTTGAAACGATTGAGGATCCTTTCGATTCTGTTATTCTCCGATGCCTGTGAAACTAACTTTTTGTAGCAAGCATTGCCAACTTCATCAGACACCAAATAACCGGCTGAGTACACCGCATTCTCCAGCACATCTATATCTGAATCATTTTTCGAAACGTATTCGTCAAGAGCCCCAGGGTCTCGATAGCCAAGATCCCTGGCATTCTGCAAGAGAATATACTCTTCACCATGTTGTATGAACTTCTCCACAACCTTCTCAGAGTACTCGTTGCGTATACATGCGATTTGTACCCATGGCAGACTAGCATCCGGTTCCAAATCAGGCAATTCGAGATTGGGATTTACGCCCAGCAAATTTTTCAAAATGTTAGGATCCTGTATGTTCTGTGATATTAAGAACGAACTCACATATTGTGTACATTCAGTATTATCTACACCAGCCAGTACAAGCAAGAACTGTTCAGTGGGTTGATTAAGATCGATTTCGTTGAGTGATTTTGCGTCTAAAATTTTTGAGAGATATTTCGACATGATAGAGGTGGGCGCCAATGGCCAGGCACATCTTTCTATCACTGACTCTTCGAATGTACGAAGCTCCTCATTCAGTTCTACGTGAAGTTGTGTATACAAAGACCAAGCAGAGTTAACCAAGTCCATGTCCAAACCTCGCATACGTTTCACGCATGCACCCATTTTATCCATTGTACGCTTTAAGTTGCTAGGATTTGGTTCCAGATGAAAATAATCGTACAATAGTGGCCAAAACTCTGATATGTGTGATGAAGTCATTAGCGTGTAAATGTGGGAGGACCAGGAGCATGAAGCTTGCGACCAAACAGACGGAAAGTTTCTGAGTGAAATATTTATCATTCGCAAAACCTCCACGTCGACTCCCGGAACCTGAAATGAAGTAATATCGCTCAGCCTATCCATGAACTCTGGCAAACAAAATCCTAAACTGTCGATATTGGACCTGACTATTCTCATAACGCCGCTAACCAGATGTGAATTTTTGCTTGAGACAAACTTAAAAAGCGTATTACTCTTTAGCAATGATATTATCTGCTTGTTTTTCGTGTCGAAAAGTACGGGATGAAAGAATAGTATGTCTAGACAACTCTTCGGTATCTGGATACACATTTGCCATTCAGGTTGCTCTAATGGTACCTTGGACCCAGGATATCTCCATTTTATTACTTTTTGCAGAGTAGAGCATGTGAAGTCGATAATCTCATTTTTCAGTTTTTGTACCAGTTCAGTTTGTTGCGTTGCGGTAAAAAGCTCATTCAAAGATGCAATGGCTGACGTCGATACTCTTTCGTCAATGTCATATTTGCCACAGAGCAGCAGAATGAAACTGTACTTCACATATTTAGTGGCTTCAGGCCCTGAATACGAATACAGCGCCCTTATTAAAGCATGGCTTTCTGTTCTAACTAAAGGCGACGGATCCACGCTGAGCTTAGCATATACTTGGATACATGAACGACATATCTCATCAGCACGATCAAGCATGTTATTAGCAACACATTTTTTAAGCAAAAAGTTAAGCTTTGTTAGTGCTCGCAGTTTAGTACACTCATCATTCACAAGAAGGTTATTGAAAATGGCATCGTATTGGATAAAAACAGATTTGCTGGGGTCTAAGAGACCTTGCGAATGCAGCAAAGAAATACTTTCTCTTCCTTCTGCCGAAGATGTAGAGCGATATTCCCCGAGGTCGGGAAATAGTGCGAATGACATTACGAACAATAGAGTGTTGGAAGCTACCCTCCTATTAGGTCATCCTTCTACTACTACTATTTCTACTCCTCTGGATTAGATTACGTACTTATCTTCTTTCATAACAGTAATAAGTGATCATCAGACTTGTATAGCTCTACAGGTAGTTATATAGTTCAACATTATTATAAATGCGTAATTTTCTGTTATACCCTATAATATACACTCCACAGAATAATAAATAATAAAGACATAGTTGTTGAAGGTTATCCACGAGTCATATACAAGCTGAGTAATACCTTTCATCCTGGTCCTAACTTCAACAAGTGTAGGCTCTAAAACAAAATAACAGGATAGCCTACTTGTTCAAAAAACGTAAAGATGGCTTTTGAAGACGTAATGAAAAGTCACGCCTTCGATCGAGTCTACTATAATATTTTGATAGATAAGAATAAGTATTTCGCCTTGAAGGAAGAGCTTGGAGACTCAGAGTTTGCAGAGATACCTAGAGTCGATGTCTTTGCTTGTTTTCATGATGATCTCGACTTCATTGTGAAATCGAGGTCGAATAAGCCGAATCCTGTACCCTGTCGGGATGACGGCATCTGGAATCGCACGTCAAAAGATGGGTGTCTCTATCTGATTGAAAACCGAGTTCGTATTTATTCGAGTTTTTGTGTAGGACTAATTAATGGCTACTGGGATGAGGAAGAGTGCAACTCAATTGCAAAAAAAATAGTTGATTCTGGTGAGAACAATATGATGACTATATTGGACCGTATCCGTAAAGCGGCTGACGTTTGGCACCGATACTATACATATAAGATTGATGGAGTCTCTGTACTAACTGGTATCCCACGCAGTGAATTATTCAATACTGTCTGTAGTATTTATTACTTAGTAGAAGACGAAGAGCTCATTAGACACTTTTATAAAGAAGGCGTACCCATCTAAAGCATCATTGCCTAATGATATTACAATTGGATCTTCATAGCTACACAGCATCTCAGAAAGAATCATTTTCAGTGAATCACAGGCAAAAATATTCTATTATAGTAATAAGCATCTGCAAATGGATTTGAATGGTACCACCAGCGATAGTTTGATGTTATATGATAGTAGAGCATTAATGTATGACATTAGCAAGTGTGAAATTATATCTTTAGTCGCTGATTGAAACGATATAAGAATTACTTTATAGCTTGATTTTGAATAGTTCCAGTTTCTCGAGAGTCTTCATAACACCTAGTGATCTGAAAGATATATTTTCTGCTGAACCTTTGTATCTGAACTACCATAGGTGAACTCTAGATACAATATCAGTTATGGCACATTGCGTTAAGTTAGTCACATTCTATATGGGTGTACTTTATATAGTTGTTATATACTATATGTTGGAGGCTACCTGTTAGAATGAGCTATGTTAATAAGCCACGCTGACATTATAAATACCTAGATATTACAAATATATAGGTATCTGTTTTACCATACACTATAATTATATATGCACAGCATAGGTGAGTAAGAAATAGTTGTTGAAGGCTATCCCTGAGTCATAATAGTTGAGTAACTACCCATATCTGGGTAATTAACTTCAACACTACACTCATATTAGGTCATCTTACTACTACTATATCTACTCCTCTGGATTAGATTACGTACTTATCTACTTTCATAACACTAATAAGTGATCATCAGACTTGTGTAGCTCTACAGGTACTTGGTTATATAGTCCAACACTATACATGGCTGTTCGTTATAGTATAGTTGGTAACCAAATCTGTATACAAACCGTATGTAGTATGCCTCAACTATATAAGGCACACCAATATATAGAGTGTAACTAATCTAAAACTATGATACTTAAGTGAGATTATAGATAGAGTACATATATTGTAATCCAGGTACTGAGGTCCAACATTGTTCTAGACGTGGTTGCACACTATCCTCTAACAACTCGTTTTCTTCCAGCCACAATATTACGCAGCTATAGCTATGCTTGTATCTGTTCCACAAATATTTTGAAGTCTTATATCGATTCATTTTTGAAAAATTAACGTATAGTCTATTTCATTGAATGCATCAAATCATGTCCTGCTGCAGCTCCCGCGTGCTGTAAAAAACCTCCTCAGTAGATATTTGCTACTCGCAATATCGATTCCAGGATCGCACATACTTGACGAAATTTGCGATTCCTTCTATGTCACTCTCCTTAGCAGTAATTGAGAAGTTCCAGACAAAATCATATTCATCGGAGTAATCGTCTATTTTAGTGTACCTTTTACCTTTCTCCTCGCTTCCTGGTTCATCCCAATCATATTCTGAATCTGAAAATGAGTAATCTGAGGATTCATCATCTGAAGGCGTTTTATTGTTAGAAGGCTTGGTGGGAGGAGGAGGCATATACGGCGTGCTTTTGATAGAGAAATCAATAGAGCCAGGTAGATAACCGACATCCGAATCATTAAAGGTCATGACGTATTCCAGATTGTTTTCAAAAGAGAATTCGATTGCAAATGTATCTCCCATGACTGTTTTGCCTAGTTCGAACAAAAAACCCATCGTTCTCACCATAAGGCCTTTTGACAAGTAATCATATTCAGTCACGTTGGCGCCTATAACTCTGGCGGCGTCTGTCGGGGATATGATGCCAAGTTTATTGGATATACAAAAATCAGCATATTTACAAGGACGATATTCGAAATCGCTATTGCTCTCTAGAATACCAGACAACCATTCTAAGTTATAGCACTTATAATTATCGCCATGCATTAGGTAGTCACAATCCTCTTTAGTCGGTACTAAGTAAAAGTCCTTGTATTTGGCTTTATGTGGACCAGGATTAAGCCCAAGAACAAAACAGAAATATTCATCAATACATATTCTTTCTTCGTCAGTATAGCGTTGGATATATTCCTCTACCTTAAGCAAGAACTCTATAACCTTGGATAAATCAACATCGGGTATGTTCCGAAGAAGATGTAACCGCTGGATGAAGTTGCTTGGCATTGTTCAACCTATCTATATAGGGAGAACAAAATGATATCTTATTTTTGGTGGACCGTACGTAACTATGAGATAAGCATACATTGCCAAGCTGCTGCAACGCTGAGTATGATGTAATCGTCATTAAATGACAGATTAAAGTGACCAATTGATAGAGAGCAGTTTTATAAAAGTATACGCAATATAGCAACATTTGTTGGAGGCTACTCTCATATTAGGTCATCCTACTACTACTTTATCTACCTTCCTAGACTAGATTATGTACTTATCTATTTTCAGAACACTAATAACTGATCATCAGACTTTTATAGTTATATACTCCAACAACATTTGTGGTTATGAGAGATATATACCCCCAGTTTCATGTGGTACGCCACTATATTTCAGTTGAGTCTCTATATGAAATGTAAGTAGCTTAAAATTTTAGCTCTAAACGGATATAAATTTGTTGGAACTGACTATAGTACTCAGGTTAAGTTTCGGTTATAGCTGTTAGGAGACGTTAACAAGCGAAGGCATATATGAAGTAATTGTTGAGTGGTTTTATATTTGACCAGCATATAACCATTAGATATCCTATACAGTCTACATAACGTCGTTATTTTTCCCCCTAACGCCGATATGATTTAGCATGCCAAATAGGGTTACAACCAGAGGTAGTTCTCTATACTTTACAAATACTGTGCATAATTTATGCCTTAGGAAACCTTATATTCCTCTTGTATGGGTTCATTTAGTTTTTTTCAATGCTCATGGCTTTCAACCTCTGCGAACAGATTGGATCCATATCCGTCTTCAGAACAACGTCTAAAGTGTCAAGCAGTTTCTGCTCCTGGATATTGCTATAAAACTCTTCAAAAGCGTCATTGTTAATCCTACGGGCAGAATCCAGCATTTTTCTAGCTAGCGTTGCTCTAGTGCCTTCTTTGGTATCAGTTGGTTGCACGTATTTACTTACAAAACTGAAAATGGGATCTGTGTATACGGGCGCGTTGAACATTTGAGGCTTCGACTTCATTTGCAAAAGCCATACAACCGGGTACACATTGATATCGAATTCCATCACGTCAATGTCGATCTGTATATCAATATACAAGGCGATCGACTGCAAATTGAGGTTCCGCTTTTGTAACAAAACCATCCAGTCTGCGTCAGTCTCTTGATTTTGGTTGTTTTTGACCAGATATAAGCATTTTTCGGCAATCAGATCATCTGCATTGTTAACAACTTCAAGAGCCTGTGCGTAGTGAACTACTTGCGTTAGATCTGCAGACTCGAGATACTTAAAAGCAGTATATTGAACCACCTTGCTACTTGACTCGAATGCCAGTTCAGCAAGATTTTCAGTGCCTGTCTGTAGGGCAGTAATGCCCCAGCAAAGATGCATTTCGATGTCTTTCTTCAAAACTCCCTTCCAACCCGAGTTCGGGGCGACGAATTTCCAGTATGAGGGTTCTAGTTTCTCATAAAATTTGGTTCCATCCGTATAGAATAATGACTCCAGATGCTCTTGGAATCCTCTATTCAGCAAGCCCTGGCTATTAAAATTGATACTCAGTATCTGTTTAAGTGGGTCTGAATCTATATGGAGTAAACTAAGTGGGTCTGCAGAAATCATTTGTTTTCGTTTCATGATTCTGGCCAAAGCTAGAATGCTATACATGGCAATGAATGGCTCTGCTGAATTCTCATCGAAAAGTGCACGCAGATTAGCAATTTCTCTAGCACTAGGATCAGGAAACGCTGCATCAAATCCATTGAAGAACTTGTTATACGCTTCTTGATCATTAGTTGGAGCCGCAAGGTACCAGTAGTGTAAAAACTCATTCAGCACAGCGAGCTTATAAAATGGCTCAAAGTCCAAGTATTTCATGTAACTGGAAACGTCAGGATATCGAACAGCATCGTATTTGGGAGAAGGAGCCTCTATCTTTAGGAAGTTGGTGATTATATACTGCGAGCACGAATTCAAGCTCTTCAAATCCAACGGCTTAAGCCGCAGTGAGTTGCATTGCGCTTTAGTATTAAAGTACTCAAAGTCATTGAGTTTGACGCGATTAAGGACCCTCTTGATTCTGTTATTCTCCGATGCCTGTGAAACTAGCTTTTTGTAGCAAGCATTGCCAACTTCATCGGACACCAAATAACCGGCAGAGTACACCGCGTTCTCCAGCACATCTATATCTGAATCATTTTTCAAAACGTATTCGTCAAGAGCTCCAGGGTCTCGATAGCCAAGATCCCTGGCATTCTGCAAGAGAATATACTCTTCACCATGTTGTATGAACTTCTCCACAACCTTCTCAGAGTACTCGTTGCGTATACATGCGATTTGTACCCATGGCAGACTAGCATCCGGTTCCAAATCAGGCAATTCGAGATTGGGATTTACGCCCAGCAAGTTCTTCAAAATGCTAGGATCCTGTATGTTCTGTGATATTAAAAACGAACTCACATATTGAGTACATTCAGTATTATCTACACCTGCCAGTACAAGCAAGAACTGTTCAGTGGGTTGATTAAGGTCGATTTCCTTGAGTGATTTTTCGTCTAAAATTTTTGATAGATATTTCGACATGATAGAGGTGGGCGCCAATGGCCAGGCACATCTTTCTATCACTGACTTTTCGAATGTACGAAACTCCCCATTCAGTTCTACGTGGAATTGTGTATACAAAGACCAAGCAGAGTTAACCAAGTCCATGTCCAAACCTCGCATATGGCTTACGCATGCACCCATCTTATCTATTAAATGCTTTAAGTTGCTAGGATCCGATTCCAGATGAAAATAATCGTACAATAGCGGCCAAAACTCTGAGATGTGAGGCAAAAACAGTGGTTTCTCAAGGAGGAATGGCCGGAAACGTGAATTTTGCGACCAAATAGACGGAAAGTTTCTGAGTAACATATTTCTCGTTCGCAAAACCTCCACATCGACTCCTGGAACCTGAAAAGAAGCAACTTTGCTCAGCATATTTATGAACTCTGGCAAACAAAATCCTAAACTGTCGATATTGGACCTGACTAGCTTCAAAACACTACTAGCCACATGTGAATTTTCGGTACGAACAAAGTCAAACAGCACATTATTCTTTAGCAATGATAGAATCTGCTCGTTTTTCGTGTCGAAAAGCATGGGATGAAAATATAAAATGTCTAGACAACTCTTTGGCATCTGGATACACAATTGCCATTCAGGTTGCTCAAGTGGTATACCGGACCCAGTATATCCCCATTCTTCTACTTTCTGCAGAGTAGAGCATGTGAAGTCGATAATCTCATTTTTCAGTTTTTGCACCAGTTCAGTTTGTTGCGTTGCGGTAAAAAGCTCATTCAAAGATGCAATGGCTGACGTCGATACTCTTTCGTCAATGTCATATTTGCCACAGAGCAGCAGAATGAAACTGTACTTCACATACTTAGTGGCTTCAGGCCCTGAATACGAATACAGCGCCCTTATTAAAGCATGGCTTTCTGTTCTAACTAAAGGCGACGGATCCACGCTGAGCTTAGCATATACTTGGATACATGAACGACATATCTCATCAGCACGGTCAAGCATGTTATTAGCAACACATTTTTTAAGCAAAAAGTTAAGCTTTGTTAGTGCTCGCAGTTTAGTACACTCATCATTCACAAGAAGATTATTGAAAATGGCATCGTATTGGATAAAAACAGATTTGCTGTGGGCTGAGAGACCTTGCGGATGCAGCAAAGAAATATTTTCTTTTCCTTCTGCCGAAGATGCAGAGCGATATTCCCCGAGGTCGGGAAATAGTGCGAATGACATTACGAACAATCGAAATAATAGAGTGTTGGAGGCTACCCTCCTATTAGGTCATCCTTCTACTACTACTATTTCTACTCCTCTGGATTAGATTACGTACTTATCTTCTTTCATAACAATAATAAGTGATCATCAGACTTGTATAGCTCTACAGGTAATTATATAGTCCAACATAGAGTATATTTTGGGTTGTACCACTACCTTTAAAAATATCGAAAGCGGTCCTTACCTAGTTTTATGAAGTATATAAGTACGTAATTTAGACACTAGAGTAGATACAATAGCAACATATGACAGTATATAAGCGTAAGCTACAATATTAATACTGGTTATGTTGGACCTTAGTACCTAAATTACTATAGGTGAACTCTATCTATAATCCCAGTTTAGTACCATAGTGTTAAGTTGATTACATTCTATATATTGGTGTACCTTATATAGTTGAGATATACTACATACAGTTGTATACAGATGTGATTGCAAACTATCCTCTAACAAATAGCTGCATATAATATATAATCTCAACGCTATGAAACGTTACTGACGCTGCAACTAGAGTTCACTTTTAGCAATTTAGGTACATGATATCTGTCGGACTCGGGTTTATGGCACATATTGACCTATACTAATCTACCAGTTTGGTTTCATTTTGCTAAGTTAATTTTTATATACACGCTTCATCCAGTGACCTTATACTACATACGCTTGAACAAATTCGTGGTCGCCTGCTTGTGACTGACATTCAACTTGATCTAATCATTTTCAATATGTGGTTTGACATGCTCTATGTTAATGTGTCGTACGTGCGTTGTATATAACATTATCAATGTTGGCATTGAATTCACGACATAATGTTTCTGTAATGCGAGGCCCAGATACTCAACTAATAATTGGTTCGGACTCTTAACGCAATCATATCAAGCTGAATTCATTTATTGAATACATGGGTCTTAGCAGGCACATCCTGAACTTGAAGCGCCCAGATCAACTGCATGCTGCTGTTCCTCCTCCTGACTAGAAAAATACTCGTTAATAGGCATTTTTTCAGCAACGCCTTTAAAAACAGCTTCGATATTCTCGCCGGTCTTAGCTGAGCATTCATAGTAAAGAAGACCGGCTTCAGCTGCGTACGACTTTGCATCTTCAGAAATTCCGATTTTACCACTTGAATTTGGACTCTCTGCTTTCAACTGATCCAGCAGATCTAATTTGTTGCCGACTAATGCAATGATAATGCCGTCATCAGCTTGTGCTCGTAGCTCGCGCACCCAGCTCTGCGCACGGGCTAGGGATTCTTGTGAAAGCAGGTCAAATACCACAAGTGCAGCATTGGCATTCCGGTAATACATAGGCGCAAGTGCCTTGTACCGTTCTTGGCCAGCTGTATCCCATATTTCAAACCTTACTACCAAATCCGGCTCCAATCGTACATTCTGGGCCAAGAACGCTGCACCAATCGTGGATTCTCTATTATCCTCGTAAACTCCTCGTGCAAAACGAAGAAGAAGACTGGACTTTCCCACAGCGGACTCACCGAGCAGTACAAGCTTGAACTGCGCGATCCGTGGTGCGGACATGCCGATTAGTAACGTGTAAATGGTTATTTTATTTTATTTTATTTTATTTTATTTGTTGGACCTTAGTACCTGAATTACTATAGGTGAACTCTATCTATAATCCCAGTTAAGTATCATAGTTAAGTTAGTTATATTCTATATATTGGTGTACCTCATGTAGTTGTTGTATACTACATACGGTTGTAAACAGAGGTGGTTACTCGCTTTTCTCTAATGCAGAAAGTATTTAGTTTGAGAGTAGCTAGCTCTATAGGTTTTGGTTAATCAATTGATGAATTCATTGGTTTGTTTTGAAAACTACAGTGTTCTGCTTAGTTTTATAATAGAAACTCCACATGGAATAAATCGTAACAAGCCATAACAAGCCATAACAAATTATAACATAAATGCCTGCAAATAAACCTTGATTGCTAAATTTCTGCTGCAAGATTCATCAGCTTGTTATTCCTGCTCATAAGCTGGTTCAGGTGGAGGAGCACTTACGCATAAAGCGCTAGCCTATAACATATATATGTATTACCATCAGCACAAAGTCCAGAGGTGATTTGATTATTCAACTCTGTTTTATGATTGTATATATATATATATATATATTATTATTATTATTATAATTATTCTTTGTTCAGTCCGCCCAATAAAACAACCTGCTTGGTGTGCTGAACCAAGAGTCCACAACCCTGAGGTTGTTTTGTGTCAGCGTAAACAACAATACCAGCCAAACCACAATTTTTTGATTTGAATTCATTTAACCAAGTTTGAGCCTTGCAAGCGAGAAATATCATTTAAATTAAGCTTAGGGGCTGGAAACTAAGTACAACGCACGTATGGCGCAAATTGATGATCCTGGCACGCTTGTCCCGGCTTTATTCATCTCAGTCTGGTCTACGCTTGTCCGCAGTGACTCGGATTGCGCGGATGCTGCAGGTTTCTATGTAAGCATTGCAAAATACTGTGAAGCAGACGCGTTGGCGGACAACTCTGTCTCCTCTTCTCTGCCTTTTTCTCCAGATTCTCCTAGCAGTGCTGACACGCTGCTCAGGAACCTGGCAGAGAGCGTCCCTCCACGTAAAGTTCGCAGACTTGTGGCACGACTGCTTCAGATTCTTCACTCCCCGGACTCGATGCTTGCAGCTATAACTGATCACAACGATGATTCTCTACCGAAACAGAGTGCGTCTTATCTGAGCATAATGGCCGCCGATCTCAGCAACTTGGCACAGCTGATGGCGATGAGTGACGTTGTGAAGCTGTGGCTGTGTGCAAGACGCGCAGTCACTGTTTTTCTTGCAAGAAGCTCTGACGAGGATGTCGAATTTCAGCCAATTGATGTTCGGAATATTGATTTTGAACAATCAGACGTGTCGAAAGACTCTAAGGGGTCAACCTTCCAAAACCAGAAGTTGCATATAGAAGACGAAACTGACCCATGGCCCATGATTCCTGGCATATCTGATGTTAACAGTCTTGGAATGTCAGTATGCTCATTGAATTCGAAAAGCTCGGGAGATTCGCACACTGAAAACAAGGGCGCTGAGTGCATTCCTCCTGATATTGGTCTTGCAGAGCAGTATATATTCGGATCTGACGATAGTGATAATAACAGCAAATTCCTGCGACTCATGGAGCTCGCAAAATGTAATATGCAGCTAGGCTTCATCCCCCGAGGCTTCGAGGCATTAAACGAGGCATTTGTTACTACCAGAAGAGCCTTGGTAGGCGAGTTTATTGACGCAAAAGTGTTGTACTCTAGATTTCCAGTGCAACATCTTGTTTTGTACCTTGTGGCTAAGCGAACCATGTATCCCTTCTGTAGGGATCTGGCCCCGCCATTGCGTGGAAGCATATCACAGCTGCTCGAATATGTGGCCAGTGAGCTCCCCACCGGAAAAATCGATCGTCTAGGCAGCGCCGATCTAATACTAGCTCGGATTGACCACGAACTTCGCACTTTAAGCCCATCAAACTTATTGACTCAAGTAATCGAGTTGCAGAATGTGTACCCATTAATCTCTGGGTGTCCCAGGTCGCTCATGCAGACTCATTTCGCCATGGCGAAAGTTCTTCTCCATTGTGGAAACTTCTCCGCTTCCTGTAAGCACATAACAATTGCCGAGATGCATTTGAGTAGACTAACCCACAAAGAGGTGCATTCCATGTATGCAGATCAAGATCATAAAGAAAACGACTCACAGGGTGGTCAATGGGAGGTCTTCTCTTCCAATGCGAGAGATTGGGTTTGGCAAATACTGCATTTCAAGTATTTCGAAATGAATAAATGTCTTGAGGCTTTGTGTGATTTGCTCAACATGGAATCAAAAGCTCGTGAAAGCTACAGTGATTCCAGTATCTCATCATCGGAATCTCTCTACTATCAGTCCGCACAGAAGCTAGGAAACGATTTGTATTACACAAGATCATTAATTTTGGTCGATGTCTACCTCCAGCTTGGTGACCTGCTCACTGCTACTCTTCTCATGAAGCGGTTATCGCTGTACCATGGTGTAGATAGTTACACATCCATACCAGGGCCATTGCTTGAAACGAAGTTCAAGCTGGAAATAAGACTTGCTATGGCTCAAGGAAACCTAGCGTCTGCGCTTACAATTGCCGAAGATTGTGTCGATAGATGCAATTCCGATGAGTTCACCATCAATGCCTTCAGATATCGTGTGATGTGCGTGCGTATACTCGCTGCTCAGAATCGTTGTGAAGCCGGCGATGTGCTAAAAGAGCTGTCTGATTTCGCCAAGCAAGAGAAAATGCCGAACCAGGTATTGGAACTACACAACATCGGTAGTCAGATGGGAATATTGCAACAGGATATAAGCATGGAAACAGTCAAATCCTCACCTTTGAGGCTGAAATCTGAATATCAAAAAACATACGATCTGGATTGCTTGCGCGTCCCCAACAGCAACGACTTGATCGTCTTATTCAAACGATATTTTCCTGGTACTATGCGACTCTCTGAGACCAATCAATCCATAAAGGATCTTGGGCCCTTTGATCTTGGGGCTCATTCTCTGACCGGAACAGCTTTGAACACCACAGCCGATATCTTCAAGTATCACTTTACTCGACTCTATGAAGATTCAAAACGCCTGAGGCCGCCGGTGTATACGGTACAGCAGAGTAATAGAATACTACGACCACGAGCATCCAAAAACAAGCGCCAAAGAGATTCTACAGGATCACCACGAAGAGTAGTTTCGAAACACCGGTGTGTGGAGTAAGGTTAAGTATGCATGTGTTAGAATCTATATCTATATTTATGTACAATCTACATGCCTTTTGTCTTTTCCTTTTCTTTTTCTTTTTCATTTTCCATTTTTCCGTTTCTCTTTTTATTTTCAATTTTATTTTTATTTCAATCAACTCAATTACAACTAGATCCAACTGAATCCAATTGAATGCGACTGAATAAGATCAATTAGACACAACTGCTTAAGTGCAGTTAATTCAGTGCAATATCATCGACTTAGCACTCGCACTAGAAGATCCCAGGTTCCAAACAAGATTATGCTATTGGGTACGGTACGCAATAAATGCGGAGTCAGTCCACCGTAGAGTGCAGCAAACCCCTCTTCTAAATAAACTCTTTTGAAGCAGGACACTAGCCCCTTGTATTTCAATTGTCCATTTTCCAGCGGGGCTTGCCTCAGACGAGTTCTGACGACCTCATGCGGGTAGGTTATTAAAGAGGCGCACAGTTTGGCGCAACCCGCAGCACCGGAGGTTGCCATCCATTCTATAAACTTGTTTTTTTTGCGAGAAAACTCTGAATTAGCGCCTATATGGTTTCCTGGTGATGATAAGAGTTCTCGTTCGAGGTTTCGTTGGCTGCTTTTCCGTATGAACCTGCGCATCTGCTCATAGAGCAGCCATTGCATCGAGGACTCCGAGGAACCGACCAACGAAGCTGAGAGGCCTCTATACAGTGCTGGGACGCCTTCGTAGCGCACAATTTTAGCAGCGCAGTCGAAGGAGTTACGGTACAGTTGTGCGCCTCTGTGTCTGTCCAGCTGCATCCGCGTTTTCACGAGCCATATTGGGTTCGTCACTGCGGATGTCGCAAACCCAGCGGAGGCACCAGCCAAAAGATGCGTCTGGGGCTTCACGCATTGCGCGTCATCAAATAACGGCGCGTACAGCTGTTTGCAGATTCCGTAAGTGAAGAAGTTCACCGCACGCGCAGGCACCACGCCGCTGAGGTTAGCACCTAGCCCGCTGAAGAGCGCACCAGCGCCTTCGGTTCTATATATATTTGCTAGTGTTCTAAAGACGCCTGAGTTGTGGTTACCGTTTGTTCTGTACATATCCGACTGCATTCGGGTCTTGATAACGTCTAGAGGGCTCGTGACAATTGCACCCACCATTCCCGCTAGGCCTCCGGCTACAAAATGCACCCATGGCTTGACTGGTCGCTCCGCGACGGTCTGCTGAGACTCCTGTTTGCCAGGACCAGTGACTTCGGGCGGGACGGCCATTATTAAGAATAATTTCTGGGACGGTTTTCTATTTTCTTTTTTATATTTTCTTTTTTCTTTTTTCTTTTTTCTTTTTTCTATTTTCTAAGTTCTTTTTTCTAAGTTCTTTTTTCTATTTTCTATTTTTTCTTATTTTCGATTGATTTACTGATTTGGTTACTCTTTTTTTTTTGTATCTATTCGTTTTTGTTTATTCATTTATTTGATTTTATCCTAAAACTGATCGGGAGGGAGGAGGGTTTCCAGCCGCGTACAGTAAGAACACTAGACTATGCAAGGAATTAGTGGTCTCTAGACCAGAGTTGGATGCGTAGCGGATTTAGTTTAGTTAGTTAGTTAATACGAATGAGAGCGCCGAACTCGTACTTGCTATATAACTTTGTATAACTTGGTATTACTTGGTACTGGTATTACTAGGTATTACTTTGTATTACTTGGTAGTAGTATTACTAGGGGAAAGAAATAACTACGGCAGCGGTATACAGATGAGTCAATAAGTTATTTATTTATTTATTAGTCTGATCAGATCATTCAGTAGAACTAGAACTGCTCAGATGTACGTCTCGTAAGGAATGGCGTAAACGTTTTCGGGGACAGCGCCAGCGACGACGTGGGCCTCACGGGGCTGGGCGGGAATACGTTTAAGCTCAACACGAACACCGTTAGCACGGGCCTCGATCTTCTTAGCGGCGGTCTCCTTGACACGGTTGATGAAATCCAAGCGGCATTTAGAGTGACGGACGTGCTCAACACGGACGGCAAGACGCTTCTCAATGTATCTGTTACCGACAGGCTTGTTAATGATGACACCTACAGAGCTCTTGGTGACGTTGAAAACAACACCGGTCTTACCGTGGTACCATTTGTGGGGCAAGCTCTTGGCAGCGGCGTTAGCGACGACATCAACGATATCGCCGACCTTATAAGTCTTCAGGTAGACAGACATGGGAATTACACCATGCTTCTTGAAATCACGCGAAAAAGCGTACCTGGTTCCACTACGAAGTCCACGACTCTTACCCATTTTTTCTTACTATGTTGAAACTCGGAAGTGAACAAAACTAACCTGGGGGGTGATAGAATCGATTTGTTCAGCAGTAGGTAAGGGCTGCACTGGATGCGCGCGACTTCTGTGCCCTATCACGTGTGAAACTGACGTAATATAATAATTGCTTAGACTAGTCTAGACTAGTCTAGACTAGGCATGTCAGGCAGTGCTAGGCAGCGCTAGGCAGCGCTAAGCAGTGCTCCCAATACTGCCCGTATCTAGTGTCTTGAGTATGTTTGAAATTTTCAATTTCATTATATAATTTTAACACGTGATAGGGCACACTCGACTCTAATCCAGAGCACACACACTTCGCCAACTCCTCTTCCATAGGTTAGTCCCATGCCGTCCGTCCCCAGAAACCATTCGAAGACTTATTCGACACCTAAACGTCCCTTCGAGGCTTCTCGTCTTGACGCTGAGTTGAAACTTTGCGGCGAATACGGTCTGCGCAACAAGCGCGAGCTCTACCGTATCGGTCTCCAGCTTTCTAAAATCCGCCGTGCTGCTCGTGATCTGTTGACGCGTGACGAGAAGGACGAGAAGCGTTTGTTCGAGGGCAATGCTCTCATCCGCAAGCTTGTGCGTTCTGGTGTTCTTACCGAAGACAAGATGAAGCTCGATTACGTGCTTGCCCTTTCTATTGAGGACTTTTTGGAGCGCCGTTTGCAGACCCAGGTGTTCAAGCTAGGGCTGGCCCGCAGCATCCACCATGCCCGCATTCTGATCACTCAGCGCCACATTGCTGTCGGCAAGCAGGTTGTCAACGTTCCCAGCTTCCTTGTTCGTCTTGACTCGCAGAAGCACATCAACTTCTCTCCCAGATCTCCCTTCGGCGGCGGACGTCCTGGCCGTGTTGCTCGTAGAAACGCCAAGTCCAAGTCCCATGGCGAGGAGGAGCCTGAAGAGGCTGACGAGGAGTAATCTAACTTATTCAAATAACATGTAGTATCATATTTGATATAATATTAACCACGAATGCGATACATTTAATTTAATTGAGACAAAATGAAAAATAAATTGAGACCAAAATAAATAAAAAAATGAAAAATAAATAAAAAAAAAGAGACAGTATTTGGTATAAGAATATTTGGTGTAACTAAACTCAAGGGAGAATATGAAAATAGCTACCGAGAGGTACAGCTGCTGTGGTTAATTCAATAGCTTAATTAAATTCGATGTTCAATATTCTGTTGGACCTTAGTACCTGAATTACTATAGGTGACTCTATTTATAATATAAGTTATATACGGTTGTATACATTAAACTAAATTAAGACTTGACTGGTTTATATACGTTGGTGTTTGGTTTGTATTTACTGCACCAACACTTTCTTGTTAAGCCAAGCTACCTAGAATTACTGTACCCAGACGTAGTTGCCCTCTAAATGTAGAGCTTCTACTAACTAATCATAAAATCAAGCTGCTAATTGGTAACCTCTTGGTAACCTCTTGGTAACCTCTAATTGTTTATTTATTTATTTGTTTGGTTATTTGTTTGGTTAATTATTTGTTTGGTTAATTAATTAATTATTTGGTTAATTGGTTATTTAATTAATTATTTGGTTAATTGGTTATTTGTTTGGTTAATTATTTGGTGCTCCCAGTATTATTAAGTCTCATGTCAACCACGCTGATAGCAGCGATCGAAGGGCTGCAAACAGACGCTGCGCGGCGGCACGAGTTCAACGCGTGGCTGCAGCAGTTCCAGCGGCAGAGCGATGCGTGGGACGCCGTCTGCGAGATTCTCGGCGCAGCTACGGCGAGCAAGGCGGTGCGCATCTTCTGCGCGCAGACACTGCGCAACAAAGTGCAGTTCGACCTGCACCAGATCCCGAAGGCGGACCGCATGGCACTGAAGGACCGCATGCTGCTGCTTCTCCAGCGCAACGCCGACCTGCTGACCGTCGTCGGCGTCCAGGTCTGCATCGCGCTCGCCAGCTTCGCCGTGCAGGTCGAGGAGTGGCCGCAGCCGGTGCACGAGCTCATTGCCAGCTTCGCCGACGCCGCGATGGTCCCGCTCGTGTTCGAGTTCCTGCGGGTGCTGCCCGAGGAGTTCTGCGCCGAGCGCGCCAAGCTGCTCGACTCCCAGACGCTGCTCGCCCGATCCGCGCAGCTTGTCGGCGGCAACGCGCGGTTTGTGCTCGATTACATGCTGAAAGAGGCGCCGCTGATGTCGCAGACGCCCGAGCGCGCCGCGCTCTTCTTCGAGAGCCTGCGGCCGTGGCTCAACGAGGTCGATCTCCCCGAGATCATCGCGTCGCCGCTCGTCGACTGGATGTGCGCCGCGCTCGACTCGGACGCGCGCACCGCCGCCGTCGAGTGCCTTATTCTCGTCGTCAAGGAAACGAGCGAGGTCCACGAGGAGCACGTCAAGCAGGCGATCGACGTGCTCTTTCCGAAGCTGATGGCGGCCTCGGCGAAGCTCCAACCGCTCTACGACGCGGACATGGAGGTCCACCGCGACATGACGCGGCTGCTCTCCGAAGCCGGCGTCAGCTGGCACGTCCTGCTGGCCAGGCAGCCGGAGAAGTTCATGCCCCTGCTGGACGCCGTTATCCAGTGCGTCAACGTCGAAACCGATTTGGAAATCGTGGCGTACACGTTCGATTTCTTCGCGAAAATGCAGCAGATGCTCGGCGACCCGCTTCCAGGCGCCAGCAAACCGTTTAATTCGTTTAATTCGTTTAATTCGTTTAATTCGTCTGGAAAGGAGATGTTCCAGCAGCGGTTCCTCAATCTTTTTTGCACGTTTCTCAGTTTGCTGACCGTTCCTGCGAGTTTCGCGAGTTTAGAGGACGAGGAGGTCTTCCGCGAGTTCCGGTACGACATCGGCGACATTCTCAAGGTGTGCAGCTCGATCGCCGGGTACGAGAAGGTTCTGCGTGCGGCGCACGCGCTGCTGCTCGATGCGCGCGACGTGCAGAGCACGGAAAGCGTTCTGTTCTCCATCCGGCAGGTTGCAAGGACCGTGCCGCCCTCCGAGAGCGTCGTGATGCCGCAGATCTACGCGGCGCTGCCGCAGCTCGCGTTCAACGCGCACCCGACGGTGCAGCACGCCGTGCTGATGTTCCTCGGGCGCTACTCGCAGTGGTCGGCGTACCACTGCACGAACCTCGAGTACGAGCTCGTTTATATCACCAACGCCGCGTTCTCGCCTGATGAGGAGGTCTCCAGCGCTGCAGCGCACGCGTTTTTGTACCTCTGCACCGACGCCGACGCCAAACTCGTCCGTTTCTTGCCTCAGCTTTTGCCGTTCTACGTCTCCCTCAGCGGTAGCGTCGACATGGAGAGCGTGTGCAAGTACGCGGACGGACTTGGTGCTGTTCTCGACTGCTGCAGCGCCCAGGACATCCCCAACGCGCTGGACACGTTGTTTGCCCCGGTTATTGCAAAGATCGGCGCTTCGGAACTGTTAGGAGACGCCCAGAAGTCGCTTGCGTTCGACGTCCAGGGCCTCGGCTGCTTGATCGCGAAAATAAAGAAGCCGGAGCTCGTTCCTTTGGTCGCGCGAATAACGCCATTGTTTTTGGAGATGCTTCTGCGGTCGGGTCTGGAACTGCACAGCGAGGTCCTGGTTTCGAGTTTCTGCCGGTTCTTCATCCACGCCTTGTTCAACGCACCTAAGGCGCTCGAACCCCACAAACACGCGCTGTTCAACACCGTTCTCAGTCTTAACAATCAGAATCAAAATCAAAATCAAAACCAAAACCAAAATACGAATACAAATCCCAATACAAATTCCAATCCCAATTCCAATACAAATTCTAATGATAATCGACCCAGCCACGCTAATAATAACCCCAACTCAGTTTTGTTCGAACTCGGGTCGGCGATTATCCAGAATTTCAGCGTCAGCGAGGACACCTGGATGTTCGGCGCTAGTTTGTGCTCCACCCTGTTCAGCGAGACGGTTGTGGCTACGCTGAAAGAGCAGGGCGGCATTGTCGAGTACGCTACTGATATATCCCTCCTCGTGCATCACGGGCTGCACTTTTTGTGCGATATGTGCGTGTACTACCCGACCCTCTTCTTCCCCAGCCTGTTCGACGTCTCGGTGAAGCTGACCATCGAGGTCATAAACCTGAGCTGGGACGTCGACGCCTTCATCGCCGTCGGGCACTTCTACGACGACGTGGAATCGATAATAAGCTCAGACAGCACGTGTCTCGAAAGCATTTCCCAGACCATGGAAGCCAACGGCAGCGGGCTGATCCACTCGCTGTTCTACTACTTCATGCTGAAATGCGACCCCACCGCCGAAATACCGGCCCAGAGGATAGTGGATTTTGTTTTCAAGCTGTGCCCAGTCAGCGCCATCTCCTGGCTCCAGCAGGTTCTGTCGGGTCTGCCCGAGGGCAGCGCCAGCGACGAAGAGAAAATGGTTTTCGCAGGACAGGTGTTCAAACTGATGTCTTCTAATAGATTCAGAGGCATTGGCCACGAGATGAACGAGTTCGTGAAGGCATACTCGGCCCGCAATTACACCCCTCGTTGAGGAAGTGTGTGCAACTTATTTATAGAATCAGTTAACTCGTAACTAGTTAACAACAACTGGGTGACTACGGTGTGTGTGTGTGCACAGCAGCAGGGTGCACTGATCCGATACGACACCCCTCCCCTTCTTGTGGTATACAATATAATACATATTTTTATTTATTTACCCAAAATTTATTTATCTATTTTGTTGGACTGTACAGGTCTAATGATCACTTATGAAAGTGGATACGCCGATAGTTTAGTCCAGTTTAGTCTAGTAGTAGGATGATAGCCTCCTGATTTATTTATTTGTTGGACCTTAGTACCTGAATTACTATTGGTGAACTCTATTTATTCTCAGTTAAGTATTGTTAAGTTATATACGGTTGTATATATACGGTGGTATTCATACGGTGGTAGTCATACGGTGGTATTCATACGGTTGTATTCATACGGTTGTATACCATTATTGATTGATTGAGCTAAGATAACTTATGATACGTTCCTTATATAGAATCTGAAAACTGCCAATTAGCACTTAGGTACAATTTTATTTCCTATTTATTATTTATTTCTGGAGTCTCAAGCAAATACTCAGCAGATACCAACCGCTCGTTATTTTCCGAGTACAACTGCAGCGCGAGTCCGTCCTGCCTTGGCTCGGTTTCTATTCTTAGTATTTGGTCGATTTTCGTTGGTTTCAGGTAGTTAACGTTTAAATGGCCGCGGTCGTCACCCCCGAAAGTGTGCTGGGCTGTTTGCCGTAGAAGGGTTGCAATTACACCGCCATGCACCATATGCGGAAACCCTATAGAAATCGGACCGCAGTAAACAAACGAAACAGTGTGCATTGGGTCATCGTCGACCTTGAATGTCTTGAAAACCTCGCTTACGGCTCCGTCTCGCGAATTGATGGTAGACACCGCTAGTTTAGGGGTTGTTTCTATATATGCAGGGTTGTTTCTGTACTGGCTGATGCCTGGGAATGTATCCATTTTCTCTTGGATGTAATTGATCGAACGGAACGGTGCAGTGCCCAGATTTCCTGATCTGTGACTGCTAATAACGTAGGCACCAGATGCAGAAGTGACGAGCATCGTTGTTTTGAATATAGGATACCTGAACATCTTCTTTATTTAATGTTTCTAAACTCAATGAATAAAAAAAAAATAAACTTGGATGGCTTGGTTTAGGATTCTGTGGGAATGCTCTTTTCAATTTTTCGATTTTTCGATTTTTTGATTTTTTGATTTTTTGATTTCTCAATTTTCCAACAGTCTCAATTTTCCAACAGTCTCAATTTTTCACCAGTCTCAACTGTTTTAAACGTCTTAATGTTTATATTTTTATGCGTTGTCACTGCTATGCTGGCTGGTGAGTCTGCTAATTGTATGAACTTGGTTGAATGTGCTCGAGTTAAAGTGACTCTTTCAGGGCACGGAACGCAGACCACAACCAAAAGCAGCATTGACTGACTGAATGGTACCATCCTGTTGAAGTAATTAACTTCCTTTCTTCAAAATAATAAAATAAAATAAATAATAAAACAAAATATAATTAAAATGTTAGAGAATAGTGGGTAACCACATTTGTATACAACCGTATATCTCAACTATGTATATACAATATTGTTAGAGAATAGTTTGCAATCACATCTGTATACAACCGTACGTAGTATATCTCAACTGTATAAGGCACACCAATATATAGAATGTAACTAACTTAACACTATGATACTTAACTGGGATTATAGATAGAGTTCACCTATAGTAATTTAGGTACTAAGGTCCAACATAAAATTAAATTAAAACAAAAATAAAAATAAAAATAAAAATTGTTTGGAACTGATGTAAACGACACTTGTAGAAGCACGTATTTTCTGGATTTCTCAATGATACCAGTCTTGTTTTGCTGGTAGTAGATCTAATTTATTTAACCCCAGCAATCAATCTGAACTAAACTAACAGTGGGTGCAATAATAGAATGAATTGATCCGAGACTCTTACTTTTCTAAGGTCGCATTCTGCTGAATTGAAAGCAGAATACCCAATTCTATCATAGGTGCGTGTGCTGCCTGAAAAATCATTAACAGCATCAAAGTGTTCCTAACCCGTACCCTTCTATACTGGAATATCTTTTAAAAACACACACACACACACAAAGTGAAAATTAAATTGAATTAAATTGGATTAAATTGGATTAAATTGAACTGGATCGAATAAAATCAAATTGAATTGAATTGGATTAAATTAAATTAAATCAAATCAAATTAAACCAAATTAAATTAAATTAAACCAAACCAAATCAAATCAAACCAAATCAAATTAAATCAAATCAAATCAAATCAAATCAAATGGTCGCTGAATATACCCCTGGTGACCGCGAGGTTGCTGGCTTTGTGATTAGCTTGCTGAAGTCCGATCCTTCAGTTGAGAACCTGAATCATCAGCAATTGCTTGACAGAATCAAGGAGGAGAAAAAGGAGGAAAACTGGTCACTCTCTGTCAAGAGACTGAAAAAAATTATGAAAGATTACAACTTGTTTCTCAAAAGCGCAGCCAAAGAGTTTTCGCCGTACTCCAAGCACATTTTCTACAAATCCGACTATGTGCCAACCCTAGGTCCCGGAATCCGACTCGTTGGTACTAAAAAGCGCGGAAGAGGTCTATATGCCAGCAAGAAATTCAATAAAGGTGATGTCATTTGGACAGAGGAACCTCTAGTCGTAGCCCCAGATGTTGAATACCTCGATATAATCAGAAATGGCGATATGTGCCGCTACTGCGGTAAGCCGGTTCTGAAGGGCGTGACCTCCCTCTTGAGAAAAGAAGACCAGTATGTTCAGTGCAATAAATGTGCTGCAAACTGGTGCTCTAAAAGTTGCAGACGGAGCGATCTGGTCCATGATGAACTCGTACATGGAACTCGAGAGCCCACTAAAGACAAGTCGCTTAAACACCTAAATGTTTCACGTTTCCACTGGGAGCTTTTTGAGCAATTTGCCAACAGAAACAACTGGAACGCCGTTTATTTGTACGCACTTATGCTCGTGAATAAGCTGAAGCACGGGAAGGACTCGGAATTCGCCAAGACCATTGACGGACTTGCGTACGTTAACCAAGAAAAACGCCAGGAGTCTGTTCTCGACCTCGGCTCTCTTGGGTTTGAGCAGCTGGAGCAGGTGTGGAAAGAGGGATACGCACTCTTGAAGGAAGCCCTGAAACCTTCGTACAACCTGTCGTATGAGGAGTATTTGAACGGTATTGGCTGCGCGAACATTAACAACATTCAGCTCAGAATATACGGGATCTACGCAATGGTGAACCATAACTGCGATCCCAACATAGAAATTGTTCATAATAACTGGACCACGTTCAAAGCCGTTGCCAAGCGAGACATTGAGCCTAATGAAGAGCTTTATACCACGTATGTAAACCCAGAGGATAACCTTAAGGAAAGACAAACTAGTCTCTATTACTGGGGATTCATTTGCCGCTGCGAAAGATGCAAGCGCGAAGGTGTTGAGAATCTGAAGATCTCATTGTAGGAGTAGTATCTAATGGAATTGAATTTGTTTTCTTATTTATTTATTGGGTCTTCTTCTTTGTCTTGTTTTGAGAGCAGAAAAACAAAAAAAAGCAAAAAAAACAAAAAAAAACAAAGAAGAAAGAAGAAAGAATTTAAAATAACTGTATTGTGTCTTTTCTATGTTTATCTATATCCAGCCTCTCGTCCTCAACTCTATAGACATTCCATCAGTAGCTCGTAGATGTGAGGATGGGTCTCCTGTAGTATGTGAGGGTCGTTATTGAAAGCTACGTACACTGTTTGCAGACCCGTTGGTATGCTGACCAGTATAATGCTGGATATCTGTATGCTAACAATTACAATGAAAGATGTCACGAAATATATCCCTTCAGTGTCATACAAAGCAATCCAGCGCATGTAGATATACGCTGCTAGCGCCGATAATGTTCCTATGCACCAAGATGCAAATGCAAATGTTCCTCCTGCCAAACAGTCATTGATCAGTGTCTTTCCTCCTTGCGAGGTCACTAAATGCATCGTCTGTTGGACTCCCTTGAAATAAGTATGATTGTATAGAGCTACGTTCACTAGCACGTAATTGGTGAAATGCGAGAGTATTGAATTCAGGCACCAGACGCAGTTGCTGAGCACCCATGCTAACACAATAGCGGATATGTCTTGTGTCTGTGCTAAGACACTGCTAACCATCAGCTCCTGCGACCATGCGCCAATGACCTGCGCCCCTAGCTTTGAAATTGCCAAGAAAAAACTGGACAAACACACTGATCCTGAAGAATATGTTAATGCTAGGAACAATCCTTCCCAGGTGACTCCATGCAATCTTATAAACTCCGAGGCCTTGAATAACTCGTTAGGTACATAATACCACCAACCAAAGACGCTAGATGTGGCCACCCTGATTGAACCTTTGACAACTTCTACCATCATGTAATGACTTATAGCTATGAATGTTAGCAGACCCAGGAACTCACCCTCTGGTCGTAGCTGTCGATTAACAGAGCACTCATCGCTCACAGATTTACCAAATCCAGCAATTGTATCAGCAGCTACTAACACTGAACAAGCAGAGCAGAAAATTGCTCCCAGAATACTAATAACGATTACACTAGGATTCTTAGATATAAGCTCGGAAACAATTGTCATCTGTACAACGGATTTCCTTTTGTTTTTTCTTAAGACCCAGTAAAGAAACAGACTCAAGAACAACCAGAAGATGCATAGAGCCCCTGAGAGCCAGCTTGTCTGTACTAGGTGGATAATTACACCAATGAGAGTTACCACGATCTGTAGAATCAACGAAATGTAGAGGTACCATCCCGGGGCACGTAGCGCACATGCAAGATAGATAATGGAAAGTATAAATGTTACCCCCAGGCAACTGCTCAGTACGACCAGAATACTTGGCGAGAAGAATTTAACCCTTGGGTCTCCAAAAAGTGCATTATAACAGCTCGTGTTGCTGTAATCTAGAAGGTCGATAATGGATAATGCTATAAACCCAGATATTATAGCCACAAACATGAATATGGCGGGAACCTCAGTCCATTTAATTCGAGGCTCTTCCGGCTTCACAACTGCCTCCTCCTCAGACTCCTCTTTTTCTGTACTAGCCATTATCGTACACTAAAAAGAAAACACACGTCTTTTATTTACTACCCCAATCAGTTTTTTTCTACATTTCCCATTTCGGATAGGTTAATGACTTTTGGCTGCAAGCGCACAAAATAGGCAGTACACAATTGGGTAACACACAGCTTTAAAATATGAAATAAACATTGAAATAAACATTGAAATTAAAATTAAAATAAAAAGTGAAAGAAATACGAGCCAATTCCCACGTAAGTATAATTACTGCATGCTTGAACAATTATGATTAACTATCTCTTAACAACAAGACATGCCTTCTTCCGGCGTCAGCGTGCTAGCTATTTAACTAATAAGCCAATCCTTTCTTTTCTTTTCTTTTCTTTTCTTTTGCATCACCATTACTTATTATTTATTCCATCTTGTTCTGAAATTTCAGCTGGAGAAAAGTAAAGTAAAAAAAAACCATTTGAGAGCGCTCGAACTCTCTCAAACTGAGGCCTTCTTAGAAAAAATACTCACGTGACTTCTAACTTGTGTTCATACTGCAATTACCAGTGAGTGTAGTAAATATCTGTGCAACTCTGCAACCATGGTCGCAGAACTTGCCGAAAGTATTTGTTTTGAGCTTCCAGTCAGAGTTGTGAATGTGTCTAATGCAATTGATGCTGTAGGAGGCGCTCCAGAAATCAGCCGATTTGCTTCTGATGCTACTTTCATGAAAGAACCCGAGGGGCTGGAACTACGACTGCGTAACGATAAATTTCATCATCCCATCAAGTCAATGCCTGTCAGAACCAAGAATATCGTTATACAAGTGTCCATTCCTTATAGATATAGACTAAATAATTCTTTACAAAAGTCGCTGTCTTTTGCGGAGGCTAGCGACGCTGGTACCACGATAGTAAGGCCTAAGTACGTTGTAAACCACACCCACCGATTCAGAGAGATGGCAGATTTCCAGTACTACACTGGTGACTCGAAATTTGCATTGGAGATGAAGAGGTCAGTTTTTGCAGGAAACCTTGATCAAATAATGCGCATAAATCTGGGCCTCAACAGCACCAACACACCGTCTATAAACAATGATCTGCTTCCACCAGTCAAATTCTCCGTTAATACTCAGCCGTTTTACTACGCGTACCAACAAAGTCCGTACGTCAAGCTAGTTGATGATGCCTCGGGTGAGCGCAAGCTCATGAACACCGCTGCCAGCTCCAAGGTGATATCTAACCTGCTTACTTGGGGAGATCAGGTTCCTAGCTCGCCTCCCTCGGCTCTCTCTTTGCAACCAAAGACGTCGGTGCAGGAGTGCATAGATGCCCTGCGTCAACTGTTTGCTGAAAGGCCGAGCTACACTCGAAGGGCTTTGCAACATAAGCTGGGCTCTGTCTTGTCTCGACAATTGAAGTTCTCGTTGCCTTACGTATCGTACTACTACCGTAGTGGGCCTTGGAGGGGAGCGTATATCAAATACGGTGTCGATCCAGCGAAGGACAGATCAATGTCAAAGTACCAGGTAGAACATTTCCGTATCACCTCAGACGACAGTAACAAAATTCAAGATCAAGAAGTGCAAGGGGCCTCTTCAGAATACGTTTTTGATGGTACTGCGTATCCTGACGCACCGATGCTTCAGCTTATCGACATCCACGAGGGGTTTCTAGAAGAATATATAGAGACATCAGATTTGAGGGAGTCTGTTGATGAAAGTGATGGATGGTATACTGAAAAGACGATTGCCGTAATTAGAAAGGTTTTGCGTTCTGAGTTAGTGTCTCTTCGTGATGGTAAAGGCGCGTTAAGCAATGAACAAAAGTTTGGTCTCCTGAATGAGTTAATGTTATAGAGATATATTGACAGGGTACAGACCTGCAATGCTTGCAGATCAATTGTAAAATTTATCAAAAATGTATTCATTGGTTATATTTACCAGCAGATAGTTTTACTAAGTATTATAAACGAGGGCGTGCATGTTTCGTTCTGGAAAGATCATCGATGCACTCTTTGAGACTTTCGCGATCTTTTTTATATTCAGCAAAATCGCAAACGTATAAAAATTCTGGTATAGAATCAGTATCCTGTACAGTGAACTGAGTAAATGCCGATAATAAGGAAAAATAGTCGCTAGCAGTGCAATTGCTGTGGTCATTCCATAGTGCTGAAAGAAGTCGCGATATTTCATTCATATTAAATATTGGAAGAAGAGGATGCATGCTGGATCTTGCGAAGATAAATTTGTTCTTGCGCACTTGTAGAGATTCCTTTTCTTTCAAGGACTTTTTCCATTTATTTGATTTCAAAGCCCTTTCTAGGGATGGTAGAATTATATTACTTTGGTCAATGAAATGAGTAAATCTCATGTTTTGAGATTCGAAGGTGGTCATTTTTCCTTCCGTTTTCTTCACAATTATCCCAGCTCTTGTTTTGGTAATTCTCCTATTGCACGTTTGTATTTTCGAAATGCTTCCCTTTTCAAGCTTTTTGAGCTTATGCTTCAGGATTTTATCACTCAATTTAACAATTAGCATAATGATTTTCATCATGAGTTCCGATTCGTTATTTTGGGCATCAGAAAAGACGTATGAACTGGGATAAAATTGATTCTTACTTATGGGCAAGGATTTAGATGCATCTATTACAGGCTCACTAGGCAAATCTAGTTGGATTGAATCTTTTCGTACAACTTGTAATGAATTGCAATTTAACCTCATCAATTATTAGTTCGTTTTTATCCTTTTTATGAAAAAATGTTGATTTGTGGGAGACGTTATGTATTCAGCTTCAACTTTAGTCATATATTTCTGAGCACTTAGAAACCACCCCGTTCATAAATAAACCAAATCCACTTTATACTGAATATCTCCAGTCAAAAGGAACCAACGAAATGTCAAAAAAAACTTTTTTCCTTATATAAATAACGCTTTAGTGGGTCCTAATGATTACATACTGTTGAAGCCAACTTAATTTTGTGAATAACTAATCATTCCTTTTTCTACTGATAAAAAACTAGCCAATTGGAAAGAATAATAGTGTATCATCTAACGACTCTATATAAAATAACAGAATGTATGTCTAATGAACAGCAATTGTCTGATGAGAATGTATAAAATGATAATATGCTAGAGAATATGTTACACAAACTATCCCCAAACCTATCACACACACAAACAAACAAACGACCAAATTGAAAAGCACACGCTTCTACAAACATCTCAAGAACACTACTCGTCCTCCTGTCTGGCGTACTCCAGTTTCCTGATTTCGAACAACCGATTTCTTGCCAAAACCAGGTTCTGTTCCAGTTTGAGGACTTCGACCTGCTGCTCGAGCGATGCAGACTTGAAGTCCATCGGGGAGAGCTGCTCGTAGTCGATAGACTTGGCGTCCGGCCTCGACTTGGCGATGATGCCCTCGACCTTCGTGACCAGCTCGCGGCAGAGGTGGGTGACGCTCTTGCTGGCAGACTCTAAGCCCTGCTGGGTGGAGGACATGTAGCCGGCCTTGACCCGCGAGGCCGAAACAAGCTGCGCGATCGACGCAGCGACCTCGCGCGAGGAGACGATAAGCTGCTCCGGCGAGCCCTGGCCGCTGAGCGTCGAGTCTGCAGAGTCGATGAGCAAATTTGTGGCGGTTCCAACGGTTTTGGCCGCGGATATGAGGCCCTCGGTCCACCTGTGGTTTTTCTTGTAGTACTCCTCCGGGCTGCGGCCCTGCCTGCCGCTGGCGACGATCTCCTTCTGGCACTCGATGGAGGCCCTGATGAGCGTGCCGATGGCCGCGGTGACTGCGCCAGCGGAGGATATGATGGCGTTGTTGACGCTCTTGTCGTACTTCGAGTAGCCCGCGGCGGAGTCCAGCAGCCGGGCGAGCCGCTGGTTGGCTGCAGCGACGGCCTCGGCGAGCTTGGCCATCGCGCCGTCGACCTGCTGGTTCAAGCTGCCCGCGCCCAGCACGGAGGCCTTCGGCAGCATGCCCTCTATCGTGTTGCTGAGCTCCTGGAGATGCTTGAGAATCTCGACGTGGTTCGTAATAACGAGCTCGAGCTTGTCGTCCTCCTCCTCGAGGCCGGCCATGAGCTCCGAGTTGAGGCTGCTGTAGAACGTGCACAAATTCGCAGCGACTTCGCGGCCCTCGTCGAGAACGACCTGGCCCTGGTTCTGCCCGGGATCCGCGGAAACGAGCACGGCAAGCCCCTTGACGTTGGCCAGCAGGTCGTGCGTCGACCCGGAGAGCGCGCTGGCGGAGGTGATGATCTCGACGATGCTCTGCGGGCCGTCGGCGATGTACTGCGTGTACGCGTCGCAGAACGTCTCGAGGTTGGCGATGTTGTTGTCGCAGATGTTGAGCACGTAGCCCGGCGTCGCGTTCGGGTTCCCGCTCTCCAGCGGCGACTCAAACGCCGTCAGCGACTGCTGCACCTGCTCGTTCGACGCCTGCAGCACTGCGTCCAGAATTTTGTTGGAATCGTTCGCAACTCCGTTCGCGTCTCCGGCACCGATAATGTCCTCCATTTCCTGGATCTGCTCGCGCAGAATGTCGGCCTCGTCCTCCTTGATGCGCAGCTGCGCGAGCTGCTTCTCGCGCTCAAGAAGCTCGGACTCCAGCGCCTTCACCTGCAAATTGTGCGCACCGACGAGGTTCTTCACGTCCGAGTCGCGCGAGCGGTCGGTGTCGCTGACCCGGTCGTTCAGCAGGCTGATGCTGCGCTCGAGCTTCTCGACCTCGTCGTTGTGCAGGCCACGCGTCTTGTCGAGCTCGTAGCGCGCGCGATCGCGTTCGCGAATGAGGTCTGCGAGCTCCAGGTTCTTCGCTTTGAGGTCACGCTCGGCCTTCTCGCGCTTCTCGATCGCCTCCTGCGCCGATGCGGCCTTCGCCTGCGTCGTGCGGTACTTCGCCATCAGCTCGAGGTGCTCGTGGCGCAGCTGCGAGTAGAGCTTCGCCAGCGCCTCGTACTTGCTGCGCCAGACATCACATTGCGACTGCAGGCCCTCGAGCTGCTCCGTCTTCGCGTCGAGCTGCTGCTGCGAGAGCGTGCTCATCTGCGCAAGGTCCGATTCCAGCGCCTGCACGCGCTGGTCGTACTGCTCGAGCATGTTCTGCGCCTCGGTCTGCTGGTTCTTCAAAATCGCCAGCTCCTGCTCGCGTGCGGCCTGAGCGTCGTAGATCTGCGCCTGCTGCTGTGCCTGCTGCTGCTGCCGTGCGAACTCCGCGAGTTCGGCCTGCTGGGCCTGCTGCTGCGCGAGCAACGCGGCCTGCTCGGCTTCAAACTGCTGCTGCGCCTGCATCGTCAGCATTTCCTGCTGCCGCCGCTCGGCTTCGAGCTGCCGCTGCGTCTCTTCGAGCTGCCGGAGGTGCTGCTCCTCGGCGAGCTGCTGCGCTGCGAGGTTCGGCTGCTCGTTGGCCCACCACGTCCCGGTAGCCTCGGGAACAAGCGGTGCTTGCGACGCAAACGCGTCTTCTGGAGCCGGTGTTTGCGTGCCTGTGGTGCCTGTGGTTGAGGGAGCAAGCGACTCGCCTGTTTTGTGCTCCTGCGGGCGTTTCGGCAGCTGCGGCGCCGCGTCGTTGCTCTGCATAAGATCCGGCGGCTCGACGCTCAGCTCGGGGATCGAAATCAGCCCGGAAAGGTACTTCACGCCGCGGCAGTCGAAGTAGAAGTTGCGCAGACGGCGGTGCTGCGAGTAGTACCGCGCGCGCAGCGGTTCGAGCACCTCGCTGTCCGCCTGCTGGTGCAGACCGCGCAGCATGCTCGTCGCGAAGCGGTAGATGCCGTAGGACTCGGTGACCATCGCTGTTAACGAGCTGACGCGGCATTCCATCGAGCTCTGGCCTGAGCCGCTCGTGTGGCGCAAAGGGGCGCCGAGGCTGGCGAAGACGAGCCGCTGGTAGTCGTCGATCGTGTCCTGCAAGTTCATCAAATCGATGACGCTCTCGTAGCCGTCGTTCGGGTCGTCGACGTTGCGCAGCGAGATGTACTCCTCGTACTCGAACGTGCCGTTGAAATCGGGGTGCTGTCGGTGGAACTGCAGCTTGAAGAGCAGCAGCCGGATGTACTCGTCGATCAAACGCCGGTAGCCGCCGCCGGGGCCCGACAGCGAGCGGATCCAGTCGACGTGGTTCTGCGCCTCGCGCAGCACTGACTTGTGGCCCTCGTGCAGCACCTTGTGGATGACAATCAAAGCCTTGAACGTCATCACCGGGTCCGACTGCAGCGGCAGCATCCTGATGGCGTGCCAGAACGCCTTGCCGTTGCGGTGGTCCCAGGTGTACACGACGCACGCGCGCACATGCTTGCGCTTGGGAGCAGTCTCCTCCGGCGAGATGGCTTTGCGCACACTCACCTCAATGTCCTGCTCGCTCCGTAAAAACGACATTGCAAGAGTCCCTACCCTTCTAAAGTCTAGTCTAGTCTAGTAAAGGTCTGGTAAAGGTCTCACCGAGCTTTCTGTGCTGGTAAGCGTTCGCTTTGATTTCGATTTGCTGATACATGCCTCGCTTGGGGTTAGGTATTTAGCCACCTCAAACAAACCGCCACAAACCTTCAAACCACAAACTTTCACGAACGCGTTTTAGATCCACATCCGAAAGAAACTGTAGAGACTTATTACGTATGAGACGTTTAGTATGAAATCAACAATCAGATCCAAAGTTTTAGGACAGCATAATCTGGTACAGCAGCCAGAGTTCGTTTGATTAATTAACTAAAGAGCGATAACATTGATAAAATAAGTAAATAGATCGTAGAGTAAATAAAATTGAACTACAACTGAACTACAATTACAACTACAACTGAACTAAAACTTATAAGTGACCTGCTCTAAGGCAGTTCCAATCCAACACAATTGAAATATTTGAATATTGTTAGATAACTACATGGGTACTTCTAACCAATTTAGTACTAATATACGTAACTGTAGATAAAACTCGCCTATTGTATAAACATTGAACATGTTAGAGAATGGTAACCACATCTGTATACAACCGTATGTAGTATACTATATATACAATATATAGAATGTAACTAACTTAACAATACTTAACTGAGATTATAAATAGAGTTCACCTATAGTACTAAGGTCCAACAGACCATTGAACATTGAACATTGAATTTGGATTTTGATTTGGATTTGGATTTTGGATTTGATTTTGATTTTGATTTTGATTTTGATTTTGATTTTATATTTTAAACATTGAAATATTGAAATATTGAAACAATTAAATGGCTCTTTGTATTAGTAATGATTTCATTAGTCATTTAGGACGGCGTGACCAAGCAAAGTTTACCGCAAGCTGAACGCTTTCCTTCATAACAACTTTTACCTTTTAACTACTAGCAGCCCAAAAGTTTATGGCCTCCCTTGACAACCTCAGTTCTTTCGATCCGTTTGCCGAGAGTGGTGATTCCAAAACCCAGATTGCTAACCAGATCCACATTCGCTGCCAGCAGCGCAATGGCCGTAAGACGATCACCACCGTCCAGGGTATTCCCAGCGAGTACGATCTGAAGCGTATCTTGAAGACTCTCAAGAAAGAATTCGGTTGCAATGGCCACATCAACAAAGACGAGGAACTTGGAGACGTCTTGCAGTTCCAGGGCGATCAGCGCCAGAAAGTGCTTGACTTTTTGACTACTGCTCTTGAAATTCCCAAAACCGATATCAAGATGCACGGTTTCTAATTCTAATTCTAATTTATAATTTATAATTTATATCTGCATTATTTTATTTTATTTTATTTTATTTCATTTTCGAAGTTCATTACCCGTTCCTGTAATGATATATGTACTTGTGCCTGAATTAGATTTAGAGTAAAATTAGAACAGAATAGAATAGTACTAAAATAGATCTTGTTGGTATCTAAACAGCGGGAACTGTTTCCGGGTTGGTTGTGGGTACTGATTACCATGTACAACTTCACAAATTCTTTATAACACTGTTGAATGATTCTGAATTTATATTTATATTTATATTTATATTTATATTTATATTTATATCTATATTTATATTTAAATAAAACAAGAGAATAATAAATAAAACAGAATAATCTATTTATTCACATAGTTATCAGGGTCAACGTTCTTTAGTGAAACGTACTTCCTGTTGCGGGGCGGGTTTTTAGAATCTACACTTACAGCGCTTTGGCCACTTTTATTACTACGAATGCTCATAGATTCGGATATTTGTGCACCCAGCTCCGATTTGCTGATTCTGGGTGGAGATACACTGAGTTCTCCTATTGCACTGGCAGACGATGTGGCCGTTCGCGGCTGCGGATGAGAAGTGCCAATGTTCAGTTTCGGGCCAGGCTTCGGTATTTCGATGCTTCTGGGCACAGGTTTGATATTCTTAGAGTCCTTAGAGTCCTTAGAGTCCTTAGAATTGAAGTCTATAAGGTCTTGTGAATTTACAGCGCTTGAGAAACTAGAAGACCGCGGGTTAGCCGACTTGTCCGAGACAACAGAGTGCGTGTCGCTCGTATCGACTTTGCTAACACTGGAAGCATCAGAAAATTCTTCTTCTGGGATCTTCTCGGTTGCTGATGTGAAGCTCTCTTTTCCAGGACTTGCTTCAACTGTAGCAGTAGAAACCTGGGTTGTGCTGTCTGAGCGTAGAGGATAATGCGTAAGAGAGACGGTTTCAGATTCAGAGTCTCTACGGACTCTACTATCTACGGGGCTATTAGGACTTTTAGGACTTTTAGGACTTACCGGGTTTCCATGACTTACAGGACTTACAGGACTTTTGGGATCTCGATTGAAAACAGGGAGAGGAAGCTCAGAGAGAGTGTATTTCCGGACCCAGCTTCCTATCTTGCGCACTGTGGATACTTCGCTAGCAGCAACATTCGACATTGTTGAGACGGCCTTGTCAACATCAGACCCAGAAAGATGTACTCCGAAAGCAGACCCCAGCTCGGAGGATTTGTGTGCAGAATTGGAACGGGAATGTGCGCTTTCCTGGATTTTTTTCAAACTGGAAGAAGCTGTTCGTAAATTCTCTGGATTTTCTAGATTCTCTGGATTCCCTGGGTTTTCTGGATTCTTTGAATTTCCTAAGTTTCCTAAGTTCTTCTCAATTTCCAGTTCAGTAGCAGCCAGTTCTTCGTCTTCGCGTTGCTTCAGCGTCCTCACTTGGTCACAGTACTCTGAAAGCTGCTTGTCTGGAGTCCTCCAGATCCCTCCACGATAGAACTGGTTAGCCGTGCTGTAGAAAGCATAGTCCTCCATATGCGGGTACACCATATAATCCCTGACCGAGTTCACGATCTTGCTTTTCAAGAAGTTTGTGACCATAGACAGCGATATCGGGGTGTCGTAGATGACCGGCTCGATGTCGAGATCAATATCAGGCATCGTTTCGAAGCTGTACCATATCCGTTCCGAGGGGGGCGGTTTGATGATAATCAAAACGGTCCCCGAGAAACTTTTCAGCGTGGCTGCGAGCTCCACCGGAATTTCAGCAACCGTGACAGTAGAAACAGCAGCAAGCTTGATTTTGGTAGCTAGATGGACCTTGAACTTCCCAGAATACGTAACGCCTGCACTTACGGTAAGGTGACCCTCTGGAGTCAGCTCACGCAGGGCCATGTCCGTAACAATAGGCGCTGCACAGCCGGTACTGATCTCCAGAATCTCGATATCGCCCACAAGATCGCTCGACTCGCTAATGGCGTCAAACTTCTCAGTGAATTTAGCAGCAATGTACTGCATGACGAGGTCTGAGTCCTTGAGACCCAGAAAAAGGCGGCCAATGAGCGCGTTGAACCACTGTGTGTACTCAGGAATCTCCTCGTTCCACACACTGTTCATCAGAATCTGGTTCTCGGACTTCTTGGCACGCAGCGGCCGCGCACACACCGCAGGGTTGCAGTTCTGTGCAGCGTCCTTGGGACACTGGTACTGGCTCTCGCGGATGAGCGCGAAGTACATGTCCTCCTTTTCCATTGGACTGTCCACGTATATGTACAGCGCGTCGCCCGGTGCTGGCGTGTTGCGAGGATCGCGAGCGATGTTGTGCTTCTCCAAACTAGCGACGCTCTGCGAGTCCTGGCGGTCGATGAAGGTGATGGGGTACTGCGGCCGGAAAAGCTGATGCTCTTTCAGTCCCTGCGGCCAGATAACCACGAGATTCTCGGGAATCTTGACGACCTTTGCCGGCTTTGCGTCACCCATTTGTGTAAAAAGTTGTAGCTGCCCGCCGCGCACGACGGCCCAGTACCGTTCGAACTTCTGTACATCCAGCAAATCGCCTCCTGCGCGAGTAATAACCTTTTTAGCAACCTGCAGTGGGATTTCTGTAGCCTCCACGAGTTTATTCAGCGGTTCTAATGTTTCTAATGCCTCCAATGGTTCCAATGGTTCCAATGGTTCCTTGGGGTCCTTGGAGTCCTTGGATTTTGAAGCTTCTTCTAAAGCTTCGCGCGTCTCAACCTTCTTGTCGGCAAATTTCGCGCCGCCAGGCCGTCTTTTGAGCCCAGCAAATCGACTAGAAACGCGAACATAGCACGCTGCCTCAATGCGGCTGGTTCTGTCGAGTTCAGGAATCACCTGTTTCGTGAATCGCGAGCTGAAACGATCCTTCCTGGTCTTCCCGTTCTTTCCATCTTTCGCATCTTTTAGTTCTTTAAGCTCTTTCAGCTCTTTCAGCTCTTCTAGTCTTTTTCGTTGCTTCCGTTTGCCGAACGCGCGCAGCCCAAAGTACACCGCCAGACCGATAGGCGGCCAGAAGGTGAACGCGCCCAGCATGTACGCGGCTACCAGCCGAAACATAGCCGGATTCGTCAATTTGCGGAGTGAGGTAATCTTAATATCGCCAAAAGCAGTCGCAAACGGCCTTTGCTCAGTTGCGTGCAGGGTGAATCGCACGAAGTTAAGGGTTTGTCGATCAACGTGCTGCTACGCCAAATTGAAGAATTAGTAAATGATCAGGTATGTCAAGTACAAAACGGATGTAATCGTACAAATCAAGGACAAATCAGGCTTATAATGCGTATCGCTAAAGTGGCTGTGAGTAGCACAAGTTTGAATTTTAGTTGTGTGAATAAAGTTGCTGGGTTCAATTCTAAATATTCTAAATATTCTAAGTATTCTAAATGTTCTAAGTATTCTAAGTGTTCTAAGTGTTCTACGTGTTCCAAATGTTCTAAATGTTTTGAGTATTTAAGATATTCAGAATAAGTCGTTGCGGCTTAGCGTTGCTTAGCGTTGCTTAGCATGGCTTGCATAGCTTGCATGGCTTTGCATAGTTATGCATGGTTATGCATTGTATCCAGGTACAAAAAAAAAAATAAACTAGAATAAACCACAAAATTAAAAACAGGGTTACTTAGAAGTAAGACTAGTTGGAAACTGAAAATAGTATATATGCGTCTGCCGGTCATCGCCAATAGTGGACAGTTAATTTTATTGTCGCTATCCACCATGTCTTCTAAAATAAAATGAAGATCATCATTAGGTATAAATTGCATTTGAAGCATAAAGCCATTTATGTTTATTCTGATTCTTATTTTAATTTGGTACTATAAGAAGAAACTCTGCTTTTCTAAGCCATACTAAGATGCAATCAGAATATATAGTTTCATCTAAAATGTTTGATTTGAATACAGATAATAATATGGCGATTGTTAGATAGAGTATGCAATTATTAGCGTTAACAACCGTATTATAGATACAGCTGGGTGTGTAACATTTGACTGAAAGATTGGATAATGTTTGGTATTTGTACCTAAGTCCAATAATGTTCACACTTACAAAAGGTAGACCAAATTAGACCAAATTAGACCAGATAGTACTTAATTGGATTAGGCTGGAATATATTATTAATAATCACTTACAAATTACTATATAAAAACACGTAATCGAAAAATTTAGATTCCTCCTACGGACAACGCGAGTGTGGTGTGCAGAGTAGTATTCTCTGATGCTTTATGCGGGATTATAGGTATGTGCTGGTTCAGTACGATTCTATGCTTCTGTATGGGGCATCAGTATAGCAATAAGTATGTCTAGCGGTGATTATCATTCATCCAATTGTTCCTACTGATTCTTCTGAAGACACAACAGTTTAGGTTTAAAAAGTTGTATGAGCTTGATACTAACCTCTATAGACATGTGGATGATGATTTATTTCGACCGGGCGGACTGAAAATCCCGTCCAGCTCTAAGCAACTGCCGGCGTACATCCGGTGGGGGCGGGTTTAATTATGAATGGTCAACTACCGACGCATTTTTTACTTAGCTATATAGAATGCTATTTTGCACAGCACACTTGTGTTGTCGTATGAGGTTCCAGTGACGACTAAAATATTCACACTGTATGAGTACGCTATGAGTTTCTAAACTATAAAACTGATTTAATGAATCTGAGGAACCTCACATATAAACTAGATAAAATCCGTAATGAAATTGGTTTGATATACAATGTTTTTTTTATTTATTTTATTCTGTTTAGGTTTATTTTACTTGTACTTTTACTTTGATGAAATTCATAGTCTCATAATTGAACTGAAATGGGGGGGTGGAAGAGATTAATAAACTAATGCTCAAGATCATGAAGCGGAAGAAAGATAGAAGCAAGAAGTTAATGAATAAATAAATAAATAAATAAATAATCGGTCTAGATATGCCTAAATTATACTTATAGAAGTTTGTTGTAGGTGCACGTCTGTATAAACCTTAAAACCATAGTTACTCCACGTATGCGTACCTTCCTTCAGGAGAAACGTGTCTAATCGTGAACTGAGCTGCCTGCTCTACAGCAAATTCAGTACTCTTACCGGTGTATTCCACATCAAGATCAAACGCAGGAAGGTATACATTGACTTCTCGTTCAGTAGATGAGGTTACTGTAACTCTAGAAATGACACCAGTAACCTTTTGCTCAGAACATTGGCTGCTGAAAGCTTGGAGTTTCTTCAGATTAACGAATCTCTTATCCTCCTTTTGCAATTGTGTAATAAGATGCTGCCTCATTTCTAGCTCATCGCGCCAATTTTGTAGATCGGCTTTACTGAATGGCAGTCTTCGATTGTTAAGATGCGAATTTAGTTGTGCATGAGTTAGGAAATCCTCAAATCGTCTTAATGGCGAGGTGAAGGACGTCAGTACATCAAATCCCAGACCTGTATGGCGCTTGGGTTCGCAAGCAATGTACTTTTGTTGAACAATTGGCAACCATTCAAAGCCGATCATACCGTCATTTTCTTTGAAATACTTGTAGAATGCATCCCTTAGATTTTTGGAGCTTAACATCAGATCTTGTCCACGATACAGCACCGGTATATCATGCTCATAACAATATGTTCCTACCAGATGACTGGCTAAGATCATGAACTCTGCGACAATGAATGATCCAGGAACCTGGCCATCAATTGTTAGCACAGAGCTACTATCTGTACTAGCATTCCCTGAAAATTCCGAATACTTCTTAATTCCAAATGCACCGTTCGTAAAACGTGATCTTCGAAGAGCTTCGGCCACCTCTAGAAAAGAGGAGTAGTTCGAAACTGAGTTAGCATTCACTTCTGCCGGTGTAATCTTTTGTGTAGAAGTTAACATCGTATTCTGGATTCTGAAATCGAGAACATGACCTGTGGTCTTATCTAAATCCACAAATAAACTGAGCGAAGGCGCTTGAGATTTCGATACGTCAAATTGAGTAGTTACCTTGGAAGGAAGCATTGGAATAGTCAACTTATCGAGGTATACCGTGGATGGATTCTGTTTTATTACATTTACCGTATCAGCAATGTTCAAGAATGCCGAGGGGTCAGCAATATGTACACCTATTCTTACATTTGTTGAACTCAAGTTCTCTATAGAAATGCCGTCATCAATTTCTGCAGCATCACTATTATCAATACAGTAAACAGCACCTTCAAATTTCGGTCTCTCTTTGCATATGTCCTTATTGATTTCCATGTGTTTCTGTTTATCTTTGAGTGCCCAATTATACCATTTGCAATCTCTAATCCCACCATATGGCAATTTTAAAACTTCCGACGCAACCGAAGGATTGATTGAAGTCAATTGTGTCATAGATTTCTTTAATTGCATTACAGCACGCGATTGAAGGAGTGGATCTGCCAAGTTACCTCGAGCATATTCGGTTGGCAACGAATAGAGGTTTTTATCAGAATATTTCTTAGTTGAATCAATTCGAATAATTTTAGGTTTTAGTAAATTAAGCTTTGCGTCGTACTGTCCTTTCATTTGGGAATGCTCTAGACACAAGCGTGCTGCTAAGGTTTCAATTGCTGAAAAAGTATCCCGCTTGAACACGCGTTTCATGAAGTCTGAAAAAGAGATCAATTCGCCATCCTCTGATTTTTGGAACAACTGAAATTCTTTGAGAGTATCTTCTAGGATAATGCCAGCCTTTAAAGAAGCCAGTTCCTTGAGTTTCCGTAATGGTTTAGAGATAAGACGATGAACCCAGACGTTAACAACCTGTGTGGTCTCTCCTGAGTTCATATTGTTTAAAGAGACACTTTCACTAAGCGCTTTCGAGTTTTCGGCAGTGGATACTTGCAGTGGTGCACTAATTTCGTTTGTGAGAAGCTTAGAAATGTTTGCTTCTAAGAATGAAGATGGTATCATTTCAGACAGCCACATATTTGTCTGGTGCAAAGGCATATGTGTAACCTGTCCTACTCTATCTACCAAGGTACACATCCCTGAAGCATTCGAAGAAGATGCAATCAGAACCATGGGTTCCAAGCCTACAAGAACAACGTCACCGACATTCACTTTTGTGCCCACTGGAAAGCGGAATTGCTTGCTGAATGCTGCACTTATTGGTGGCATCTTGGGCCCAGCATGTAGACTCGAAGTTCTTGAGGCCATACCATTCAGGATTGCATTCAAATCGCGCTGTGTACTGTAAAGCCGGGAGCAATCAACTAGCTTTACATAGAAATTATGTCGGAGTCTAGCTTTAATACAAACATTCATCTAATTGCTCAGACTTAATCAAGATAATTTGTATTCTAGAATTTTGTAAGCCAAGTGCTATAAGATCCACGAGTGTTAAACTTGAATTTTAAATCTCAAATATTAAAAATGAAAATCTAAAATTGTACACAAAGTAGTATTAGACTATGATGTAATTATGGATACACACCTTACTGTCCTTGTCTTCAGGAGTTTGTAAGGCAGTCTAGATGATTTCAAACTTCCAGCAGATTTTAAATCTGAATAACTTACATCAATCTTAATAATAATAATGGTGAATTGTTGACTGATTGTCGGCTGATACTGGGTTTGTTGATGTTTATTGTTTGTAACTACAGTTTTTCTTTAAAAAACTGGAAATTTCAGGATCAAAAACACTGTTCTGCTAACTATGATATAATCGTAAAACTTAGTTACTAAAATTTCATTAAATTATTCTCTAGTTCTCAGAGAGCAACAACTGCACTTATTGACGCTTTCGGAAATAAGTTTATCCTTTCATGTTTAGTACCGCTACCGATACATGTATGCTAACATGTAGAGAAGCATATTGCTTCACCTGCATATCAAGTCACATGATGTAATTTGACATCTTTTGGCCTTTGGTCTTTTAGCTTTTGGCTGGACAGGCCAGATTTGGCTTACCTCGAAGAATCAAAGAAGTAAGATTACTGATTCCATAAAACTCAATTAGATCTACAAATTCTATAAGATCTATTGGACTAATTAGGTCAATTATGAAAATATTGTCAATAGATTAAAATAGAAGTTGAAACCATTGCCAGAAATTGTTAACTACCGGGTGCGTGTTTCAACGTTCGCTCTTCCCCAAATATTTTCCATGTCACCACATGAAATGCGTTCACATAACAATTATTCAGCATGCACATGCAGCTATGAACAGATTCTGAGATCGACGTTAGTATTCAATGAGCGGATAAGTGAAGAAGAGCTTGTATAAAGCTTATCATGAAGCGCAGAAGTTATTTTTACACAAATAGATAGCAATTACATTAAGATGTACTACATTACGTATGTCAATCTAGACTTTACAACCAGAATATTACATGGACACATTTTTTTAAAACCCTAATTAATATTCCGAAACGGTACATAAACCTAACCATAAATAAAATATATTACATAATTAAATGAATGAAGCAGGGTTCAATGACGATGTTCCAGGTTTTACTCTTAACTTCATATCTTGAAATTTCAGTGCGCATTTCTATCTGCAGATAATCTAGTTTTATCACCAGAATAATGACAAAAGAAGGATTCAAACTATCCCAGACCTTGAGAAGCAGGCGTAATGAACAAAGACGCGCGCTTCTCAAGAATCGGATGTCGAAACAAGGCGTTCATAAACCACAGAGCGCCATTGACAAGAAGAGAAAGTCTCCTGTGGCAAATGTGAAGGTATTGGATGTAGCAGGAACTACCAGCGAAGACACTGCTAGCGATGTAAATGGCAAGACTAGCGGATTAAAGATACGACTTAATGTCCCTAAAGCTCTTACTGAATCCCGTAAAGAGAGTACACCAGCATCAGTTTTAGAAGGCTCAGAACATTCTTTGGAACACTCGGAAAATGGCCAAGATAAAAATTCAGGACATGTACCTCTTTCACCCAAATCACCCTCTTCAGATCCGTTTTTAGAAGGCAATTCAATGTGTGACGATGACATGTACTACTTAGACGATTTTGAAAACGAGAATAATATCGCTCCTTTAACGCCCCTCCCAGAACCGGTAGATCTTCCTAAACAGAACGTCTCCAGTACAACCATTAATGACACCCCTAATGATCACAATAATTATAGCATACCCTCACCTAGTTTCAGTTTAGACGAGATTCTTGAATGCGCAGAACTAGACACTGAAAACTTAGACGCCAATACCACTACCAACACTAATTCAACGCATGAGACCACGACTAAACGTAAACCGCTATTCACTTTCTATAATCAGAGGGTAAACTGTGTATCTGGATCTTTTGATCCCCCCACCAGCACTTTAATAGCTGCATTACGGGTGATGGCCCGTGATGGTCACCCTGGCACACGCGAGGCGTATTATGAATCTGCACTTCTTGCAGCTGTAGGGCTCAATCAGCATAGTTTGGTTTCTGGGAAGGCACGGCAAACAATGGCGCCTGATCCTACACAACGCGTAAAGACATTTTAACATCTAGCAGCATACGGCACATATACAATATCAGTATCAACATATCGTGAAATATACATACAGTACATACATACATTCAGCCAATCAACAAGCAATCGATCAAATGATTATGCTCATTGCACAATGTGAAATATTCACTTCAAATAAGTTGCAAAATATCAACGAGTTTACTCCATCTGTTTATTTTATTTTATTTCATTTGATTCAATTGGATTTAATTTAATTGGACAGTTTCTGATTATCATGCAGAAGGGTCAGTTAAGCAAATAGTCTGAAAGTCTGTAATTAATTGAAGAGAAAACTGAATTTGTTCTTGCTAGCTCTGGATAATAAGACTATATAATAAGACTATATAACAAGTTAGCATAAGGACCTGATATAAGCGCCAAGCAGTTTTAATATTAGCTCAACAAGTAGCAATAGTAAGTTGGAAATATATGCTTATCTACCAATAAGGAAATATGAATGATGATACTAAAATCTATTGAGGTATATACATACCCATACATCATACCGAGAGTATCAATACAATAAAATACAATACATGTTGGGAGATGGTAGACAACCACATCTGTATACAACCGTATGTAGTATACAGCTATTTAATTTACATACGCCTCTATATAGACTATAACTAACTTAACACTAGGCAGCTTAACTGATATCAATATTGTAGATGGAGTTCACCAATAGTAATTCAGGTACTAAGGTCCAACAATATATTTCCAATTCAATTATAAATCTGAATAGAACTTTCAGTTATTGTACATGCTGCAAAGTACGTAAACATGTATTGATACCCATAATAACAACATACGAATAAGGTATTATTGATATTGATAAATTTAAGAATTTGAGAATCTAAAAAAAAAAAACAGAGGACTTCTGATGTTAGACTTTGAAGTTCAACACTGGCACATATCGCCTTTAGCAATATCCTGTAACTAATTATCCATATTACTAATCACAAAGAGTCTGGCTTGGTTAACTTTTTTAATTTTGATATTTGTTTTATTTAGTAGAATACATAAATAAACCAGGTAACAAACGTCTGGAATCTTGGGACACATGTCTTCGAACTCAATCAAACTTCTTTCGGGAAATGTACACAAAGAGCTCGCTGAGCTGGTCGCAAAGAACCTTGGAATCCGACTGTGCAAGGTAGACGTTTCTGAGGAGAGTAACCGTGAGATGAGTATAAGCATTGGCGAAAGCGTTAGAGATGAGGATGTCTATATTTTGTGCCAGATTGGCTCCGGTGAAGTAAATGACAGAGTGATGGAGCTACTGATCATGATAAATGCATGCAAATCTGCATCAGCACGAAGAATAACTGCAGTGCTACCGAACTTCCCCTACGCACGCCAGGACCGCAAAGACAAAAGCCGTGCGCCGATAACAGCCAAGCTTATGGCCAATATGCTGCAGACTGCCGGATGCAACCATGTTATTACCATGGATTTGCATGCCTCGCAGATTCAGGGCTTTTTTGACGTTCCTGTGGACAATTTATACGCCGAGCCTAGCGTGGTGCAGTTCATTAAAATGAACTTGGATTACAAGAATTGTATCATCGTTTCACCGGATGTTGGTGGTGCAAAACGCGCTGCAAGTCTTGCGGACCAATTGGATCTTAATTTCGCGTTGATCCACAAAGAGCGTGCGCGTGCGAATGAGGTTTCGCGTATGGTTCTTGTTGGTGACGTCAGCGAGAAGGTATGCATTATTGTGGACGACATGGCTGATACTTGTGGCACGCTTGCTAAGGCGGCCGAAACTTTGATCACAAATGGTGCTCGTGAGGTCATCTCTATTGTCACTCATGGTATTCTTTCCGGTAACGCTATTCAAAACATCAACAACAGTAGACTCTCGTATGTTGCTTGCACAAATACTGTGCCAATGGGCCACAAACTTCGTCAATCAGCAAAACTAAAGCAGCTTGACATTAGCCCTGTTTTAGCTGAAGGTATTCGCCGTCTGCATAACGGCGAGAGCGTATCGTACCTTTTCAGTCACGTTCCGTGAAGCATGAACAGAGTCTATTTCATTATCGTTTTTGCTTTTGTTTTCAAATATTTAATTTTCGGTTTCTAAATACTATACGAATGTAAACCAAGTTGCAATACAATTTATTTAATCTATTTGAATTTGGTTCGTTTTGTTTTTTGTTTTTTGTTATTTTATTTTATTCTATTTTATTCTATTTAATTCACTTATGTTCTGCTTAATCTAGTCTAATATAAAACTCAAGTAGAAGAAGTATCACAGATTTAATGCAACATATTTATTTGTTTGGAATATTTATTTGTTTATTCGGAGTTTCCGTCTTCAATTGTGGTTTATGCAAGCCACTACTGAGCTCGATATAAGGGTATATTAAAGTCCGAATTTCGTGCAATCGAATTCAGTCAACGAAGTGAGCACCTCACCATTTCCGACAACTTCTTTCAGATACTCGACGTCTAAGACGTCCATAGCACAAGGATGCGGGACCATTACCACGTACGCACCAGCATCACGACCGCCGATAGCACCAGGAACACCATCCTCAAATACAATAACCTCTTCAGGTTTAATTATTTCCAAACCCTTTTCTGCACGTTCGTCATTTATGCTTTTCAAAGCCAGTAACCAGATGTCGGGACAGGGCTTTCCGCGGCCAGGAGGAATACGCTCGTCGTCGCCAGTTATCACATGAGGACCGAACAGATCGAATCCCTCTCGAAGGTGGTTTGTCTTCGCAATGTACTTGTCCTTTGCTGAAGAGGTTGCTAAGGCAATAGGAACGTTCGTTTCGCTTAGATGCTTCAGCAGTTCTAGTGCACCTGGGAGGAATTGACAGGTGGGCCACATCTTGTCCAAAACAACACTTGATTGTTTTGTAAGTTCCTCAACCGTAATAGGGAGTTTAGCCCAGTCAATAACAAGTTCTGCGGCTTTGGGACCGGGTCTGCCTTGTAACTGGATCTTGATTTTCCATGTCAACGGAGGCTTGTTGTACTTTTTCAGTACCGTGTTTGTAGCAACTGTGTACATATCCTCAGTGTTGATCAGGAAGCCATCCATGTCGAAGAGGCATGCTTTAACTTTGGGCATCACACTCATTTCAAAATTGTATATAAACTAGAGAAGTACCACAAATGTGTCGGTATTACGTCTTTGAAGTGCTAGAAGTGTTAAAAGTGTTGAACTCTTTGGTAAAATCTTTGAAAACTCTTAGGTCTCAGAGGTATTAGAAGTGTTTGAAGTCTATAAGTCTTCAAGTCTTTAAGTCCTCGATGTTTAGCTCAACGTTAGTGCGTAAGCAGTAATAGTTGAATATGCAATCTCCCGACACAGGTAGTACTAGATATGTTCTGTACAAGATTGTATAATCAAAATGGGTTAGGTCAGGTTGAGTTGAGAGGATCTTCAAGCAGACTGACAGAAAAGAAATCTAAATCTGAATCAATGATCAAAATTAGAAATAAAAGACTCAACATATGGAAAGCATTTTTGAGCGACTAAACGAGAATACTAAGTATGATCTCTTTAAATTATAATTTCAATTTTTTTCAGTCCTTATATGTATTTAAATAGTTTTTTTAGTAGTTAAGTCTAGTCTTTTTCTATCTGCCAGTGCTCCATCTCAACCACAGAATTACATACAATTTTGTGGGGTACGTCCCCCGCAGCTGATTTCGATTGAAGCTAAGCTAAATTTAAATTTTCGAAATTTACCCTTTCTAATCTGGCTGCAGATGACGTCTACGCTAAACAACTGCATTCACTCGCCCACGGTCAAGCGTCTTTGTCTCCTATCAAAACCTTCGTGGATGGTGCTACTACTGGTAATGGGTAAGGTTATTCTCAAAAGTCCCACATATCCCTACCCCATATTACATTCCATGGATTATAATAACATGATAACATTAGACATACGTCATTGTTCTCAAACTATAAGTATTCAGTTCAGTTCATATTATGGTGGTGCACTACGTCTTCAAAGCAGCCCTTTGAATCTAAATGAAGTCTAAGTAAATTAATATATGTATATAGCGAGTGGAATAAAATAATACAGAAAAAAAAAATCAGTGCAAAACTTTACAAACAAACTGTAACGGTGATAAGTGAACAAAGTAGCAGAAATCATTTTTGCGAAGGCATTGCGTTAAGTTAAGTTTAAAATAGATTAAAATTAACTAATAAATAAATAAACGTACGCACTACAAAGTTACTGACCCAAGCTATGAAATTCAACCCTCCCCCACTTATTTGAATCTAACAAGATCTATCAAGTTAATACCAGCGAGGGTCGTTTCTTCCAGCTCAGAATTCCCAAAGCACACTTACAACTATAACCATCAAAATGCGCTATTTAGTTAGAATTCTACATGAAACAAAGTAATTAAAATTTCATTTAAATTTATGTCATTTTATGCCAATTTGCTATGAGGAAGGACCTGTTTAGTTTAATATTTCAGTTTTTATTGTTTTGGGAGACTTTCAACCCCAGGAGGTTTTTGTGTGCGTGTTTAATTTTGATCAGATAGATCGTTAACAGCATCTAGCTAATCCAACCAAAGAGCTAGCTTAAGAGCTAGCTTAGGAGTCTGGTACGGATGGTATGTAAATAAAAAACATAATGGACAATGCATACATAACCGCTTTCTTCTTTGTGTGTACTATTATGCTGTAAAAATATTTAAATAATATCTTTACCAACAATTGACTTTACTGATCCTAAGCTCACATGAATTTTTCTCTTTTTTGGCTAACGAAATGGTTAGTCTGAAGGAAAGCGGAATTTAATGATTGCAGTGTAGAATGAGACAATGAAAATAATTAGATATTTAAATTAAATACACGATGAGTAGCAATTAAAAAGGAATAGTATAGAAAGTATATTCAATTGCTACCATTTGGATATCACATAACGAAGCAAAAACCTAAACGGTTTAATATTCACCCATATTACCATCGTCAAAAGACTCGTCGGCAATGACTTCACGGTAATCGCGCTCTAAAGACGCAAGATCTTCACGTGCTTCAGAGAATTCGCCTTCTTCCATACCCTCACCGACGTACCAGTGAACGAAAGCACGCTTATTGAACATGAGATCGAATTTCTCATCAATGCGTTGCCAAGCATCGACAATAGAAGTGGTATTAGAAAGCATGCAAACGGCGCGGTTAACAGGCGCCAAATCGCCGCCAGGGACATGCCGAGGAGGTTCGTAACAGATGCCAATTTTGAAGCCCGTGGGACACCAGTCGACCATCTGTACGCTCTTCTTGGCCTTGACGTTAGCAACAGCTTGCTGCACATCTTTGCTAACAACGTCTCCACGATAAAGCAAACATGAGGCCATATACTTTCCGGTACGGGGGTCGCACTTCACCATCTGACTTGCTGGCTCGAAGCAGGCATTAGTGATCTCAGCAACTGTGTTGGACTCATGATGGGCCTTAGTAGCACTAACAATAGGGGCATACGAAACAAGGGGGAAATGGACACGGGGATAAGGTACCAAGTTTGTTTGGAACTCGTTTAAGTCAACGTTCAAGGAACCATCGAAACGCAATGAGGCGGTGACTGAGGAGACCACTTGGGCAATCAAGCGGTTCAGGTTCTGATAATGAGGACGTGCGATGTCCAAGTTGCGGCGGCACATGTCATAGATTGCCTGGTTGTCCACCATGAACGTGCAGTCTGCGTGCTCTAAAGTGGTATGCGTGGTCAGAACGGTGTTGTAAGGCTCGACAACAGAGGTAGAGATCTGAGGCGCGGGGTAAACGGCGAATTCAAGCTTAGCCTTCTTGCTGAACTCCTGGGAGAGCTGCTCGAGCATCAATGCGCCGAAACCACTACCTGTACCACCACCGAAGGAGTGGGTGAACAAAAACCCTTGCAATCCGTCGGCATTCTCTGCGTTACGGCGGACGCGTTCCATGACTTCATCAATTATTTCCCTACCAACGGTGTAATGACCTCTGGCGAAGTTGTTTGCGGCATCCTCCTTGCCGTTTATAAGCTGTTCCGGGTGGAAAAGGTTCTTGTATTCACCGGTTCGCACCTGGTCGATTACATTCGGCTCCAGATCGACATATACGGCACGTGGCACGTATTTTCCAGAACCGGTCTCCGAAAAGAAGGTACTGAAGTCCTCCTCGCGGCCGGTGCTCTTCTTGTGCGGCGACATGTATCCATCAGGCTGGATTCCGTGCTCCAAACAGTAGAGCTCCCAGCATGAGTTGCCAATCTGACAGCCTGCCTGTCCAACGTTGAGACTGATAACCTCTCTCATATTGTGTGTAGAAACTGAAGACTTTGGCTCGCAAATGCGCTTTCCGTTTCGTTACGTATAACGTAAACACACCAAACACAAAATATGTAAGTAAGGCAAGGGTTAACACGCACAACAACGCGTCCACAGGCTGGAAATTGAGTTTTACTTATATCTGTCCCATGTATTCAAACAAGAAGAATTTTTCAAGATTTCAATGATAAGCCTGGTTAGCTCGGAACAACTCTCCGTCTTTTCCCATTTCTCAGTTCAAAAACATTTGGCCTTGTATGACACACAGGTTAAGCGCTTTATCTGCAGATATATGGATTAGGGTTAATTGTTTCTCTTATTGTGTTGTATGCCACACTATATTACAGTACACCCTATTTTATTTTCTAAAACCTTTGATGAGGATTAAATAAATAAATAAATTTAACAATTAAAAAGATGCAATTTTAGATTTAAAACAGGTCCAGTATATACTCAGTTTCATGAACTATTAACCAAACTGATTTATGATAAATTAATTAACATAAGTCAAAAAAGGTAACTAACTACTCTCTACCAGTTGTAAATTTTTGAAATCCATATTAAAGTTTGTTATAGAAGTATGCTGCTATGTATACAGAATCTCAAATACCTCTCGCAATCTCACAAGTATCCTACTGCTGTAGTTTTCGAGGAAACATCCCTTGCAATTTTTGGTCGATTGTCTGAATTCGTAACCAAAATCAGTTTAGAACCCTCAATTTCTCGAGTCTAGGTTTATATTAAAGGTATTACCATCATTCTCTTCTAATGAAAATCAGAAACATTAGCTCTTGTGAACGCGAATTCCGAATGTTAAGTCAACTTCAGTGTCATCAAAATCGGACACATCGTAAGCTTTGTACTTAAAAGATTGATCCAGTTCATATTTGGACAGTAATTTAAACAACTGGATTTCAGCTTATAAGATCACATTGCAACGTGTGTAAATATTACATTTTTTAGGGAGATCTTAAGCTTAGATCTAACAGTAAAGACGTTCCGTAACTACTCATTGATTTATGTATTAGTGTGGCTTAATCTTATCATAGTAAATTCAGTGAACAATGAGATGTTTTTATAGAACTATGTATGCATACACATTACAACTTTATTTGTATGGGATATTTTACAGAATGCTATCTGCGTTGCAGCTCAATATGTAGTTATTACAACATCATGATATTATAAGTACTCTTTTACATACCTTGTTTGTTTGTTGTGACTTCTTGAATAACGGTAATTAGAGATCTTCTAGTTATATCCTACATTTGGACTCTATTATTAAACAAACGTTTCCGTTCTGGATGAATTGACAGACAAGTTGTATCTATTATTCGGAAGTTTACTCTAAATAAATAACGCCACAGTGAAATATTATAACTATGTACTCTCCGCCCACCAAAAAGGTAACACTTTCGTCAATAGCGTACTCAAATAGAGACTAACGTTCAAGGATTGTAATGGTCAATATTTATATCTCATATTCTACGTAGTTGGCATGTAAGTTAACTATGCTGTACTTTAGGACCCGGGCACTCCTGGTATATACAGAATAACATCAGTTCTATTTTTTTTTTTTGCCTCTATCTAAGACAATTATGAATACAGTAGCGCAGTATAAAGCTCATTATAGTTCTGTGAAATTACTCTCTCATAAGTTTGAAAAGCTTTTTTTTCACGTCTTTTAGCTATGTATGTAATATTACTTGTTCTCTTTTTCAGCTAATGATGAAGTGTTTTGGATCTCATTTCCAGGTTAAGTATGGTTAGGCTCTATATATCTCATCTCCCTGTTGTGTATCATTATATTATGTATTAAAGAATAATCAGCAACCAAGCTTATAATCAACCGTAAGTAGTATATAATGCAAGGTCTCTACGTAGAATGTGACAAAATTGACGTTACAATACGCAACTGGTATTATAGCTAGGGTTCGCTTATAGTAATTCAGGCACGTAGGTAACACCACTTATATTAATCTGAATTGCGATAGCATCCAAAATGGAAAATTGTAACAAATAATAACCGAAGATTCTGATTACACTATTAGCGGTGTAATTTACCACCGTACTTTCTCTGGGCATATTCTCTAAGACTCTTTCCTCTAAAGTATAGGTAAATTGGCAATGGAATCAGCATCATACCTACAATCCCCAATATCGTACAGCCCCATCCAACGGGATATTTATCAATTGCAGTGTGGTTGTACATAACTGTACCAAATAGAGGAAAGGCGCCTCCCATCATGGATCTAACGATGTTATTACTTGCAAATGCAGACCCTACAGCAGACGGTGGATACATATTTCCAATGAATCCAAAATAAGACTGGAACAGGAAGAACGCTGCCCAAGCAAAAAATATGTTGCCTACCATACTTACAGCCCAGTTAAACCCTTCTCTGGCGCACCATCCAAATACTAATATACCTACTGGTAATAGAAAAGCACCGAATGTAGCGCTTAAAGAGAATAACTTTTCAAGTTCAGTCATTCTAGGTGCTGCAAAGCCCATATAAGTGAGATACGTTATGCATCCAATAACAGAACCAATGAGTAAAGACAAATAGGCACAGCCTTGTTCAACGAGATTGAAACCATATAATCCTTGATAGACTATAGGGAATGCTTCAAAATAGAGGTACATAAGGGAGTACACTAAACCCAGATGAAGATCAATTAAAAGCAGGACTGGCTCCATTATTGTCATCTCAATTGGTTTGAAAAACATTAGTTTGATAATATCCCTTGCGGTTTGTGTATGGTTAATGATCTCTCCAGGTGATACAATGTCAGGATTACCTGTTTCTTTCCTTAGTCTTCTGGCCTTCCTTGTCAATAGCTCTTGAGCAGAGGTCTCAGGAAGTAATAGCACCATTAGTACAAACATACCCCCAGAAACGGCAAGCATAAACCAGAAGACGTAGTGACGGTTATGACCTTGAACAAGAGCACCGCCAATTAAAGGACCAAGGAACGGGCCAGCAATTGCACCGAACGCCCAAAAGATCAAAGCAATAGCGTATGCGGGTATGACCCAAATATCACCCAGCGTAGCCCCTGCCGTCGATAGCGGTGGAGAAGCGAAAATACCACCCAAAAATCTGAGAACAGCAAATCCACCGATGTGGTTAGATAAAGCAGTTGGTATTTGCAAAATAGCGAATATAAATTGACAAGCAAAATAAGTTGGGTTTCTTCCTCGAAAAAATGGAATTTCACTCATCGGACTGAACCATAATGAGCCAATTCCGTATCCCCATACAAACAGTGTCAGTCCAAGTGCGGCTTTAACTTCAGAAACATGCATATCCTCTATAATTTCTGGAATTGCTGGTGTATATATAGCGGCGCCCATATATAACGATGTTGTCGTCAAAGAAATTAAAATTGTGACAACAAGTTTACGCCATAACTTCCAATTGTGTGGATTCTCTGGGTCATCCGGACCATCCCAGTCAACAATTGTTTTTCCCTGAGCGAATTCAACATCTGCGAAGGGATTAGACTTCTCTTCACTCTCACTTTCTTTATCTCTGTAAGAGCCTTCTAAGTGACTAGGCGATTGACTCTGTGTTGCAACCAGCACTACTTTATTCTCCTCTGAGGATTTGAATGAGTTACTTCTATCAAAAGACATTGTAATCCCCTAGAGTATATTGAACTAAAATGCAGGAAATATTTACAAAACTATATAGTATATAGTTGTGTGCATATGTCGGGTTAGGCCTGAGTATTTACTACGGGACCCTGCATATGCACGCAAAACATTTCAGTAACGATTAGTCAGTTATATGATTAATATACACCTGCCTTCGGAGTGCTCGGGGTGCACATTGTACAAAGCAGTCACATTAAATATTGAGAGCCGCACATGTCAAGTAATCCTACCTCGTTGCATACTCCACCTTATATAAACATATATTTCTTTAATTAGTGCAGTTTTATGTAGTGTCATTATATTTCTGATCGTTCTTTAGAAAAAGAATCTATAAAAGAATGCAACTGGATCGAAATAAAGGAATTGTATATGTTACACGCACATCGTGATAACTGTTTTTTGTAAAGCTTGACTCAAGCTGCATCGTATCTTGAAAACTGCGTCGCAAGCTTCAATTATGTCATAGAGGAAGCGAGTATGCAGTGTCCGGCCATATTTAGAAGGCCCAGACATCCAACTACCATTTCTAAATTTACAATTGAGTCATATAAGTCTGCATCCACATACTTGTCTAGCTCAACAGATTCTGAAGCTCTATAGATACCCGTAGCTATAGTATTCTGGCAACTTTACTCTAGTGTAACAATTAATAGGTAAAGTGTATATAGGTACATAGAGTACTATATATAGTGTGGCAAATGATGTTCTATGTGGGTCAACAAAAGCAATATTAAATTAAAAGATCATAACTTGATCCAAGATAGAAATATAACTTGATGCAACTTATTTCTTAAGAAACCAGGATTAATTTTTACTCATATGATGTTTCTTGAGAATTTTTACTTGTTTTGAGCATTGCCTCCGATGATTTCATAGACATGTGTTCATCGTTTTATTTATGTTTGCTAGAATGTCATTATAAAAATCGTCATTGAAATATACGATATTTTCTTCGTTCGATTTAGGTTTATAGTGGCGAGTTCTAGCATGCTTTGACCACTGTACATACACTATTGTTTCCAAGCACCGTCTTTCTAAGCCATTAGTTTCTGCAGCAGCTTTAAACAGGTTTAATGTATTCTGCACTTTTTCAATAGTCTTAGGATCTGAAACAGCAGAGTTCAGTTCTGGTTTCGCCTTTAAATAGTTCTCTAGTACAATCCTTTGCGGAATTTTGTTATTTAACGCTTTCTTGCCGTATACTAGAAACTGTTTATACATTCCTAAAGGTACGGAGTAAGTATGAAAGTGTAAGCGGAAAGTACATGAAAATTACCCTATAATAAACCAAATTACATCTGTAGTTCGGCCTCTTTAGTTTCATTGAAATTTGTTGAATACTATCCAATGCTATTCAATGCTATTGAAACTTATTAAATGTTATTAAATTTTATGAGCCTGAACCTGATACAGGAATAGAGGAAGGAATATATGTAATTGAATATAGTAGATCATTAGGAAAATATGTGGCAATTGAGTTTTAAACATCGGGGCAGAATCTAACAAGCACAGTTGATTAACAAGGTATAGTTTATTAACTGTGCTTGGCTTAAATCCTGCACTATGTTAAAAAAATCAGCTTATAGTCAAATAGACAACTACGAGCATAAAAAAAAGACTAGTAAATGCATACAAGTACACCTATACAATTATTTATTTTGTTTATTGCATATTAAGTTATTTCAAGAAGGCGTTAGGGTAGACCTCGAACTTCTCCTCGAGAGGTCCGTGGCCGTTAAGGAACTTAACGTAAGCACCATCATCAATAATCTCACCAGCCTCAGCCTTCTGAACGTAGTCAGCACGGTTCAAAGGAGTGAAACCCCACTTCTTAGAAATGATGATCTTCTGCTGACCGGGGAATTTATAACGGGAACGACGGAGAGCCTCAACGACAACAGCCTTGTTGGAGTCCTTAGTACGGACAGAGATGATAACCTGACCGATGTTGACACGAGCGGCAAGACCAGCAGGCTTACCCCAAGCACCACGCATACCCTGCTGCAAACGATCAGCACCAGCGCATGACAACATTTTGTTAATACGCAGAACATGGAAAGGATGCACACGAATACGCATGTGGAAGGACTCACGGCCGGACATCTTGGTGATGTATTTGTTAGCAGTGATACGAGCGGCCTCAAGAGCTTCACTAGTAAGCTGTTCGTACTCGTTGGAAACGAGGTGGACACAAAGAGGGAACTCGCCTACGGTGGCACGCTTACGACCGAGGTCATAAGAACGGATTTTGGCATCCGGAACGGCACGGTTGTAACGGCTCTTCGGGAAGGGCTTGTTCTTGCAGTAACGGTAACAGCGAGCGGGACGACGAGCCATGATGCTATATACGTGCTATTGCTGTATGAACAGTCGATAATTGATGAAACTATGTTACCTTAGCGTGATTGTATCACGTGAGACAATAACAGACGTTAGACGTATACAGTATTTATGGTATAATAAGCCTGTGCCCTATAAACATGACTAATAAACGTATCCAGAACCTCAAATCTTGGGTTATGAGCATTAGGCATTGAGCATTGAGCATTGAGGATCCCAAGATGATGGTATCTAGATGATAGATGGGATTTAATCAATTTATGCAAATTCATATAACTTCTGTAAATTATCACTTTCAATTACACAACATACTTGTTTAATGTATCCTTAGGCTTTTAGGAATTATAAACGAATCCATCGAACTCAATTTTGTATTGTTCGGTTTAGTTTAGTTCAATTTAGTTCAATCTAGTTCAATTTAGTTCAATTTTGTTTAAGTACATAGTTAATGGACTGAAAAAAAGTAATCACCAGCATGCAGTTGAAATAATACAATCATACCAAATTGAATCTGATTAGATTAAATAGAAAATAATGTATATAAATATAAAAAAAACAAATGAAAGGCATCAAACATCATCTACAGAGTAATTTTGTTAGCAAGGTCATGCCGTAGCTCTAGAACGAATTTAGTTCCTATACTCAAATCCGTAGCAGAATCAGTCTCCATATCGCATCCATCAGCTAGTTGAATATATTCAACTGTTTGTTGTTTGGTGCTCTGCGGAGCATCATCCCACTTATTTAAAGCCTTCATTAACATGACCACATACTTCCTGGCCATAATATTTGCTGGAACTCCGATGACCAGCTGTACTAGTAAAGGGTAGAACTCTACAAGTTCAGTATGAAGCAATGCATCCAGATCTGCGTGAACTGTTTTGATGTTTTCATCTAGTAGGGCCTTCATCAAATCAAGCAGAACGGCACTAGGCGCTAGCATGTTCATTATAGCTGCAGGCAACTCAGCAACATGGGATGGGATTTTGGCATTTAAAACGTTTACGGTGTGTGAATCAGCATCATATGGGTCTCTAGCTATCAGTATCTTTTTGAACAGCTCCTTCGCACAATGATGTAGTTTGTCTAATTGATTAGCACGATAGTAGAACTCCATTGCTCGCAAGTACTCGCCATTAGCATGTAAATAATCCGCAGCAATGCCACTGACCTCTAGATCCAAATCCAAAAGGCCCAAATCCTGGGCGGCCATTACTATGTCCTCACTGAAATCAGGCGCTATAAGCACCAGACGAGGAAATTCTTTCTTAGCCAGATTCTTGGCACCTTCAGTGTTCAAGTTGACTAGTGTTTGGGTTCCAAGCCCAACCAATCTCTTGTCACTGAACAAAAACTCCACGTATTGCAGTGCTAGAAATCCGCTGACGCCTGCATCGGAAATCGCTGAAACCTCATCATAAGAATCGAAAAGGCCATTGTTACTGCATAATTCACCAAGAACAACCGCGCTGGTAGGATGTATACTATTAAGTTCAGCAATTGCAGCAACTATTTGATTTCCGAAAAGAGCCCTGCAAGCATCTTCGTAGGTATCGCCTTCGTTAATCCTGGGCAAGTCCTTAACTTGCTCATAATGCATTGGAAGCATATCAACTAGAGGATCTGCAAATATAAAGAAAGCATTCAAAGCGATACACCAATTAGGAGCCGCATTTTTGATAGCAGCGGCATCACCACTCAGAATCAGCAGCGTTCGGTGCATGAAACTGATCAATTCAGCATTACTGTCATTCAAATTTGATTTTAAATCGCAATCTAAGGGATATTTCTGTTTCAAGCTCTCAAGAAGCAGTAGCGCGCTTTTCCGCCACACCATGAACACAGAGTACGGTTGTCCCTGCATAGGATAGCTATCGATAACAGTACAGAGATCAAGAAGTAGAGGTCCAAGATCTGCTGGTGCCGAGTCGCAATAGCTAGCAATGATCTCAGTGACCTTCGAAATGTCACCAAGGAGTAGAGTTTCAGTCAAAAGATCCAAGTAAACGCGGGACCCAAAATCAGGTTCAACATCGTCCAATCTGGTACCATCAAAAACAATCATACTCAGAGTCCATTCTCTGACAAGTCGAATTTGGGCCTCTCTATTCTCTGGAGGGAAAACTGAGCATTGGAAGCATTTAACAACTGTAATTGCCTCCTGAAGAAGTGGTTCGTTTGGAGAAGCCAAGCCTTCTAGAAGATCGAGGTAGCTTTGAATGCATTCAAACGCGCATCTTTCATCGTCAAACGGCGAGTCTGCACGTGCTTGAGCATATTCAACCATAATATTCTGCGCTTCTAGAGCACATGTCACCAGTTTATCGTCCAAGCTCATAGGTACAAAGGATTGATTCTGTGAGTTTATGATATTACGATTATATGAGGAGAGGGGAATATTCCAAGCGGAAAAAATTATCTACTGCAGAAATTTGTACTTGTACTTGTACTGGAACTGGAACTGGTACTGAAGTCTGAATACAAACCTGAACAGGAGACAGTAACAGATTTGAGGAATATTATGTAACCAAACATATGAACCTACACAAAACATAAAGTGTGGCTAATGAACTGAACGCAAAGGTCCTGTTCATGTAGTATCTATAAACTTGTAAACTTGTAAACTTGAAAACTTGAAAACTTGAAAACTTATAAAATCTTAGACAGTTAAATTTGTGAACTTGAAAATTTTAAACTTATTAACTTATAAAATCTTAGATTGTTAAATTTGAGAACTTATAAAATATTAAACTAATAAACTTACGGAACGCGTATTATATAGTTCAATTCAAACACTATTATCTATACAATACGGTTGTACCCATCTCAACTGTTTTGTGGTTCAAATTTCTATTTCTTTCGTTATGTACTAAGGGTTAGGAAACTATCAGCGAATAAGGAGTGAACAGTCACATGTCTGATCCTCCATAAACTAGTCGTCGAAATGTTGAAGGTTTTAAGGCCAGTTAGACCAGCATTCGGCAACCTCGGTCTTTATGGCTCCGCAAACGCTCTTAAAATTTCGGGAGTGGCAGCCACAGCTAAGCTCCAGACTGGACTCTCGCTCCGTGCTGCATATTCAACCGGTTCCCCCAACTCGTCTGGCTCACCCAAGGCGGTTGCTGATAGTTTGATTGCCAAGCTTCCTGGAAACACACCTCTTTCTAAGTCCGGTTTGTTGGCTACAGGTATTGGCGCTGCATCGTACGTTATTGGCAACTCTCTTTACGTTGTCAACGCTGAAACCTGTCTTCTCGGCGTTTTCGCTGTGCTCATGTACATTGCGTCACGTACAGTTGCGCCTCTTTACAAGGATTGGGCTGAGGGCCACATAAATCACATTTCAAAAACTTTGAATGATGCCCGCGCTGACCACGTCGAGGCTGTTAAAACGCGTGTGGACGAAGTGAAGAAGCAGTCAATTGTAGTTCCTGTTACTAAATCTTTGTTCGCTCTTTCGAAGGAGACTATCCAACTGGAGTCTGAAGCCTTCAAGCGCGCCCAGGAGGTAGAAATCGCTGCTAAAGCTAAGGAGGTTCTCGACTCGTGGGTTCGTTACGAGGCTAGTGTGCGCCAGCGTGAACAGGCTGACCTTGCTAAGTCGGTTATTGCCGAAGTTGAGCAAGCTTTGAAAGACAAGAGCACACAGGACAAGATTCTTAGCCAGGCTATTGCCCAGAGCGAGCAGGTTTTCAAGAAGGTATGATAGATAGACTTAACTAGATTCTGCACTTTAGCTAGATGCAACAACATTACACAACATTAGAAGCTTTCTTTGAAAATCATTTTAATAAATAAATAAATAATAAATAAATAAATTGGGTTACGTCTAATCCGTTATTTCCCATTATTGCGGATTAAATTGGCCAATGTTTCTGCGAACTCGTTTAGTTTCTCGGTTTTATCATGTAGTTGTGCTGATTCACGATTTATCAGTGTTAGAGTGTTCGCTGTTGTTTGTAAATTACGCCTCCGACGACCAAGCTTGTCAAATACATTCTGCAATGCCTGTATATCTGCAGTGGAGGGCTGGAAGTTAGGCAGAGACATATTCTACTAGTTGGTTGATCAATCGATTAATTAATAATAGCAATAACCATCGAATGCGATCGAATTATGATAACCTTATACTTGATGATAGATTAGTTAAATGGCACTAGAAAATTATAATTCACTATCCAATCTGCTAATTAATTAATTAATTAATTACAACGAACGTGATATTAAACGAGTAAGACAATTTACATCTACATTCCTGATATCATGTTTTTGGGGTTTGGATAGTACATCTGAGTCGTAGTATCTGACACTATTAGAAATAAAGATACTGTTTGCTTTGTTTTTTTTTAAAATAAACAAAGTATTAATTGCACGCCTTCGAATTGAGTAACTTGTGAGGAAATAATCGTGTCTGGGAAAAGGGTTTACCAGAAACGGCAATTCTGCATCCCAATGCAGCATGTTTGTTTACCTTGAAGCATTAACTTTAACCCCCAGGGCGCAACTATAAATACAAGCAAATTCCTAGTCATTGATTGAGTGACGCAAGCCTAAGCTAGTCACTCCTACATCTCTTCTTCCTTCTTGGATTTTAGTATCCAGTATCGATAATGTTTAGACATTGTTCAAATGATGAAGATTGTACAATGCGCTTATAATATACCAATGGTTTGGAGCAAAAAAAAAGAGAAAAAATTCATTTAATGCGTAGATGATCTTTCTGTTATTTTCGTATGAAGTATCGTTGTTACTCAAGTCAACACTGTTGTCCAAGTTTCAAGATCTTCTACAGATAACCCGTTCATTCTGCATCATTATGATATTTTGTTAATGCTAAGCTAAGTATATTATAACCTCAAGTACACTTCAACCCATTTTTATCCTGATACTGTACATATAAACCAATTCAGATAGTAGTTGGGTATGTTCTCAGTCGTCAATAAGACAGTTGCAGTCCAATTCTTTTTAGCAAGGGGTTCACATAATAACTGTGCTTTCTTTATTTCTTTTTAAAGCTCAGGAAACCTCGATAATAGAATTGAAATTCATAACAATTCCATTGAGTATGTCTATGCAGTTGCACCTGAAACACGCTAAGAAAATATATTCCGGGGAATCTTTCAAAGAGCCAAACAGACATTGTATCATCAAGAAAGAATGGATTTTCGAGCTGTTTGAAATGTTCTTATTAAAGCAGAATAAAACACTTGTTCATTAATTACATTTAAATGATGTATAGTGCTCAGTAGCAACTGGACTTTGGTAACTGGATGTATTTTCTGCGACCAATGGTGCGTTGCATGTCATGTTTGTTGAGCCTGTCACCTTTTTTTTTATACATATATTACGACAAGTAATAACTGATAAAAAAAAAAGGCAGTTCTAATCAACACCACGGTCTTTAAAACGATTATTAGTGCAATACTATTTGGTAGAATGCAGCAAGACAGATCAACAGAAACAGAAACACATATTCCAGGAGTCGGACTCTGCGAGATTTGATTTTTTATCATTTATTTTGGTTCATTTCAGCATCCTCGAACTCTAAATTGAAGATAATTTCCGATTTTGACAGAGCCGTAAATTCTGAGAAGTATAAACAGACGAAATACGGCGTATCATATGTTTGTTCGTGTTTATTTCATTTACTGTTTTCTAATTGCATGGAAGCATGATTGAAATCTCACAAATCGTGGAGATTTTAATGCCTATAACAATTGTACTCCTCTTAAACCTACATCAATGAGTTTTGGATACGCTATGATACGCTATGTTATAACTTCTAACATTTTTTCCAGTGTCTGCGTTAAAATGTTTTAATATTCAACGTTGTCTACATAGCAGGACCTGATAATCTCGTTTATGTAGCTCTAAAACACATGAAATGAAGGTGTTTGAAAAGTCTCCAAGTGATCATCTTTTTTATAAATCATTGTAAGAGAATTTCACAATTGTCCAACATCAAACCATTCTATTTAGTTCTTTGTTATGCATAGAAGAAATGGAGCAGTGGACCAGATACTTTATTAGATCATAGAAATTTTCAACATTTGACTGTTATTTCTATTTCTATTTCTCATCTGTTGAAGTGTTCTCTCTAATTAGTGAAACAGGATATTGCCCAGAAGATTCTCAGCGAGTCACCAACATAGGATGTGTTCATGACAGTTTCTTAAAACTTCAATCATATTTGTGAAATGATAGTGAGTGCTCAAAAAAAAAAAAGACTCTGCGGTGCACTAACTTTTGAAGGTTTCCGCTTGTGTACAAACATCACGAACAAATTGAAAGTAAGAAGATAAAAGATCTTAAAGTCATTTACATCGCATTATATGTTACAAATTAATAAATAAGAACTTGGTGTGAAGATAAGATAAACCAAGTCGGGAGTGTACTCTGGAACATCCCCCCTGAGATCACTAAACTATTTTATCAGCCAGATAATAAGAAATTTGAGGTACCATACAGCCAAGTGTACTGTTGAGCTCTCTAGTGAACATGAATTAAATGAGTTTGTTTGAATTCTGGCAATATTCTAAGCAGAGACGAGTTTAACGTGTGTTTCATTGCCAACTGTGACTACTTTGCACAATGAAGGATTGGCTTGTTCTAATAATTGCAGTGATCTGTATATCTCTTCATCACTGAGTTTGAAAAGGTTAGTACGGATAATATCCATGATCTTGGGAAGCTCGATCGAAGTTGACTTCATAGTTAGCTCGTTCAACACACGTTGAATCTTGGGTATCTGTGACTTCAAAAATGTATCTTGAACTTGCTGTTTGGTCATGGACTTATCGACATATTTCAGGCTGGCCTCCTTGGCTCTAATACGCTCTAAAAGAGTGCCTTTTTTCTCGGTATTCTTATTAACCTCGTTAAACTGCCAAGCCATTCTTCCCATAAGTATCGGTCGTTTGGTAACCCTTCCAGTAGTACATTTGCTTTTATGCATTGTGACTGGACGTTGATAGACTGTGTTTTCTTTTTCGTTAAACTTTTTCTGATAAATTTCGCGTCGGATCTTGACGTTGACGGGAAGATCTTCAGCTTCTATCACTCGCGAGTTACCAATCATATACATTTTATATGCTTCAGGCCACACTTGGAGAATTTGCTCAATATCTTTTACAGTAATGGCAGTACCGTTACGAAAAGTTCTGCTGCACAGTGTGGAAACGTTGAGTGGCTGACGGGTGGTAGTGTGGTGAAAGTGGAGAATATTCTCGATAGCAAGGAACTTGTTCATTTTTGTGAATGGATCTGTTAACAAGATTCTAAATAAGTTACTGATCGGGGCAGCTGTTATATTTTATTCACTGGATTAGTTACGCGTCACGGTTCTATGCAGTTTTACGCGACGCGTTTTAATTAACCCATATTTGTGGATGTTTTCGTACACGGGAAGTTTGGTAACCAAGAGATGCCCAAAACTGAACCAGAAAAAGCGATATTCAGAGACTATGGAGAGTATTAACTTTATCTACACATACAATAATATATATTTACGTAGTCTGCGCGGCCAAATTGTGTTCGATTGAGAGAAAGGGAGTCAGTTACCCTAAGCCTTAATTGAATCAGTATGTAGCCCTAACCTCGCGTTTCTTAAGAAGACCAGAAACAACAGGAGACAGTAGACTACACCAATTATTCACGCGTAATTATATTTCTATAGCCTCTCACATATTGTATGAAGTATATCAGTGGAGTTGTAGCCATCTGTAAAGATTAAGAGTCTAACAACGCACTGCGTTGTTTGAAATTTTTCTACTTTACACTGATGTAATTAAATCACTAAATTAAATCACGTGGTGTTTTACTCTCGCGTTCTCTGAAGACACTTGTATCCCCTGCTGAGTTAGCATGTAAGAATTAAAGTTGATATATGACGATTAATTTGATAACAGAAGTATCAAGCAATTACAGCCATCGGTTCTAAAAAAAATTAACCGTTCTTTATATTTAAGGTCCAGATATAGTAAATAAATTATCGTAACATGATGTCCACTTTAATATTATAGTATTTCAAAACAAGATTGTCGTCAAACACATATCTAAATAGCAGAAAATGTCGCAGACGCAGTTTCTCGAAGAGTTGATAAATATTTCATGATCAGCTTGAATATATGAAGTATAAAAATAACAGTCTACCGTATATTTCAATTTCTCGATTAACCAATATAGAAATGATACTAGATGGGATTTCCAATTAGACTTCATCATTCTTAAATTTGGGATTACACTCTATAGGGTCTGACCAAAAAATACCGTTTTAAACCCGTGATACAGTAAACGCGATTTTCGCTTCATTCTTGTTGTTTTTGTATTATTCTAAAAGTAGAGATTAACATGTAACCAATTGACGAAGGTATTTCTTGAACGTTATAATCGTTTCAAAACATTCATATGTATATGTATAGATTTTGAGTCGTTACTGAATTAAGCGTGCAATATATACATGCGCATGACTACGTGCGCATATGTGCAACCTGCACTTTATACATAGAGAGGTGACTACTGCTGTTCTTATGATATCTCATCGCTAATAATTTGTGAACTACGTGTAGTTTAATTAAATAATTAGTTGGGGCATTTAATCTACTTCTATAATATTATTTCTATGTTACAGTTTTTATTTTCTGGGTTTCTGGTTTTAGACTTCGTTCTATCCTAGTTGGAATTTGAACAATGTCCTTAAACCGCGTATCTTCAAAGATAGTTAGTTACATTAATTTATACTGATTTTTTGTTTTTTTTTTAAATTTTCAGTCTAATATTGTGATAATGAAATCTTATGACATCGTATGTGATCAACGGCAAGCCTCCAAACAGACTAACTTAGACGAGCTCTAACAAGACGGCGGTACTCAGGCTTCCACATTTGCGAGCGAACCCACTCGAAACACTCCTCGTAAGAGTCAGGGATTCTAATAAGGTCATCACTTGCATAGCTAGCATGTTCTTCGACGTGAGCAAGACCTTCTTCCTTAGATTTGAGGACCACAGCAGTAGCAATTCTAGCAGAAATGTATTCAATATCTTTAATGCTAGGGAGAAGAGGATTCTCAGGGTTGATAAGAACAGGAGACAAAGAAGCAAGTTCCTCAATTGCACAAGCAATCTGCTTCTTGGTGATCTTTCTGGTACGAGAAAGAACAGCGCCTAGACCAATACCAGGGAAAATGAACATATTGTTGTTCTCCGCGATCTTGCGACCGTGAACTACGCCAAAGGGGGAGCCTGTCGCAACTAGAACCTTACCATCAGTCCATTCAATCAAATCGTCGGGTTTTGCTTCATGCAACTTGGTGGGATTAGAAAGAGGAAGAATGATTGGTCTCTCAACGTATTTCGACATCTCGTCTACAACTTCCTTCGTGAAAGCTCCAGCCTGAGTACTAGCGCCAATCAAAACATCGGGTTTAATAACACCAACTACACTCTTTAAATCTGTAATATCAATGTTTTCGAAAGGAGCGTTGTCGTGGGTGAAGGGACGCTGATGATCAGTTACCTTGTCCGCGGGTAAAGCAGAAGTTATTAAACCGTAACGATCCATCAAGAAGATACGATCACGAGCCTCCTCTTCTGTCATATGCTCCACATTAATTAGGTTGTCCACAATTTGGCTGGCGATTCCCACACCAGCGCTTCCCGCACCGAACATTAGAATCTTGCAATCCTTTGGTGACATTTTTGTTACGTGTAAGGCAGCCTTAATAGTGGCCATTGTGACTGCACCAGTACCCTGGATATCATCGTTAAAACAAGGAATCTCATCCATATACTTGTCGAGAATGCGATAGGCGTTACTGGTACCGAAATCTTCAAAATGAATAACGGCTTCTCTGAACTTTACACGAACAGCTTTCACGAACCGATCAACGAAGTTGTCGTATTCCTCACCAGAAACTCTCTCATGACGGTTACCCATGTACAAAGGATCGTTCAACAACTCCTTGTTGTTGGTACCACAATCCAAGACAACGGGAATTACACGGTCGGGATGAATTCCACCACAGGCAGTCATCAGAGCCAATTTTGCAGTAGTAATAGCAATTCCACCTACACCCTGGTCGCCAATGCCGAGAATACCCTCACCATCGCTAACAACAATGTAGTCAATATCCTCGCTTCGACCCCAATGAGAAAGTCCAGCTTCAATTAGATCAGGGCGATTGATATTGAGATAGCATCCATTAGGACGTCTGAATAACTTGCTGTAATGCATGATCGCGTCTCCTTGAGTTGGCGTATAGATGATCTTCATCATCTCCTCTAAGTGCTTGGTGATCAATGCATAATACAAAACCTGGTTCTGTTCTTTCATAGACTGGCAGAAAGCATTTTTTAACAAATCTGAGGGAAGCATTGAGTACTGGCCGTATGCACGGTCAACCTGCTCCTCCAGAGTGTTGACGGCTGTGGGTAGAAGGCATTCAAGCTTGAACTGACGACGTTCTGGGTAACTGAACGCTGAGCCTTTATTCAAACTGGGGTTATTTAACAATTGCTTACCTTCAAGGTAAGTATATTGCAACGGTTCACGAGTAAGTGAGGTACGTGAAAAATCACTACCACCAGCGATATCGGCGGAGCTAGCACTCGGTGAAGTCTTAATGCGATTGTGCAGAGCACGTAAGGTTCTATCGGTAATTGCAACAGTTTCGGGGTCAGATTCAGTCATTGTGATGTTTTGAGTATGAACAAAGAGCCAATGGAAGCAATCTGTTTATATATCTGACACGACCCTGAGCACTGCATCAGCTGATCCTCATTTCATGGTGCATATGCGCTTATCGTATGGGTTAGGGGGGTACAGGTAATTTGTTTTTGTTGTGCAGTGATTTACACCTTAGACATAGATCTTAGTCAGAATGAACATACGTATGACAGACGCCAACCTGAATCTAGTTCATACTGTTGCAGCTTGATTTTAAATTTACCGCACTGAATTGCATAGTATTGTCCTCGACTGTCCTGTTCTGGCAAGAAAATTGCTAACTAAATTGTTTTTTATAACTTCATTTCATTTGATCATACAGTTTATAGCTTTTTCGTCTTTTTTACTACCTTAATTGTATTATTCAAGGCTGAACTTGCTGGAACCAAACTATTGAACTGAATCAATTGAGACTCTACGGCAGTGCATTAACTGTTATTCTTTTGTGAACTGCATAACATAAATAGTCGCAACTCATAATGAGGAAACGTCAATTTTCTCACCACTTAGGTATAATCATTCCAAGCGCCATAATTCTATTTAATGGATTCGCTGCATGGTACGCAGTAATTCGGTTTGATCCATATGAAATAAAGAGGAATTTTCTGCTTGCATACGCCTATGTGTGGTTAACATATTACCTGGCTATCAAAGTACCTCCGGGGTACGCAGATGGACTAATTGTAAAAGATCCAAACGCCATGTATGTAACCTGCATGAAATGTCATAAACCAAAGCCAGAACGCGCACATCATTGCCGTGTGTGTAACAGGTGTGTACTACGCATGGACCATCATTGTCCTTGGACTGAAAACTGTGTCGGTTATGCAAATACCGGCCACTTTCTCAGATTCGTAGGAAGCGCTAGCGCCTTATGTGCGTATGGCCTTTATAGACATGTTATGTTTTTCAAATTCGTGCTTCGTTATAGACGACACTTAGTCCGAGTTTGCCCACAGAAAAGTAGAATATACATATCTATATTAGGTGTCATTGGTGATTTTGTGATCTGCTTGACGCTCTCTATTCTTTGGATAAGAGTTGTTTTGGATGTTCTGCAGAATCAGACACAGATTGAAGGATGGGAAAAAGAACGCGCTGCGATTCTAGCTCGGCGTAAGCTAGCTACCAAGCAAGAATTCCCTTTCGACGTAGGATTCTATAGAAATTGGGTTCTCACTGTTGGCCCTTTATATTCACTGTTATGGCCAAATGGTGGACCACCAAAGGTTGGCTTGAATGGTGCTGGACACGTGTTTCCAAAGTTTGTGGAAAAGGACAAACGCTGGCCTCCTGTTGATAGCAAGGAGGTTAATGACCACGAGTATTATAGACTAGACAGGTGGATTAATTTTGAGGGTGACAGTTTAGGTGACTATGGCGTTGATCCTGAGGCAGACAAATCCTAAAAAAACTTGCGGATTCAAAAAGTATACAATATCTCTATAGTCTATCTATTCTTTTTAATGATGTGATTTATTCTCATTAACTAAGAGTTTCTTAATCTAATTTTGTCTTTAACTGTCAATTTACACTTTGTTTCGGAAAATGATATGCAGATACCCCATGTTCTATATTTAGAATATACACTGTTCCATGCAGGGTTAAAGCACGCAACGCTACAGCATACTTTTATCACATGTGTGCATATGCGTAAAACCAATATTCACAGCAGAGATAATACAAGTTTTGTTTACAATTTCATATAATTAGTTGAATAAATACACGACATCAATTCTAATATATACACGTTGACTTCAGATGAGCTTGAATTAAAGCTTTTAAAGAGTTTTGCGTGATTGAGGAACGACAATGTCCACAGCAGTAACTTCATGGCGTGGTTGTGCAGACCGCATAATCTCAGTGGGATAGGGTTCTGTGCCCACAACTGCAGCTTGGGGTTCCAACTCCTCGGAGGTATGAATATCATCATTCGTTTTATTCAAATTCACCTCTGTTTTGATATTATCTGTTTTTTTATCGCTTTCAGAAATACTCATAATATTTGCAGCGTTTTTAGAGCTATTCTTATCGAGATTGCTAACAGATTCCCCATCTGCGGTGGAACTTGGTTCAGCCGTTACTGTTGGAGCGGAAGCCGCGGATGCAGCTACTGAATTACTAGATGTCTGTGTTTCCTTCAGACCAGGAGTGTCCTCACCCTCCGTTATCTTTGGAGAGCTTTCCGTTTGCTTAGAATCCAAGCTCTTTTCTTCAGTACCAGCATCAACTTCATCAACATCCATTTTTGTATTCAACACGGTGGCATTTACCTCCTTTTCGTTCTCAATTAGTGCTTCTTCAACTGATGCAAGTGCTTTACGCCACCTATCACGTCTTAAATCTCTAAGCGAGTCAGTGAACTCATTTGATCGGATGATACAATCAGAAGAACCAGGTTGGAACGACAACGAATAGGAGTTAAAAGATAGATTTGCTTCCAAGCCATCTTTAATAACATCAAATGAAATATTGCTTTCATCACCAGACTCATTATTAGCTAGCACATTAGATCTTTGCAAAAACGGGGGCTTAATTTGATCCAAGATTACTCCCTCCGTCGGCAAGGCCATAGTATAGCTTGTAATATAATAGTCCCATTTCTGCTTTGCGCTCATATTACCCTTTAAGGATAGATCATAAGGCGCAATGCTTTGGAAGCTTAGCTTACCACCCAACTTGCCAGCTTCATTAGTTGGAGTCCAACAGATTCTAAATAACGGATCTGACATATCGTTGGCATCTTGAGGTTGCTTATCGCCAAATAATGCTTGACGAGATCTTAGACGCAACTCTATTTGATCACCAAGGCAGGTATTTTCCTGTTTCCTGTCATTCTCCCATAAAATGAACGCATCCAAACATTTATCATCAACAACAATCGCATGCAAATATTTTACCAGTGATTGTAAAGCCTTGTCTATAGTATACAATTTATACGCTCTATTGCGATATGATTGACGCAGTGCCTCCTCAAACCACTGCGGCTCAACGTCATCCTCTATTAGCCGATGGCAGAGCTTCAAAGCTTGTTCGTAAACGTTTTCAGGCTTAAATAACAAACCAAGAGTTTCTAATTTCTTATCAAACAGCTCTAAATCTAAAGCGTACTGTGTCGTGCGGCTTTGCTGTAAAGTCTTAGTTACAATGGGCGAACATTCCTTGACTTCCACTAGGCGCGCATACAAGATCTGGAAAATACGAGTAAAGAGGTAGATAGGAGTGTTTGCAAATAAGTTGAAGTGAGTTCGTGGATGTTTCGCATTTAAATCAACCTCAACCTTCTGCAGTTTCAACCAAGACGACGAGTCAGAAGAAGTATTACTGTCACTTTCCGTAGGAGCGTCTACCATCTCTGCGTCATGAGCAGTTGCATCAGACTCGACTGATTCATTAGCATCAGCATTCTTTTTGCCAACAACGTCCCTTATCTTCTGATCTTTTATGGGAGTTGTGCTGAAGAACTCTTCTACAAACACGTTGATGAAAGATCTGGCTCTTTCCTTGTCAGCAACGCTCATAATTGGGCGATGTTGAATGTATGCCAGAATAAGTTCCTTAAGATCGTTAATCACATCTGCGTCCTGGATTGAATAATCCAATTGAGATTTAGGAGGCAACGTATTAGAGCTAGCAGCAGTATTTAGTTTACGTTTAGCACCTTGTTCTACTTTAACCACCATAATTTCAGCCAATAATGACCTGGGGGTCAACCTTTTGCGATCTGACTGCTTAAACGTAAGACCAACGTGATCCAAACTCTTGTAGAACGCCTTCCTCTCGGCCTCACGCCATACTTTATTCCACTCCCTATGAGCACGACGCCATTCTTCATCTTTCTGCTTCAGCCTGTGTAGTACTACAGGAATTGCGGCAGCAGGGTTATCATGAATGGCTCGAATAACCTCATTGCCATTTTTCTTATCGTAAATTTTGCGAATGACCTTTTGATATATCTTATTTCCATAACCAAGACCCTCGGGCAATTTGAACTGAACTAATTCGCGATGAGACATACGTGATATCTTATCTGCAAGTGCTTCGAAAACCTGGATAGTGCGTTGATTTGCACCCATGTAATGGTCATACTCATGACGTTCTTCTTCGACACGGTACAAGATCTCCTCATACTGATTCTTCCTGTGTGCTATAAACCCGCTATCTTCTGATGCCCAGGTAGGATGACCCACCCATTCATCGTTGAGTACCTCCCAGCACAGCTCATCACGACCACTGCAGGGCATAAACTTCTCTGTCTTAGGGAGCATACGGTAACTACGGCCGTAAGACCTACACTTGCTCAAATCAGTGACATGTTTCCGCTGGCTGATATTCTCGATATGCAACGGCGTGGGCTCGTATCCAACGAACTTTACAAAGTAATCGTACAAATCTCTATGAGAAACAAAAAATGGCTCGACATGTGCTACCAAAGTAGACAAGTCAATAATTCGCTGAGTGAACAAATTCAAAATTTTCAAAAACTCGTGATAAACACTTTTCGGCAATACTTTCTTAACATTTTCAAAGAATGCGATTTCATCGTGACCAACAGTATTGCTATTGTGTGGAATAGCATTAGGAGCTGGTGTTAGACGCATTGAGCTTTCATTAACAACTTGAGTAGATGGGACTGCGCCATTGATATTCATGTTCATGTTCATATTCATGTTCATGTTCATACTTGGGTTGGTGTTAGAATTAGCACTAACAACGCTGGCACGAGTGAGCACGTTGACTGAGTTCATAGAAGTCTGTGCTGGACCAAAATTTCCAACGGGCGGCAGTCTTCCATCATCCCTCTGCTCCTCCGCGTTCTCTGTATCAGGCAAAAAGTTGCGGAATCCATCTAACAGTTCGGGTGCATCTTTAAACAGAGCACGAACCTGTGCATAAACTTGAGAAATGCGTAACTGTTCACGTTGATAAGTTTGCAAAATTTCAAGGAACTGTTTGTATATTTCTGGCTGGTTGCTGAAATGATTCTTGATCTTGTTGACATAAGTGATAGCATGGCTAAACTCTACCGGACCTTGCTTATCTTGGGCGTAGAAATGTGAATGTCCCTGGCTGAGCTGGCCCACTACTGGAACTGTTCCTTGTGCTGGTTTAACAGGAAGAGGTAGTGCGGACGCAGCAGCAGATTGGTTGTGAGAAGCTAGTTGCGACATTTGCTGCATTGGAATCGGTTGAGACTGCTGTCCTGGTCCTGGTTGGACCGGAACTTGGTGTACCTGTGAACTTTGCGGGCCTGAAGAGCCTGGATGAACCTGAGCACCCTGAGGACCTTGAGCACCTTGTGGAGCCTGTGGACCTTGAGCACCTGGAGGACCTGGAGGACCTGGAGGACCCGGATGACCCGGATGACCTGGGTGACCTGGATGACCCGGGTGACCTTGTGAGCCTGGGGGTCCCTGCGAACCTGGATGACCTGGATGACCTGGGTGACCCGGGTGACCGGGTGGGCCTTGTGGGCCTTGTGGGCCATGATGACCTTGGTGACCGGGTTGTCCTGGCTGTACAACTTGACCTTGAGGACCTTGTGCCTGGGTAAGTGAACGCATCGGCAGCATCTGTGGAAGGGTTTGAGAGCCTAAAGGTGTGGTAACACGAATAGGATTAGGATCGTTCGGATCAGAAGAGCACTCAATCGAGTACCCAGCCGGCAAAAACGTATTGAATCCTTGGATTAGGTTCGCATGACCACGGAAAAGACTGCTGACGCGATCGATTACGCCTGGTGTGTCAATACTGTGGGATTTAAAGTCCTTCATGATGTCAAGGAAATGGTTATAAACGTCAGGTTGGTTAGCAAAGTGCATTTTTACAAGTTCAAGATACGAAAGAGCATCTTTCACGTTCAAAGGGCGGTATTCGCTGGCCAAACTTGAGTTTACTGCACTTAGGGTGTTTGCAGTAGCAGTAGCTGATGCACTAGCAGTGGCATTTGGTGGCGTGGGACTCGCGCCCACATTTTGGACACCTTGGACACCTTGGACATTTGGAACATTTTGGACACCTTGGACACCTTGGACACCTTGGACACCTTGGACATTTTGAACACCTTGAACACCTTGAACATTTTGTACATTTTGAACGCCCTGAACGCCCTGAACATTCTGAAGATTCTGAACGCCTTGGATGTTAGGAATATGCTGAGGAATGTACATTCCATTTTGGAATTGTGGGTTGTACTGGTACATTGGCATGTATCCCATCATTAACTGCTGCGAAGGGTGGCCTATACCTTGCGGAAGCTGCATTACTGGTTTAGGCAACGCTGGTTGCGGCGTAGACGCGGCAGACGAGTTCGGTTGTGGGAGCTGCTGTATAGCAATCTGAGGCTGAGATTGATTTTGAGGGCCTGGTTGAACTGGCTGAACTGGTTGAACTGGTTGAACTGGCTGAACTGGTTGAACTGGTTGAACTGGTTGTGATGACTGGACTTGTGGAGTTTGAGGCCCAGAATGCACTTGCTGGCCTTGAGCTTGAGAACTTTGAGAACTTTGAGAACTTTGGGTTCCTTGGGTTCCTTGGGCTCCTTGCGTTCCTTGAGGTCCCTGATTTCCTTGAGCTCCCTGAGTTCCTTGAGTTCCTTGAGTTCCTTGAGTTCCTTGATTTCCTTGAGTTCCTTGATTTCCTTGAGTTCCCTGGGTTCCCTGAGTACCTTGAGTTCCTTGGGTTCCTTGTGAGCCTGGTTGTGGTGGATTACGAAGCGCTTCTTTATGCAACTGGCCGTTCTCGTCCGGTTTGTACTGGTGGATCAAAGGTAACTGTCGGAACAAGTTCTGCTGGTACCGCGGTAGCTGCTGGACCGGGGTATCAAGCCCATGGCCTTTGAGGCCGGCGATCGACGGAAGTTTTTGTTGTGCGTCGTCAAAAGTCGGCAAAGGATGGCCTTTCGAGATATTTGGCAAAACAAGGCTCTCGTGGGAGCCGTTCAGAACTTTGCTGTCAGGGTAAGAGTTTGCACCGAACGTCGTGTTCTGCTCTGGCAAACGGATCTGTGGCAACGTCGGCCCCGGAAGCTGTGGAGAGGGTTCTGCCGGTGTATGCAACGCAGGGATCGACGGCAGCCGCTGCTGCTGCTGCTGCTGCGCTGTAGGATGAGACACTTGAGACACTTGAGACACTTGAGAGCTGTGAGAGCTGTGAGAGCTGTGAGACACTTGAGGATCCTGCGAACCTTGCGAACCTTGTGAACCTTGCGAACCTTGCGCTTCTGAGGATCGTTGATCGTGTTCGGTTGGAGTTGCTACATCGCGGATAGCTGTCGTGTTAGCCGCCGACGTCTGGGCCTGTAGAGAAGGCGCTGGGTCAGCCGACTGCGTAGCCGGCTCTGTGCTGGTCGGTTGTGGCTCTAAAGAATTGGCCGTTTCCATCAGTATCAGCGTACTAACAATCACTGAAGAACGCCAAGTGACGACTTATGGGGTAAGGAGACTATTTGTGGTTTAGGTTTTTGGGTAGTCGCTCACAGATTTCTAAGCCCAGTGGATTCAAGTGCAGACTCGTGTTGCGTGGTTTGTGGATTACTTTGTGGATTACATTGTGGTTCAGTTTGTGGTTCATTTTATCAATTAGGTTTGGAAACGATACCTAGACCAGCAGATTATTCCTTGTTCAACATTGATTAAAACTGCCTAGCACGCAGTGCCTTAGAACAAGAAGGCCGCTCGATGTTATTCACCATTTTGCTCGTTATTTATGTTTAAATTCTGATTTATTGTATATAATTTTTTGTATATAATTTATAATTTATAATTTATAATTTTTGATTTCATTTGATTTCATTTGATTTCATTTGATTACATTTTTGTGAGTCTGGTCGTTCGTGAGTCCAGGGATTGTACAAACTAATTTATTAGAGTTCGCAATATACAAACAGTATAGAAGTTTAATTGTTCTACTAAATGGTAGTACATTTTATTGAGTTCTATTGCAATAAACAATACTGAACCATGCTGAATTAGCTTAGCTTAGATTAGATTGGCTTAGATTAGATTAGATTAAATTAAATTAAATTAAATTAAATAGGCTGTATTGAATTGGAAAATTGTATTAAATTGACAAATATTATTGAATTATATTGCATTGTATTAAATTGAACAGATTGTATCAAATTCAAATTGTAGATGTATATTGACCTCTCCCATTTCCTGACTAATAGAAGTAGCGCAGCATAGATCTGGGAAAACTCGTTTTTAAATAAACCTCGGTAGGTTCTTGTGCGCGAAATGAACGCCCCGGACAGATTCGAGCTATTCCTGCTACCCGATGGCGTTGAGAAGGTGACTGTTTCGCCTGATCAGCGTATGCCCAATGCTGCTTTCATTAAATTCGAGCGCGAGGACCATACGCTCGGAAACATGCTGGTAAAACAGCTGCAACAGGATCCCCGCGTTCTGTATGCTGCTTACAAGGTCGAGCATCCTTTGTTTGCGAATTTCGTTATGCGTGTGCAAACTGAGGATGGTTATACACCTCGCGACGCTTTGAAGAACGCCTGCCAAACACTAATTGTGCAGCTAAAAATAATATCTAGAAAGTTCAAAGAGGGATACAGTGTTATGTCGATGTTGGAGTAGTGGCAATTTACAGCATTTGTGTTATCAGTCAATGTACAATATTTATTTGCTTTTGTTTGTATTTTCTTTTTGTTTTCAGCATTGATGTTATATGGAGCTGGGGGCTTGTTTGTCTGTTTACTCTGCTATTGGGTCTTGCAAATCTTTAAAACCTTGCAAATCTTTAAAATCTTGTAAACCTTGTAAACCTAGTAAATATTTTAGGTCTTTAGGTCTTTTTTTATAAGTTGTTATTTAAAATTGTTATCGTTATTCTTTTATTTTATTTTTAAACTGTTATTTCTTACACTGTGATTGATTGATTATTTTGCTACTGGTTTTTTGTACTTAGGCCTACCTAATTTAAACTGATTCGTTCTGTTTCATTTTTCATACCCACGTAATGATGGAGGCTAGAATCAGAACACGGCTGGCGGTGTTCAACCCTACGGTGCTTAAGATATATAACGACAGTCATTTACACAGCCATCACCAAGCAATGCGAGCGCAGCCGAACCCAGAATCTCATTTCAGAGTGTATATCGTGAGTCCCAGCTTCGCCAATAAATCGAGTTTAGTCAGGCACCGGATGGTGCTGAACGAACTGAGAGAGGAAATGAAACTGATTCATGCTTTGCAAATAACCGCTAAAGATCAAGAAAAGACCAATTCCGCTGCTGCCACTGATTGATATTAGTATTAGATTGCAATTGAATTAGTAGCAGCATGTGTATATCGTGCAGTTCCATCTTACAACCGGAATCCCAACGTCAACTTTCTGCAAACTAGATAGCATAAATAATAGATACTTAATTTGTTTAATTTAATTTAATCTAATTCCATTTCGTTTCGTTTTTTAATTTAATTTAATTTCATTTAATTTAGAAGGTCCTATTCATGTCGAATTGAGAACCTAGAATTATAGTAACCACTAGCGAATGAGTAAACCATGTGCAAGCATATAAAACGTGACTTACAAACACAGGATTTTATATAACAATAACAAAAATGGAAGGCGAATCTATATAAATTAAAAATGAACTAAACTAAACTAAACTGAAATAAAATAAAATAGAAAGAAAACAGAGCTTGGAATAAACATGTACGATACTATCGCATATAGAATGTATTAGATAAATATGATATATGACAATATTTCATATAGTTAGTGCATGAGGCTGCATTATATGTCATAAACTTCACCCGAAATTGCATTTTATCGCTTATGCATTTAAGCCTTGGCAACGGCCTTGCGGACGTTATAAGCACGCTGCTTTCTCAAAACAGAAACCTGGAAACGCTCGAAGTCAGAGAGTTCTCTGCGGCGCTGAGTACGAGCAATCTTTTTAGCCCAGGAGGAGGCGGCCCACTTGGACTCGATATCACTGCTCTCCCACTTCTTGACGATAGCAGCGTGACCAGCACCTCTGGGGACATTAGCAACAACGTGAGGAGTCAAAGTAACGTGGTTAAGAGTGACACCCTGACGAGGGACATTAGGACCATCAATGAGTGCTCTCTTGTAGTCAATGATCTCAACAATAGCGGCGAGCTTGCCAGCATTTTTGCCCTGGTTGATAAGAACGACACGGCCAACCTCAACCAAACGCCAGTTTACGCTCTTAACAGTAGTTTCAGTAGACATGTTTCTAATTTCCAACTATGGCGATGTCTAATACTAATGACACTCTTCTGGTGATGATACTAATTGAGTCGGTCTATCCTAAGCCCTAAGACCTGTTTAGTAATATAAAGACCTAAAGTGTCTTTGGTATTACTGATTTCATTAAAAAGATTATAGGGTATCGTGAAATAATATATTGGATTAGTCATTAAAGAAAACAAGAGGCCCATCAAATACACTACATACGTTTAGTCTTAATGGGTTTAGTCATCCAAAGGAAAAAAGTGTTTATATACCGTTACTTCGCTGAAATAAGGGGCAGTTTAAATTGTCCAATGATGATATAATTTGCGAATGAAACCAAATGAGAACAACTACTATCTGAGGGTTTTTAAACTAAACACCAAACATTAAACATTAACTTCAAATTTAATATTTTCTTTTTTTTATTCATTCGATAACTGTATGGCAACGAGACTATATAATATAAATATAAAGTTCAGATCACAACTAGATCTCCAACTTAGTCAATCTAATATGCTGCATTGCTTGGTCTGGCTGTGCATCTGTTTCCAACCAATTTCATCTAACTAATTAATTAATTATAGAAAAAAGAAAAAGAAAAATAGAGCGAACCAATTTAATTTAATTTGATTTGTTTTGTTTTGTTTTGTTTTGTTTTGATTTGATTAACTGAACGTGTTTATCCATATTAAAGCAAGGTCCAGTTGTACCTGGCTTTCTTGTAAAAGTAATGACACCTTTCTGCGGTTTTTGTTTTTTTTTTCAAATTAAGAACACTCTAAAGTACCATGCTTATAGAAAATATTGAATAACTATACATTCCTTGACGTCGTCATAATCCAGGTTTTCAAAAGCACGACACGTTAGTGTTCAGTGTAAAATTATCAACAAAATATCATGCTAACGAATATATCTCTTATTATTGTAACAACTGGAATTGTAAATAGAGGGTAAAATTAGGATAGTATACAAGTGACGCGCTATTCTGGATACGGGAATGAAGAGTCCCTACGCTCGCTAAATTGGCGTGATAATAAATAGTTTGGTTTAGGTTAGTTTAGTTTAATTTGCTTTGCTTTAATTTAATCTCAGTGCCTGCACTGAAATCAATTTTCATTATGGTTTGGTTTGGATTAATTTGATTTGATTTGATTTGATTTGATTTGATTTGATTTGATTTGATTAGGTTTGGTTTGGTTTCATTTGAGTTGGTTTTCTATTTCTTGATTCCTGCATCCAAATTTGGTTGTCTCCAGGTGTGTTTGTCTTCTACTTTGTCCCAAATAAATTCTCCTAGAGGCATCGCAACTTTAGTACAGGCATCATTGGCCCACATAACGTCCAAATGTGAATAATGAGGAAGTGAGATCACTTCCATACCGTCCTTAACATCTGGCTCAAAGTTCATAATACGGTTGATTAGAACATCTGGTAATACCAGATTGTCACGGCCACATGCATACAATTGCAATGGCGGGAAGTTCTCGTCAAACCATTTAGAGCCCTCAGATTCGAAAATACACTTCCGGTCAGCAAATCCACCTTTTCCAAGCCACCAGAACATAAGATCTGCACTTACCATAACTGGTGCAAAGATAAAATTTCTATTTCTGTAATGATTGTCCCATAAACTATCGTCCCAACCGAGCATATAGTTGAATGTAATATACGCGCAGTATCCAAAAAACTTGTTAGGTAGCATTTGCCTCATTGTGGACATGAATCCCAAGAAGGAACGATACCCCACAAGGGTGTGGTACGCCTTGCGGCCGACTCTGAGCATTTTCAGGAACCATCTATCTACTAAAGGTCCTGCATACACTGCTGGGGCCAAAGCTGAGAAGCTGGAAACCTTTTCGCAGAGCGTAGGAACACCACCGTGTTCCTCTCGGCTCAACCCTATAAAAGTCTGGGTTGTTCCTTGCGAGTGGGCTGCAATAGCCACCTTTTTAGCGCCAGTTTCTGATGCAACAAAGTGCACCATGGTTGGAACATCTTTGGTAGCCAAGTCCTGCATACTCCATTTCCACATAGATGTGGAATATTGATGAGAGCCAATTTTCTCGGGGTGAAATCCTCCACGGTTGTTTCCAAGCCAAACGTCGTACCCCATTCTTGCAAGAACAACACCGATTGCATTGGGTCCAGAAGTGCAGTAGGCACTGCTAGACTGCATCAACCCTGGAATCAACAATATTGGATACCCTGGCTTCTCTGCGTCCCTGTCTGCATTTTTATTGATTACACGGTTTACCTTCAGTATATGTCCATCGGGTGTAGTGATGCTGTACTTCTTAATGTCCATGTTCTGAAGTCGCAGATAGTACCCTAAGTCGAAAACCAGTCGCTTTTCTTCCTTGGTGAGCTGTACAGACTCGTCTTTTGGTGTTTGCTTGCCTATGACATTCACAGAAAATGCGACAATGAACAAAGTGACAAGATAGTATATGTTGAAGAAGAACGACGTCACAGCACTACATCCGTGTACCATTGCGCTACTAAATGACATCCACTAATGTGCGCCTGTACTCAAGGTAGACTGCCAAGTTATTTTTTTTTTATTGCAATTCTTAACAGAATGAAATTCTTATGTTATGTTTTCGGTCGCGCTAAACAAGGTATTTTGATGTTAGGGCAAATTTGATAACGTACAGCAGCACTAACAAGTGCATCCAGTGTCAAGAGTAGAATGAATAGAGTACTTAGAGACTACACTACCCTAGTACTAATATATTTAACTGTGCGCACATGATTTTGCGAACATCTTTCTATATAACAACCTTGCTATATGCTAGTTTATTTATAAATATTGAGCCTCGTTCAATTCAGTCTAGTTTACTTTTAGTTTTAGTTTTAGCTTAGCTTAGCTTAGGTTAAATCTATCACGCGCCCTGTGCACATGCTATCAGGTTAATAATATTAATTATGCAAGTTTCCTGGACCTAAACTCCTCGCGATCCTAATATCCCAGCTGTATTTGGTAATATTCGATCTGCATAATATTGGCTGGTGCGCCGAAACCAGATATCGGATCTAGGGGTGCTCTAAATATAGACTACCTAATAGCATTGCCAACATTTATTCATCATTGACCGGCTCTCCCTTGTCTTTTCAACATAGTAGAGGATAATTGCCTCTGTTCCAGGGTGTGTGAGACAGTTTTTCACCTATATAAGCTAGGTTTACAAGGTTAGGTTGAATGAGGCCAATTTTATACATCTGCATGAGCACATGCGCTAGCTGTGTCTGAATCTAAATATAAATGAACTTACGCATGGCTAGCAAGAGGTGGGGACATAAAGTCTAGCTCGATTCTTGTATCTAGTGAATTATATTTAAATTACTACAAGCTCCTATATTCTGTAGACAAAAGAAGATTAATTGGCAGTAAGCAGTACGCTTGCATTTCTTGGAAATGTCGATGTTGACATGATTTTTATTCCATCTATGCTTTACAACTAATTGAACCTCCAAGCACATAATCCATAATAACAAATAAGTTTGAAAGATGTTCAGGATGATCAAGGTAAACCACAAATCTCGAATTTAAGCAGACGCGTTTTCGAAAGGTACTCAAACAATTTATCATAGTATCATAATCCTGTAATCAATACTTGGTTCTTAAAATCCTAGAACTTTCCTGAGCTTATTCAAGAGACGAGACCTTTGTTCGTTTGCTTCTACAATTTTTTTTCTTAGTTTTTAGTTTTTAGGTTGTACTGTCGTTTGTTGTCAAGGATTTATTTTCAAAATCAAGAAGGTAACAAACCATTTCAGTGACTGATAATGATGGGTATAATCATTTGTAACTAAATTCAACTGAGGTAAGTGATTTGATTTTATAGTTTGTACATTCTAGTTAGCTGCTGGTAAAAGGCTGTCGTTTCTAAGTTATATTGATGTATATATCCTACCTTACAATATAATGATTCAGTCTACCAGGTTATATAACTAAATTGTGAAATTTCCATTTTTTAAATTCTATTTTTTGCTCTCTATTCTATGTTTTCCAGCTTTTATTTTTCTAACTTTCATGCTTTAATTTTCTGATCTTCGAGTTTATTTCCATTGGTTCCATAAAGTCGCAGCAATTAATTAACTAATTATAAAGGGAACACCTTAAAGGTAGAACTGCGCAGTAAAAAATCACTTGCTATTGCATCATTGAAAATTACTCAGGATATGACCACAAATGCTTTTAACGCGGCCAACAAGAAGAAGTAAAATAAATTCAAACTTCAAATTAAACTTCTAGGCGTTGTTTAATTGATAAATTGTACACCATTGAATAACACTTGTTACCAAAGCAACTAAAAGCATCTAAAAGCATCTAAAAATGGCTACTAACATCACTTGGCACCCCGGATTGACTCATACTGAACGCAGTGAGCTCACCAAACAAAAAGGACTCACCATTTGGTTTACTGGTTTAAGTGCAAGCGGTAAAAGCACGATAGCTACTGCTCTTGAGCAGGTTCTTCTCCAGCACCAGGTGATTTCTTACCGTTTGGACGGTGACAACATCAGATTTGGTCTTAACAAAAACTTGGGTTTCTCTGCTACTGATAGAGAAGAGAATATCCGTAGAATTGGGGAGGTTTCTAAACTTTTTGCTGACTCTACCCTTGTGGCAATTACTTCCTTTATTTCACCCTACAAGTCTGACAGAGACGAGGCACGCAAGCTCCACAACGAGGCTGGCCTTCCTTTCGTAGAGGTTTTTGTGGATGTCCCAGTAGAGGTTGCTGAGCAGCGTGATCCCAAAGGGCTTTACAAGAAGGCTCGTGCAGGCGAGATCAAAGAGTTCACCGGTATTAGTGCACCCTATGAGAAGCCTGTTAACCCTGAGATCACCCTTACACACACCCAATCTGTTGAAGAGTCTGTGAATGCGGTCATTGAGTACTTGAAATCCAAGTCATTGGTTAACCTCAAATAAATATAGAATTCAGTAAATAATCAAGACTTAAAAACGTTCTAATAAAATAAATTAAATCAATATAAAATGAAATAGGATATATGAATAATTATAAATTTAGATCACTTTTAGGACTTTAAAGCAACCAATCAAGTAATAAACTAGTAAATTAATATGATACGATTTTATCTGAATAGTTAAGATGTTGGTGCTAGTTTGGAAAGGTCTCTCTGGTTTGGTTTGTCAAGGCACGGATAGTATGAATAATGTGAGCACAGTGTTATTTTGTGGATCAAGTGGATCAAGCGCAGCGTGGATAAAAGAAACTGTTTACACGTGTATCAGATATCGATATTATGTTATAGTATATTATATTTTATTATACTAAATTATACTAAATTATACTAAATTATACTAAATTATACCGAAGTGGTACGATTGTATAGAGTACTTAATTCCCCAGGTTCCAGGCACATTAGGATATAAGAAGGCATTATTAGCTAGTTATTCAACCAGAAAGTAGTATGAGAAGAGTTGAAAAAAAAATAATAGACAGGTATTCAAAATAATTTCTTGTATCTTTTATGTTTTATCTTTTCAAACTGTCAAGTCTTGCTTCTAAATCGTCATTCATTTCGAGTTGGGGTTGCGTACTAGGAACTGAGCCTAGTTGTTGGGACATATCAATTCCTATTTCATCGAGCACTTTAGCTACTATCTCCTCACTCTCCTCGTCCTCATCAATTTCGTCGTTACCCATGCTATCCTCGATGGCGTCGTCCATCATCTCTTGTCTCTGATCCATAATATCTGCCTGTCGCTCAAAATCCATGGCAATTTTGGACAATTGCGGCAAATTCATCTGTCTGTTCATGTTTCCTAGCAGTTTTGAGGCGCCAAGCATGCTTTGTGCCATCTGCTGGTTGCCCCTAACAGTTTGTATACGCAAGGATATGGTCTGTAGCTGAGTTTTCATAGCGTAGAATTTTTGTATGTGGTTCCTTGTCCTCACAAGGTCTTTGGCCATCACTTTAGCAGACTGTGTGTGGCCTTCTTTAGCCGTTTTTCGGATATCATTAATCAATTTCTTTTCCTGGGCTTCGAGTCTTGTACGCTCTCTATCAAGCTCACGCTGAGTTTTCTCTAAAGCTCTTTGATGTTTCCTAAGTTGTTCTTGCGGCGTTTGCCGCTTTCCGAACGCCCATTCAAAGTACTGCATCGTCGTTCATTAGTAACCGGTCGATCCTGGATGATATCATATCATATCCATATCCATATCATGCCATGGTATGAACTTTAATAACGAAGGTTATCTACAAATTATTTTATTTAACTCGACTGTCTAGGTTTTCTAATAGTTCTAATACTTCTAATACTTCTAATACTTCTAATACTTCTAATACTTCTAATACTTCTAATACTTCTAATACTTCTAATACTTCTAATACTTCTAATACTTCTAATACTTCTAATACTTCTAATACTTCTAACAGTTCTAATAGCTCTGGTTCTAGCTTGATTGTATACTTGAACTTAATGGACATATCTAGCTAGTTAATGTAGAAATTGTGAATTACAGTAGTGGAACAGAAGAATAAGGCAATCACACGGCCACACTGGCTACGAGTAGTTACTAAGTTCTCTCACCCAGAGAAATACTAAAACAGAACACAGCAAGTATAAGATTCTGGTGCAAATTGACTGGGAATCTAAGATTTGATTTGATTTCATTTCATTTGATTTCATTTGATTTCATTTGATTTGATATTCAAACCTAACTAACTTCAAAACTAGATTCAATTTTCAAATATGGTGGACGTGGGTTTGAACTCATTGAAGTCATTAAGTGAGGTGGTTCAATCAATCGATATAACTCCCAGTCCAGTCTGATAACTTATAGTAACTAATAATTATAATTATAATATACTTGTGTGCTTAATTCAGTGATGCGTGCCTTAACGTATACACTAGTGGTTGCAGTACCCTAAATCTAGTAGCGACATGACCCGCCTTATCAATTCAGATGTAGATACGAACTGATCGATTAACAGATTTAGTTTAGTTTAATTTAAACAAAACAAATTAAATCAAATCAAATTAAAACAAATTAAATCAAATTAAATCAAAACATATCAAATTAAATTAAATTAAACGGAATTGAATTAATCTAGATCATCCGTGAGTATCATTCAATAACCAGATCAATGATGTTTATTTATTTATCTAAACCCTGAGCACGGAATGTATGATCACCGAACTTATTAAATACTACCACACTAGCTAATAATTAAATTAATGGATTGAATAACTAATTTACTACCTACGCACCTAAATAGTTTCCTATACAGACTTCAAACTCTGTATGAGCTGGTCTTGTTATTATACTGAGAACTGACTAGGTAAATGCGATTGCACAAACAGCAGCAAAGTGATTACAAATGCATGAGGTCCACTGAAAGTGGTTTTGGTTTACCTTTAACTGTAGTTCTATATGGTTCGTAAGCTGGATCTCTAGTGCTTGTTTAGCGACATGCGTATGGTTAATTCGAATGTGTACTTCTAACTGTAGTTCTGAATGTAGTACTAGCTCTGCCTCTAATTGTAGTTTTAGTTTTAGTTCTAGTTCTAGCTCTAATTCTAGTTCTAATTGCAGCTCTAATTTAGTTCTAATTTAATTCTAATTGTAGTTTTAATTGTAGTACTAATTCCAATTCCAATTCCAGTTTGAGGTCTGAGGTCTGACTTCTTAACGAATTGTAGAACCCTAACCTGGTGTACCTCAATCTTGCTTCGCTAGCTACCTGGGCTGAGCTACATAATTACTACTGTCATCATCAATGTCTGAGCTGCATCAGCAAGTTAGGCGTGGTGACACAGGTGAGCGCATGGAGCTGCGGTACTATCAAGAGAACGTAGTTGGCCGCGGCTCCTTCGGACTAGTCTACCTCGCGCGACTCATTCCGGACGGGGAAAAGGTCGCGATTAAGCGGGTTCTCCAGGACCGACGTTTCAAGAATCGCGAGCTTGAGATAATGCGCACGGTGCGCCACAGCAATATCGTGAACTTGCACTCGTATTTCCTGACCGCTGAGGACACCGAGGTTTATTTGAACCTGGTTCTGGAATACATGCCAGCAACCGTCGACAACGAGTCGCGTTGGTTCGCGACTAACCGAATGAGCATGCCAAGCGTTGTTGTGAAATTGTTTACGTACCAATTGTTTCGCTCTCTGGCTTATATCCACTCGCTAGGCATCTGTCACCGCGATATCAAGCCTAGCAACCTCCTCTGCGACCCCAAAACCGGCGTTTTGAAACTCTGCGACTTTGGCAGCGCTAAAGTCCTGGTTAAAGGCGAACCAAATGTCGCTTATATTTGTTCTAGATACTACAGAGCCCCTGAACTTATTTTCGGGGCAGTAAACTACACTTCTAAAATCGACGTTTGGAGTGGCGCGTGTGTAATGGCCGAACTGATGCTCGGAATGCCTCTCTTCCCTGGTGGAAACGGCATTGACCAGCTAGTGGAGATCATTAAAGTATTAGGAACACCTGCTAAAGAGCAGATTAGAGCAATGAACCCGCATTACAACTCTGACCATCGTTTCCCGCAAATCAAACCGCATCCCTTGTCACGTGTTTTCAAGAAAGCATCGCCCGAAGCGCTAGACCTGCTGAAGGATTTATTGCAGTACTCGCCTGAAAGCAGGCCCACGGCATTAGAAGTTTTGACGTACCCGTACTTCGACGAACTCAGGGCCCCAGAGACTACTATACCTAACTGGAGAAGTCCTCAGGAACCTAACATTGCTTTGCCCGAACTGTTCAACTTCACCAATACAGAACTCAGCATACGACCGGATCTCGTGGATAAACTTGTTCCTAGCTACGCTAGACAGCGTGCTAGTGCTAAAGGTTAGGTTAGGTTAGGTTAGTATCATTATGCATATTGTTTTAACTGCTGTTTACGGCCTAAGGCCTATTTCCATGCCAGATTCTCTTCAATCGTCTACGAACTTCCTGTTTTTTTCCTTTTTGGTGGTTTCAGAATATATGCAAATCTGCATGCTGCTGCTGCTTTTGATTTTAATGCTGGGCGGTAAGAGTTGGTACCAAAATATGATTGCAAATATAAGTAGTAAACAGTAGCAAGGATTATCCAGTTTAAAGGCAAAATGCCAATTTATATACTACTTTTTATTAATACAAATTGAATTGAATTGAATTGAGAAGATCAAACATAGCTGGAACTAGTACTGGTTCAATGTAGTATTGCGATTTATTACTTTAGTTTAGTTTAGTTGAATTTAATTGTATATGGTATAATTTAATTTAATTGTATATGGTATAAATGATTTGTTTCTATTAAATATCGAATTCGATTGTTTTCCCAAGTTTGGGAACATTCACCCCCTCTATAACTTGAGATCTTGCTAGGTCCATTAACATTGCCGGCGGTTCATTGAACGGCTCTTCGCTCATTACAAACGTGCCCCAGTGCACTCCTACCATATTCCGCGCATGAAGGTCCTGCATTGCTTCTAAAGCCTCGTAAGGCGCCATATGCTGCGCGCGCAGATGCCATCTGGGTATATACGCACCACAGGGCAGAACTGCAAGTGAACAGGGTCCGTACACCTTGAAAATTGATGAGAACAAACTTGCAGAATATCCAGTGTCACCACCATGGAATAGGACAGGTTTATTGTCTTTTAAAACTACAAATGAACACCACAGACTAAGGTTAGAGTCGTACAGTTTCCTACCAGACCAATGCATAGTGGGCGTGCAGGCAATCTCATACCCTAGTCCTGGATCCACATTTGGCATCATGATTTTGTCCCACCATTTCATCTCTATACACTTGGATTGGGCAGATTCAGGAAGCCATTTTTTTACACCTACTGGAACTACAAACCATGAATCCTTGAAAGCCTTGTCAGCAATGGCCTCTAAATCAAGATGGTCTTGATGGTCATGCGACACAAGAACTACATCAGGGTTGGGTAAATCTATAGGCGAGCACGGGGCAGGAACAATGCGTTGAGGACCTACTCGTGGGCTTACGACGTAGTCTGCGAACATAGGGTCGGCCAGTATAGTTACACAACCAGCTTGGTTTGATTTATTATTATCTATTATTCCACTTGTAGAGTCATTATTCAGGTCGGGTGCATCTTCATTACTTCCTGAGCTGGAATTGGTTCCCGAGTTGGTTCCCGAGCTGGTTCCAGATGTGGTTCCAGGCAGTTGAGCTACGAAACAGCTCTGACCAATCCACGTGAGGAACAATTTATTTTGAGGAACAGATTTTACAAAGTCGGGAACAAAGGTAGGTAGAGACTTTTGTATCAATTCTGGGTTGTCGGGGACGTTCCCAGGTATGCTGAATACAAATAATTCTGCTGCGCGTTTAAAGGCGAACTCAAACAATGTTTGATGACGGTACTCGGTGAAGGGGTTCATATATCGCCCGAAAACCTTGATTGGTGCGTATTTGAGGGTGACATCGTCAAACTGTTCTCTGTATTTTATTTCTCGATAAGCTATATACTGCTGAGCAGCTACAACCCAAGCGTAACCTACCGCACCATAGGCTGCTGCTCTACCAAGTGGTTTCCATGCACGCATGAATTAGTCATTGGGTCCACAAATTTGCTTTAAATAGTATATTTTAGCTTAAAAACTTAAAACGTAGATTCTCAACAATCTCTGAAAATCTTTAAAAGCGCTGTAAGTCTTCAAAATATTCGAGATATTCGAAATATTCTAGAAACAAACTAAATCAATTCTGACTAGACTAATTAAAAAATTATATTCTCTATATAAAATGTCCATCTTTAAACCTCTCCACCTTGTAAAATCGCTCCAGCATGAAATGTTTCAGATTTGTTTTGTCAGGTTTGCGATACCCTTGTCTACTGCGTATACGTCAATGCTTTGCGCTTGAACAGTCTAATCAAACACATTCAAGTTGAATACATTCACATTAAATTAAATTAAATTGAATCAAATCAAAATAAATCAAATCAAAATAAATCAAATCAAAATAAATCAAATCAAAATAAATCAAATCAAAATAAATCAAATCAAAATAAATCAAATCAAAATAAATCAAATCAAATCAAAATAAATTGGTATTGAGCTTATAATTTATTTATTCGGATCTAATTGAGTTGAGCTCTTTTTGGTGTATTGTAATTTATTCTATTTAAAAAGATTCCATGGAAGCCTTTTCAATTCAAGCTATCTAGGACTTTCTCTAAAGTGTTAATAAACACCTCTGAATCCTCAAAAGTGTTGTACAAAGGAGCGGTAGTGATTCGAACAACATTCTTCTTTCTTGCATCACAGATAATACCAGCACTCTCAAGTCCATCAGCAACTTTATCCAAATCGACATTGAAGAACAAAGATATCTGGGCACCGCTCTCTTCTTCTGACAATATATCAGTCAAAATGTGGAAACTTTTGCCGTAGTGCTTTGAAGCTTTCAATTGGCGGGTTGTATACGCAGTGAGCACCTTCTGGCGTTTGATAAGGGCATTCAGTCCACCACAGGCCTCAAACACATCGAGACTAGCGTGCATGCAAGGAGGACCAGCAAAACTACAGTTGGACTGGAGGAATCCTCTAGCACCCTTAGCAGGAACAAACTCGTGTTCCATATCAAATCTAGTGGACAGGTCTACGCCCCACCATCCAGCAGGTCTCGGTTTACTGATGTATTTTTCAGCGAAATCGTCATGAACAAAAAACCCTGCTGTGTTTCCAGCACCGCAATTGAGGTACTTATAGGAACAAAATACTGCGAAATCAACATTCCACTCGTGCAACTTGAGCTCAATGTTTCCAGCGGCATGCGCAAGATCCCAGCCTGAGATTGCACCTACATCATGCGTGGCTTTGGTGATAGCAGCTATGTCAAAGCACTGACCAGTGTAGAACTGAACACCAGAAAGACACACAATTGCAGTTTCTTTACCATGTTTCTTGATTGTGTCTATAATATCCTCGGTGCGAAGAACCATTTCACCTTCTCTGGGTTCAATGGCTACAACTGCATCCTCCGACAAACCGTTCAATTTCACCTGGTTCTGGAAACAGTAATCATCCGATGGAAATGATCTGGATTCACAGATGATTTTGTATCGGTCTGCTGTTGGTTTATAAAACGCATGCAACAACCCGTTCAAATTGCTGGTTAAGGACCCAGCTAGAACGACTTCTGATGCGTTGCATCCCATGATCTGTTCAGCAAGACGTTTAGAAACGGAGACATCATTCTCAATCCAAGGATCTCTGCCGTCGAAACGGATGTGGTGGCCCATGACACCCTCCGCAGCCCAGGTGTTAAGCTCATCACGCATGCGGTCTCTAGTGCCAAGCGGCATCAGTCCTAAGGAGTTTCCACAGAGGTAGGTGACTTCACTGGTATCTCCTTTACGGATACCAGTGCTGTCAAACGTAGGGATTGCAAAATACTTGCGGCCAATGGCGGGGAATTCGCGCTCGAGCTCAACGGCCTCAGACATAGGTAATTAGTCACGATCGTATTTCGCTTCGAGATTTCGGTATAACAGAACCAGAATTAGAACCAGAAATAGAACCTGAACCTGAACCTGAACCTGAACTAGAACCAGAATTCGAATTCTAATCAAAATTAAATTAAGTTGAAAAAGTTCACTTCCAATTTTGATAAGAATACTTGGTTTTTAGCAGAAACCTGACCAGTGGATTTCTATTCATCTGAATAATTTAATTTAATTTAATTTAATTTTACAAAGTATGATCGTTTAACCTATCTTTTAAGGAAATTGAAAATTTGGAATTCTGATTAGTACAAGGATGTACTGATTTTTGATTAAACATGTTAGAAAAATCTAAGTTGATTCGATTCGATTTGATTCTACATTAACCAATCACACCAGTATACTATCGTATATATGTCTAACGAATGTATTTGATTAAGTGGATTTAGTTCTGTGATTCAGGAAACTAGGTTGAACTAGTTTGAACTAGTTTGAATGATTCAATTTCAGAGACTAGTAGGTACATCTGTATTTGTCGTATACATTTCAACTATATAATGTACACCAAAATGCAGAATGGAACTAATTTGATTTAATTTAACTAAACTTAAGTTATAAATAGAGTTCACCTTTGCTAAATCCTGTTTTGTAGGCAGATGAAATGTATGCACCAGTGTACCTTAAATAAGCACCACATATAGAACCCCAAACACTACCACCGACCATGGACCACATTTTCAATTTAAATCAAAATAAAACATAAGTAATGTTGGATCTTAGTACCTGAATGATTATAGATAAACTCTATCTACAATACCAGTCAGTGTTAAGTTAGTTACATTCTAGAGGTGTACCTTATATAGTTGAAATGAAATGTATATACTACGTTTGTATACGTTTGTATACGGATGTGGTTACCCACTATTCTCTAACAAGTAAAGAAATTATCACGTTAAAGTCTATAGAGTCTATTACTGTTACTTTTTTTTTTTTAAATTAAATTTAATTGAACCAAAACCAGGTCAGAACTACACGTACTCTTTCCAGTTCTCGAGTTCCTTAGCACGGCGATCTTGCAAACCACGTTGCACAGCGTTGCCCAAAAACTCTTCAATCTCAGGGGTGAATTCAATTTTTTCTGGTCTGGGCAAAGAACGCATTTTCTCCAGCAGTTCTTTAGTTTGTGGAGGAACCGGCATGACTGGCTCGGCGTGTGCAGCGAGGACCTTCTCTGTGATGCGCGGAGCGTACCGATGACGTTTGTACCGGTTATGGATGTTGGTTATTTGAGTCAATGCATAAATAGGGAGCGGCATATCGTTGACTGACGAAGGATAGAACGTCCTTTGGTCCACGACCTCAGGAGCCGTTGCAAAAGAGGATTTGCTGGGATCTACGGGCTCAGCCTTGGGAAGAGGGTATGGAATCACTATTGATGGGTCGTGGGTAGCGAATCGCTCGCGGATGTAGGTGTTTGACAGCTTGTCGTAGACCTCTTTGCCTAGAGAGAGCGAGTGTACAGCCACATCCTCATCCGTGCCGTCCTCACGCTTGATTTTGGACACTAGTCTTAAATTTGTGTAGTCGAAAGAGGTTGTTCCTTTAATGACAGGCGATTCTTCCTCGTTTTCTAGCAGTTCTGCAGGGTAAACCATCGCTTTGCCCGGGATGCCCTCGATTTTGTACGCATTGCCAATTGCCTCCTTCTGAACAATACGTCCGACCTTGTTCTTGTGCTCTCCGGACACGACCTGCACCCTGTCTCCTACAACAAACGGGAGGTCCGAGTCCTTGATCCATTTACTCGGCGGAATGGCGGCACATTCCGGAATTTGCACAGCCTCCGGGTAGGACTTCCGGTGCTGTTTGATGTATTCCTGAAAGGCTTTACGCCCCATTCGGGACATATCGAAGATATACTTCTTGTTCACCATTTCTTTCTTCGGATCTGGATTAGTAACGGCATCGATTTGTTCACATTGATCTGAAATTTCTAATGAAATTTCAATTAATTAACCTCCCCCCAGAAATCTTGTCGGGAAAAGATATATTTTAATTTAATCTTATCTTATTTATTCTATCTTATTTATTTATTCTATCTTATTTATTTATTTTATTTTTTTTCTGTTTTATTCCGTATGCTAGAGAATAGCGGGTAAACATCTGTATACAAACGTATGTAGTATATGCCTCAACTGTATAACACAGACCTCTAAAATGTAACTAACTTGGTATTGTAGATAGAGTTCACTTACAGTAATTCAGCCACTGAAGTCCATCATTGTCTTTTATATTTTGAATCTAGAATTTTATTTAGAATTTTATTTTGAATCTAGAATTGCGAATTTCATATTGTGTTGCTAATTTTAGGTCCTCCTACAACTCCAGCTAAGCTATTTACTTACAACTATGAGATATAACTGATGCTATATACAAACACAGATATCCTCGAATTGTTTATATATATTTTGTTTACAGTTAATAGATGGTCTTAAACAAAACCGAAACCACAAACCACAAATGGGAAAACCGAAAACAAAACCGAAACCACAAACAAAACCAAAAACCGTTAGGCATTACCAATTTCGAATTAATAAACAATAAATAAATCAATAAATAAATAAATATCTCCACAAGCGTTGCGAGTGCATAGAACCAGCTAGATGCAGTCGCCGACCCGCTTGTTGACGGCAGTGGACCAGTCGCCATACACCCGCTCAATGTCGTGTCGCGGGTTCAGGAAATCAAGAACAAACAGCGCAATCGTGTCCACAACCACGCACAGCACATAGAGCTTGCCTACTATAATGCCGCACTGGTAGTGCCTCTGCATGCGCATGAAAATGCTTTCGGAACGCATTCCTTTTCTTAGAACCTTGTTGTAAACACCAAGCGTGCGCTCAGCAACGTCTCGCCAGTGGTACATCCTCTTCACCTCGTCGTGGAACTTCGTCGTGTCAACCTCCTTGGTTCTGACCATCTCAACAGCTTTCAAAACGCTTTTCACGACGTCCTTGGTGCTTGGCTCGGCGTAAACTGTCATGTACTCGGGAAGAACCTCCGGGATCCCACCAACGTTTGTGGTGACCACTAGCAGCCCGCACGAGGCAGCCTCCACGATCACGGTCCCGAACGCCTCGGTCAGCGTTGGGTGCAAATAGACCTGCCCCTTGACCATCGTGTCGCGGACCTCGTTGTGCCTGATCGCACCCAGCAGATTTACCCGGTTTTGCAGAAGGTGCCGCTCGCACATCTGCTGCAGGTCCACGATTTTAGGGCCGTTTCCGGCAATGATGAAGTTGATTTTCGGGTCCATCAGGCATATTTTAGGGATTGCGGAAACCAGTAGATCGGCGCCTTTGTTCGCGTACAGCCGGCTGCACACGACAACTGTCACTATTCCGGAATCCTCAGCTGAAGAAATACTGCCGGAATCAATGCACTTGAATTGAGAATTAGAATTCGAATTCGAATTCGAATTTGAATCCGCAGGGCAGAAATTCTCGCTGACGACAGCGTTCGGGATAACGGAAACCTTCCGCGGGCTCAGTGCAGATCGCAGCACCAGGTTCTCGCGGCACGTGTGCGAGACGCAGATTACATGGTCAGCATCGGTGAGCGAGTACTTCAGCAGCTTGTTCACCAGAATCGAGCCAACGTTGCTGAACCCCACGAGCGAATGGTCGGTGAAAACAGTCGCGAGGCCCATCGTGCGGCCGTGCACAATGGCCTCCTGGCAGAATGTCGACATCGAGCCGTGGCCGTGCACGACGTCGATGTTCTCGCGCACAACGATTTGGCGGAAGTGTGGTAAAAACGAGAACGCCGTGGGAAAAGCAGACTCGCGGTAGACCGTCATAAAGGGCACGTAGTAGACCTTGAGGCCGCAGTCGAGGTAGCGTACGCCTTTGCGCTCGCCGTACGCGTGTGTAATCACGATGACGTGGTGGCCCAGCGCAATCAGCTGCTGGGCGACCTGGTAGATGTGTATCTCAATGCCGCCTTCCTGCGGGAAGAAGAAGTCGCAGACCATGGCGACGCGCAGTCTGCGCGGCGTCGCCCGATCGTGCGGTGTCTTAAGCGGAATTTTGGGCAGTCTGCGCTGAACAGGGCACAGCGAGTTCTTTTCGTCTTTGAAATGCACAGCTGAGCGTGAATGCAAACGTAAATGTAAAATGTAACTGCAAAACCACGAACAGCAAATAACACCTAACCCTGAGGACTGCGCCAGATGATGAACGAGCTGAATTAAATAATTAAATTATAACGAGTTCCATGAGTTCAATAAACTTATAATTAAATAATTGTATTTTTTTATAATTGTAATTTTTTTCATTGAATAATTTTAGTATTAAACTGTGAGCAACAGCGGTTCTTGTTTATAAGTTCTATTTAGTGCTTAACTAGGCTTAAAGGTACAGTCTGCATTAAACCTTCGCTGAGGCTTAGGTTAGTGATCCTCAAGTTGCATGTGAACTAAATCTAGTTTATTTCGAACAATCTATGTGCTTTTTATTATTAGTAGCTGAATTACTGCAGTAGAACTAGAACCAGAACTGGAATTAGAACTAGAACCAGAACTGGAACTAGAATCTATAAATCTTGAACTAGAACTAGAACTAGAATATATATATCTTGAACAGGAACTAGAACTAGAACTTATTGAGGGTGCTGCGGTTAGGATTACTGATAAACCACACTTTTCGTGCTTTGCCTATATAATGCACAGATCTGCCGGGGTAGTTTCAATTTGATTTGATTTGATTTGATTTGATTTGATTTGATTTGATTTGATTTGATTTGATTTGATTTAATTTAATTTAGTTCGTAAATTATGTATTAGAAATGCTAGATGCTGGGGTCTCGGGGTCCTTCTGGCTTACTCGGCGACCTGTGCTAACCAGAAAGATTTAGCGAACGGCTCCTTTTCCGCAAGCAGCGAGTAGTAGGTAGATACGTTTTCCTGTGCATGCTCTGCTAGGAACTGCAAAGCCAGAGGCTCGTCCTGGAACGCCAGGGCGAACTGCACAGCCGAGCTGGTGGCAGCAGTGGTGCTGCTCGCCTTGTCGTCAAGGACACCCGAGAGGTACGACCATGCACTCTCGTTTGAGGGTGCCGAGGCGATGTGTGCTGTGACCAGCTTCAGCTCCTCGTCGATATCAAACAGGCTAGGGTACGTCTTCAGCAGAAAGAACCTGTAAGCCCACACTGAGTTGTTGAAGACGTCCTCCAGCAGCAACGCTGTGCAGTCCGCAAGCAGTTGCACCGCATCGAATGCCTGTGGCGCGTGCTTGACGCTCTGGGTGATCACCCACCGCAGATGCGACCATGCGTGGAAGTTCTTAGCGTCGTCTTCGAGGACCATGCTAACAATCAGTTTCTCTCCTCGATACCACAGCTCGTTGTGTCTGTCCAGGAGAAGGGCGCGGTAGTTCCATATCTGGTAGTTCTTCGACTTCGAGAGGGTAAACTGGTTGACGAACTCACCGTCCTCGCTGGTTTCGGGCTGCGCAGGCGCAGACGGCGTGAGTCCTACTAACTTGTAGTCGAAAACATCGCTCCCAATGGCCCTGACAATCTCAAACCGGAAGTCCCACACGAAGTAGTACGCTGGGTTGAGCTCAATGAGCTCGTAAGTCAGCGCCAGCGCACGCTCAGAGCGCTCTTTCGCTTTGTATATGGGCAGAAACAGGCCCATAACCGTTTTGAAATGCTCGGGGTACGCAATCTGCGCGAGGTGCCCAGGAATCTCGGCTACATGCTCAGGAACAACGTCGCTGAAGTCGAATTCGGTCCACGGCTTCATGCTTCACCGCCAGTCTGATGCTAAGTGACAAGGCTGTATATGACTAAGTGTTCTGCCACAAACTTAATTAAATTTCAAACATCAAATTAAACCAAATTAAACCAAACCAAACCAAAACAAACTTAATTATATTGCAAACGTCAAACCAAACTTAATTATTTTTCAAACATCAAACCTTACTCTATTCAATCTAACTAGACTTAAATTTCGAACAAAGATTTTTCTTTTCAGAGAGCTCGCAGTCTTAATTTTTTTTTTTTTATTATTTTTATTCCTCGTTATTGACAAATACGCATTTTTGGGTTCCGCTATTTACATAGTAATAAATAATCGCTCATGTGCCTCTTTCTATCAATTCCGGCTGAATGCTTCTAGGCATACGTTGCTGCTCATGGTATGTGTGTGTGTGTGTGTGTGTGTATGTGGGTGGGGGTGTTTGTCTGTTTGTTTAGATTGTGCTGGTACATAAATGTTACAATGGCTCCAAATAGCTGCAACAAACAGTGGTACCATTGAAATAATATTAAAAAAAAAATAAATACGGTGCTGGATCTCAGAATTAATGCACATCTGGAGACTCACCACCAGAAGGAGTCGTTGTTGGGCACTCTACCATTTTGCGGCTGTGATTGAACTTGAGACTGAGACTGAACCTGCGACTGAGACTGAACTTGCGACTGAGGTTGGATTTGGATTTGCGGTTTTGGTTTGGGTTGCGTTTGGCTCAAATTTTGGCTCAAATTTTGGTTTGGTTGCTGGATGTATGGAGAATCAGCAGCAACGGCCTTACGCGCACTAGCTGGGCTGGACAAAACGCCCTGGGAGCCAACCGTGGAGAACGACGGCGTCTGCAACTCAGCAGAGGTCGCTGAGGGCGCCGTGAGCGGAACCTGCGGCGTCTCTGCGTACTTCCACCCAATCTCCTCGAGAACAGCCGTGTACTCGTCGGCCGAGATCGACCCGTAGATCAGCCGCTCGCGGTTCCACACGTACTTCAGCAGCTTTGCACTGCGGTTCTGCTCGGTCGACCTGAGGAACGCGCACTCGTACTGCTCAAACCGAGAAGGCAGCGCTGCTGGCAGCAGATGGCCCGCATCTGCCGCAATGCCGATGTTTCGCACGTGCAGCAGGTACCGCTCGTACGGCCCCCACCCGCATTGCACGAGCCAGCGCAGAAAGAACAGCTGGTACATCCCGATGCGGTACATCCGGTTCTCAAAAACACCAGCGATCTGCGGAAGGCACTTGAACTCGGGCGGCTCCAGCCGCTCGTTCTCGGCATGCATGCGCGCTAAGACGTGCTCCGGCGGCGCCTGCTTCGGAAACAGCGTCAGCTCCAAATCGCTCAGTTCCTGGCGCCCGTCGTAGTAGCATTTCGACCTGTCATTAGGATCGGCGTAGATCTTCGGCAGAATTTCCTCGCCAGGGTTCGGCGCACGGAATACTCCCGGCACTGGCGCCAGAGTCGAGGCTCCTACCGGTTTCTGTCGCAAAAGGCTGGGACCGGATATGTTAGCCGCTGTAGGCTGCTGCTGCTGCTGCTGGTACTGGCGCGCGGCGGGGTTTGGCAAATTAGAAAACTGCGGGACATTCGGATTAACATTAACATTAACATTTGCGTTTGGATTTGAATTTGGATTCGCATTTGGATTCGCATTCGCATTGATTGGAGTTGCATTCGGATTGGTTGAATTGATTGGATTGGCACCAGGTTGAGTCTGCGGCGGCGAGGTGACTCGCTCGTCCGACTCTTTTAGCGCGTCGCCGAAATAATGCAGCTGCGACTTGTCCACCAAACTCTGCTCAAACGACGCGTTAGGGTGGTTCTGCGACCCAGGAAGGCGCGTGACCGTGGTTGTCACTGTTTGGTCGAGTTCCTGGGACTTCTCCTCCTCGAGCGCCTCGCGGCCTCGTTTGGCCACAAACTTCCAGTCGAATAAATAGTCGTACCTGTAACCCTGGCGCACGAAAAGGTCGCGCAGAATGCGCCTGAAGAACACGTAGTCCGGGCGGTCGTCGAAGCGCAGCTCCCTGGCGTACCGCAAGAACATGTTGAACTCCTGGGGCAGCCCTTTGGTCAGCGTGTCGACGCTGGTCGACAGCTTTTTTTCCATGATCCGCTGGTACTTCTGGCGCTTCGTCTGCGCCTTCAGCCCCTGCCACGGCAGCCCGCCGCGCACAAAGTAGATCAGCACATACGCCAGACTCTCGAAGTCGTCCCTCCGCGACTGCTCGACGCCGAGGTGCGTGTTGAGCGATGCGTAGCGCGCAGTGCCGGTCAGGTTCTTGTTTTCGCGGTACGGAATGTGCATGTGCGTTCGGGGGTCGCGGAACCGCTTGGCGAGCCCGAAATCGATGACGTTCACCTGGTTGCCACGGCGGCCGGCGCCCATGAGAAAGTTGTCGGGCTTGATGTCGCGGTGCAGAAAGCCGCGCGAGTGGATGAATTCCAGCCGGCACACGAGCTGGTCGGCGAGAAGCAGCGTTGTTTTGTACGTGAACCTGCGGTTGCAGAAGTTGAACAGATCCTCCAGCGACGGGCCCAGGAGGTCGATGACCAGGCAGTTGTAGTCGCCCTCGCGGCCGTGCCACCGCACAAACGGGATGCCTATCCCGCCGCCGAGCGTTTTGTACACGCGCGCCTCGTAGTCGAGCTGCGGGTGCCGCGCGTTGACGTTCTCCAGTTTGACGGCGACCTCCTCACCGGAAATAACATTAAGGCCAAGGTAGATGTCGCCGAAGCTGCCGCTGCCAATCTGCCGCTGCAGCTGGTACTTCTTGCCTACCCGCATGCTCTGGTGATATAGCTTCGAAGGTTAGGTTATAAGACACTCGCTCTCTTCTATTACGTGAGTCGCGTCGCGATAATATTTGTTACTCACAACCACAACCGCGCGTCAGTTGTCAGCTTTTGTGGGGGAGGGAGACAATGTTTTTTTTTGTGGATTGCTTTTACTTATTTAATTTTCGTTCTCGGTTTTCGATTAATTTTTATTTCTATATTTCTATTTTTTATTTTTTATATTTTATATACTGTTATACTTTGTATATTATTTTTTATTTTTATATATTATTTTTATTTCATATATACTGATCTATCTACCATAATTTCTTTTTTTTCTTTTATTTCCTATATCCATTCTTTCCAGTGCCTACAGGATTTATTAAAAGAGAAATGGACAGGATTTTTATATTTCATGAATTTCAAGTATTGAAATTTTAAAATTTAAAAATTCCGAGTTTTTGTGGACTGCTTGTTCAACGCGGTTCTATTAATAAATGTCTAGACATTTCCAGTTTTTTTTTTTTTTTTTTTCAGGAGAGTATTTGGTTTGTTTAGTTTAGTTTGTTTAGTTTGTTTAGTTTGTTTAGTTTGTTTAGTTTGTTTAGTTTAGTTTGTTTAATTAATTTAGTTTGATGTACACGCTTATAAGTACGAACAAAATAAAGCATGTGTACGCCAATGCTAGAAACATGTACTCAGCGTGCTTCTTGCACAGCTGTGCAATTACTATGTTTAGTATACTGTTCACCATCCAGTTAAGTCCTAGCGAGATGCTCAGACATATCCCCTGTGCTTGGCGTGGTAGCACTTCCGACATGCATACAAGTGCCAACCCGTTTATGCTGCCAAAATAGAGCCCCGCTTGTGCTAGTAGTCCAGATACTGCTAGTATTGCAATTGTCTGCGCGTAGCTATTGTTTGACCCGTGTTGCAGTCCGTATATGAGATTTAGAATGAACAGGATCATGTACATGAACCCCATTAACACAAGCACAACCTGTAAAACCACCTTCTTCGGGAACCGGTGCATGAAAGGAACGGCAACCACAGATACACATGCAGCCAGTGCATACAACACCACCTCTACGTAGTTCTCAATGGGCAATCCGAGGCTTTTCGATATCTGTTTGCTGGACCTTATCACGCCTGGAACTCCGCACAGAACTGCTGTTTGTTGGACCAGAATTGCACCCCAAAATTTACGACGGACATTAGGTTTACGCAGAGCTCTGAATTGCTTCTGGATAGATTTCAGAGTGCCATTAGGAAACCCCATCGAATGGGATACACATCTGTCGAAGTCATAATGGCTGTCAATGCGTATTATTGAGGTCTCATTTCTAGGTAGGTAGAACAAAATGAAGCAAATTGGGAAAACAGGAGCTGTGCACAGCTGCCACAAACGGCCTATTGTATCTTGACAGGTGGAAATTATCGTCTCTGTGTACACTGCGCCCAGAGGAACGGATGCTTGGAATAATCCAAACATTATTGTGCGCCTGTGTCTTGTGTGACAGTTCCGTTCAATGTATACCGGAATTATGTATATTTCTATGCCAATTGAAATTGCTTTCAGAACAGTACCCGCTACCAACGCAGCGAAGTTCCCTACCAGAAGCGATGCAATGAGGTAGCCAAGTAGCCAAAGAACAGTGGTGAAGGAAAGAAGCGTGTACTGCGCTGCAATCCGCGAGATTATAGGCATTAATAAAGTGGACAGTGCGGCCACAATGTAGTAAACGCTACAGATAATTGAAATATCTGTTGAAGACCGTGCGTACTGATTCTGGAATTCAGCCGTGTTCTGTACGGACGATATAAATACATTTTCAATGCCTATACTGAAACCTACTTCAGCCACATACACCCATAAAAGAATTGCACCAAGCTTCTCATTCAACTCTTTTTTGGTCATCTGCGTCCTACAAGATATCATTGTAGATAGTAGCGAGAACGCTTTTTAAAGGGTTTGAATTGAACTGTTGAACTCTTGAACTGTTGAACTCTTGAACTAAAAGTATAGATTCACTTGTGCGTTTGACAAAATGGTTTGTACGTGGGTGGATTTCTTTTGCCTTTTGTCTTTTGTCTTCTTTGGTTTGGTTAGTTTATACTCCTCAAAACAAGTAGTGAATTCAGTTTCAATTTGACTCGCTCTTGTGCGCGCAATGTAGTTAAAACTACTTGTCTTTGGTTCAGAAACGTCTATTCGGCCCTACTTGCTTCTACTCAATATACTCAATCCAAAATATACAATTGAGGATTCGAGTATTTGTTTACCAAAACTCAGTGTGGTATATACCCCTACCCATAATAATGATTTATCTAAGCGATACGCCTGAAGCAGAAGTGCTAGCATTCAACTAAGCTGTCGCAATGGACACGTTCATCCGACGCTCTCAGGCCGGATTCGGCAAATTAACCACGGCGCTAACGTTTCTGTCCGTGTTTGTAGGCTTGTTAACTATTCTAGAGCTTAAGCTTGGCGGAGTCAGTTACATTGGAGCCGCATTCGACAACGTTGAGCCTACAATGAGATGGTTTGATACGAGAATGTTCGGCGCCATTGATGGCAACAGGAAAGAGAATGCTCGTTTTGCTTTTGATATGGATGTTGATCTTACTGGACTCTTTAACTGGAATACTAAACAAGTTTACGCCTATGTGACCATTGATTATGATACAATGAGCACGTCCTCAGGCTTAATAAATCAGAACTCGTTGGTTATTTGGGATACAATCATAGAGTCACCCGACAGAGCAAATCTTACTATGAAGAATGCCCGCTCTAAGTACTCTGTATACGATATTCAAAGTGCTTTTGGTTCCCTGAACCGTGAGGTCTCGATCTCACTTAGGTGGAACATCCAGCCAAGACTTGGATTTTTGTCGTACGGTGTCACGAAGAGCAAGAACCAGGTGAAGGTAGTTCTTCCAAGAAAACCACGATCCAAAACAAGGTCTGCAAAACGAGTTGCTTCTCAAACACCTCCAGTTGAGGCCGCAAACTAAGCCATTCGCTGATCTCACTTAACATGCATGTATTTATATATATATATTGTACCCCGTTTTTTTTTATGTAAATGAACTAGAGAAATAAAAACAACATTTTTGTATATAATTTATTTATTAACTTCTCATTCTCATTCGAAATTTTATGGTTACTTTGTTTCGCAGCTGAGCTGTATCCAATATGTTGATCTTTTTAGCTAGTATTTGCTGAACTTTGGTTAAATTAAGCCTTATTTAGTTTACCTTATTCTATAAACAAAATCTAGTATTGTATTGATCTCTTCGTTTTATATCATAAGCCGCCTTCTTTTGGTTGTTCACTATTTGGCTATTTGATTACTATTTAAATACGAACAGGATCTGTAGATTTATCTTGACTTTCTTAATTTTCAAGATTTCAGATCTCATCAGATCTCATCAGATCTCATCTCAGATATGATCTAATCTAATCTAATCAAAACAAATCATATCATATCATAACATATCGTAACATATCAGATTAAATCACATCGCATCGTATTATATTAAATTTAATCACGAATTGCATCATATCTATCCTTTTTTTCAAGGGAAGAAAAAAAGAAAGAGCGATATGAAACTGTAATCGTTTAGGACATAGTATAATCTAATATTGATATACAGATATATATGCTTGGAAAATGGAGAGGCTATAATTACGCGTAACGGTTCTTAATGAATATATTTGGCAATGCATGATAAATTTATTTACAACTGGTGCCTGTAATATCCAATGATGCCTAATACTGCCGGATAGACTGGGTATTAATGTGATGGCAGATCACGTATCGCACGCTTTAAAAAAATGCGAGACATAATCACGGTACATACAATGTCAAAAAATATGACAAGGGTCAAAACGCAATTTTAGTTGAGACTTTGGAAATGAAATGGACAGGAACTGCGGGACCGATATACAATGTAAACAGTTATAAAACAAATTGGATACTGTGTACATTTAGTTATGTTGTTAGAGTCAGCCAATTGTCCATGTGGGTTGTTCTTACAGACTGAGGTTTGACAGCTAATTATTTTATATTCGATTTCCTTCCACTTTTTAGTGTTTAGATTTTAGATTTTAGTTGTTAGTTTTGAGATTTTAGATATTAGTTTTAAGTTCTTTAATTTTTCAGTATATAAGTATAGCACAATGGTATCTAAATATACACTTCTAGGTCGAAACTATCGGATCGCTTGAGTTGGTTGTACCATTAGCATGGATTGAAAAAACTATGCACGCAACTCAACGTCAAAACGTAAACCACGTTAACTACGTTAACACGTCAGATTGAACATGCCAGGATTACATGCGCACAAAATACACACAGTAAGTTGCTCATTAACTACAAACTTAAGAAGTAGCAAGGGAGATTCTTGCACATCTATGATGCGTGTTTAGCTTCACCTCGTATACTCTGATTTATCAAAAATGAATGTGAACTGAACATGATACCGGGCAAGGGTTTCGCGTCCCTCGCGTTTGGGCTCGGGTTATGTACCCAAAAATCTCACTCATCCACAACATCGCTTCTTAACGGTCATTGTATTCTGTCTCAGAAATGGCCGTCCCCAGCTATGTGGCGCTCATAGTAGTGCTTGTAATCGGATATATTAGTTATAAATACCTTGTAACAGGCCCTGACATCGTTAACGATGCCCCACCGCCGCCGATGTCCAACTCGGCGACAGCTGGCAACAAAAATGCGATGCCTGAGGTCAACACACGAGACCCTGTCGAGAAGATGGCTGCTTATAAAAAAAATACTATAGTATTCTTTGGATCTCAAACGGGTACCGCTGAGGATTTAGCCTCTAAGCTCGCTAAGGACCTCAGTTCCAGATTAGGATTAAAAACAATGACCGCTGACCTCGATGACTACGATTTCAATGATTTTGACAAGTTTCCTGAGAAGCACTTGGCGGTTTTCGTCATGGCAAGTTATGGTGAAGGTGATCCTACTGATAATGCCCAGGAGTTTTACGATTTTATTAAAGATCCCGAATTTGAAAGCGGAGCTACTGAATTGCCGGATTTGAATTTCACCGTTTTTGGGTTAGGTAATTCAAGTTATGAGTTTTTCAATAAAATTGGCCGTGATGTACACAGAAGACTTGGTGAGCTAGGTGGTAAGGCTGTTGGTCCATACGGTGAGGGTGACGACGGAACCGGTACATTGGAAGAAGATTTCATGACCTGGAAGGAGGAGCTTTGTGCCACCCTTGTTTCCGAATGGGGTTTGGAGGAGCACGAACCGGTGTATGAGCCTACTATTGATGTTACTGAGGAGGAAATTGCACCTACAAGTAGTGATGTTTACCTGGGTGAGCCTAACCTGAAGCATCTGCTTGCAAGTAAGCAGAAAGTTATGCCCCCAGCCCCTTATACCCAGTCAAATCCTGCTTTGGCTAAAGTTCTCGCTGCTCGCAATGTGTTCAAAGGCACAGACCGTCAATGTATCCACATGGAGTTTGATGCCACGAACTTGAAATACGTTACTGGTGACCATCTTGCTTTCTGGCCTATAAATTCGAATGTTGAGATCGACAGGTTCTTCCGCGCTTTCGGTATTAAGGAACCGAACCAAGTTATCAAAATTTCGTTGATTGATTGCACTTCGATTATTCGTGTTCCTAGTCCCACTACATACGACACAGTTGTTAGACATTGGCTTGAAATCAATGCCCCTGTGTCTCGTTCAGTTCTGGCTTCAGTTGCGCCTTATGCCCCCTCTCCAGAGGCCAAGGCCAAGGCTACTAAGCTTGCTAGTGACAAGGTCTTATTTGCTGAGGAAGTTACTTCAAAATGTTACAACATTGCTAGGCTGATGCTGCATATTAGCGATAACCAGCCTTGGGATTCAGTTCCTTTTAATTTTATTATCGAGACAATTGCACCGTTGCAGCCTCGTTACTACTCTATTTCTTCTTCAAGTCTGGAGGACCCTTCAACTATCTCCATCACTGCAGTTGTTGAGAGTAGTAAACCCAAAAATAGCGATCACGAAGTTAAAGGTGTTGCTACGAACCATATCCTGGCTATGGAGAGAAGATTCAGCGGTCATAGTGACGATAGTTATGAGCTTGCTGGTCCTAGAGGACAGATGACTTACGATGAGCATGGTGTTCGTGGCATGATCCATGTTCGTCACTCATTGTTCAAACTACCTGCCAAGTCTACAGTTCCTATCATCATGGTAGGTGCTGGCACTGGTGTAGCGCCCTTCCGTGCCTTCATCCGTGAAAGAGGAGTTATGCAGAGCAAGGGTCGCGAGTGCGGTCCTGCCATGCTGTTCTTTGGAAATCGTAATAGAGCAACTGACTTCTTGTATGAAGAGGAATGGCCCCAGTACAAGGATTGGTTGACCGTCGTTACTGCTTTCAGTCGTGATTGTGCTGAAAAAGTGTATGTTCAGCATATGCTCGAAAAGCATTCTAAGGAGGTAAATGACCTTATCATGAAAGGTTCTATGTTCTACGTATGTGGTGATGCTACTAAGATGGCTCGTGACGTGCACAAGACATTGATTAGAATCATTGCCAAGGAACAGAACCTTTCTCGTGAGCAGGCAGAGACAATTATCAGAAAGATGCGTTCTCGTGATAAATACCAGGAGGATGTATGGTAAAACCAAAACCAAAACTAAAACCAAAACCAAAACCAAAATTAACTGAAATCTCAATCATTTTACGTTCTTGGAATACAGTCCATATATAGTATTTAACCGATTCGTTGTACCACGGATCATTACTTAGTGGCTATATTTTATTTTACTTTACTTAAACTCATTATGGTTCAATTGAATTACAGTTCTTATTGCAAGATTACTTGCAGTTCTCTAATATTTAACAACCGAAACAAACAAACAATAAGCTGGTTTACGCGTTCTTACTATTTGGGAATTTGCTATTTCTCGGGTTCATTTTCCAAAAACAATTTGGCTTTAAGAACCGTAGCTTGTGCTGTTGCAGAAAAGAAAAGAAGAACCAAGACGAAATGAGTTGGTCGTAAGTGAACAGTGTAAATATGCTTGAGTCTGAGTTTGCAACGGCAAAGAATTATGAACTTGTAATTGACCAATTTCCATTAAAAAATAAAAGAATAAACAGAATAAATAGAATTTACAGTAATAATTAAAATAATTGAATAAATAAACAAACCCCCGTGTTGTTCTGCAGCCCATATCTTTTTCGGCGAGTTCATGTGATTTCCGTGATATTGGTAATATATTCCACGAACCATAGCACAGGTATTTCTGATTTTTGGTGAGTTAGCGCATAATGAGTTTCCAGCTTATTTCAAGCCGCTGCTTGAATTCGTCGAAATTCAGTATTTCATCAGCATTGAATGCCAGCTCAATTAATCTAAAACGTAGTTTTGGATCCAAATCATCTAGTTCTGCTAGTGTTTTTAAGACCCTGAACGCGCAAAGTTTAGTTTACAAACCAGCACAAAGCCAGGTTGTTAAGTTTTTTACTAACAAATCCCTGGGATCTGTTGGATTTGTTAGCTCTAAGTGGTATCGTGCTTATTCTGATTTCCCTGGAAATGTTTCAAGTACAGCGCGTTCTCAAACGGTCGGCGTGGGAGAACTTCCTCAAAAGGTTGACGTAAAGGTTAATGGTGGATTGAAGAACCCTCCTATGGTTAGTTCTAAATCTGTTGCTTATTGGCTTCTTATTTGTGGTGCTGCTGTTTTCGGTATTGTTGTTTTGGGCGGTCTTACTAGACTCACGGAAAGTGGTCTCAGTATTACTGAGTGGAAGCCAATTACCGGTGCTTTGCCTCCTCGTAGTTTAGAAGATTGGGAAAAAGAGTTTGCGTTGTACAAAGAGAGCCCTGAATTTCAGCAATTGAACTCAGATATGACTTTGGATGATTACAAGTTCATCTACTTCATGGAGTGGGGTCACCGTCTATGGGGCAGAGCTATTGGTTTGCTTGTAGTGCTTCCTGGTCTCTATTTTGTCGCTAGAGGCAAAACCTCTCCGCAAACCAACCGATGGCTGGTTGGAATTACCGCTTTATTAGGTTTGCAAGGTGCTATTGGCTGGTGGATGGTTCATAGTGGCATCGACCGCGAGAATCTGGCTTCTCGTGCGGACTCTCATCCTCGTGTAAGCCACTATCGCCTCGCTACGCATCTTGGTGCTGCCTTTTTGCTTTTCATGGCCATGACTTACACAGGTTTAGACATTCTGAAGCAACAGAGGTACTTGCGCAATCCTGCGGAGGCTGTTAAGGAGATCAAGATTCTTAGCAGTCCATTAGCCTCAGGATCTCGTAAGTTTGCTGTTGTTTTGCTTTTGATGGCTTTGGCTACCTCAATGAGTGGTGCTTTTGTTGCTGGACTAGATGCTGGTTTGCTTTATAACGATTGGCCTCTAATGGGAAACAGGCTTGTTCCTTCCAACAATGAGCTATTTGAGAAACGCTACACTCGTGAAGAGAATCCTACCAATTTGAAACTTATCTACTCTAATATGATGGACAACCCTGTTACTGTTCAGTTTATCCACAGAATGCTAGCAACTGCTACTTGGACAGCTTGTTTGGCGTATTTCATCTATGCTCGCCGCAGAAGAAACATTTTACCTCGTTCGGTTTACAAGGGTGCCCACGGTGTTATTGGATTTGCTTCTTTACAAGCACTTTTGGGTATCACCACCTTAGTTTATATCGTTCCTATTCCTTTAGCTGCTATGCATCAGGGTGGTGCAATTGCTTTCCTCACCTCTATTCTGGTGTTGTTGTGTAGACTTAGAGTTCCTAGACCCCAATTGCGGAAATTCTTAACTCTAATGAGCCAATCGAAATAGCCGTAAGGACGTTTGAAGCGCGCATGTACATATAAATCTACAGCTTTTTAGAATACACAGAAGTTTTTTTTTTCTTTGCATTTTCTTACATTTTCAATATATTAAATATGATAATATTCTGTCAATAAAATCTAATAAAATCTAATCTAATCAAACCAAACCAAACCGCGTTATCAGGCTATGCTACCATACATATATCAGTAAAAGAAAAGCATTCTATTCCTTGAATATTAATGAAAACAATTCCGTTTTATTTCGTTTAGTATAATGAATCCAATAAATCCATTAACTAAATATACGTACACTTTGGAGACTCAGTCCTCTCTCCTCGAAGCAATCGCATATTGAGTTGAGTAGTTGAAAAATGAGAAAAAGTAAAGTTCAGTATGAAAGATAAAAATTGATAAATATGTGTATTGAATATACGTAAACTGTTTCTAACTAATATTAGTGTAAGATAGCACAGCATAGGCCACATAAGTATTCCTTTTTTATACAGACAATTAACCAACAAAAATCAAAAAGCTTTATTGCGGCAGTAATTAAGACATTTTAAAAAATAAATAAATATAAAGGTTATTAGAGAGTTGTGATATTTATAAATATGGGATGGGTTCGGAACCAATCAACAAGATTTCCAACGAAAAAGGTTTATTTATACCTTCAAGATATGATGTCATTGACCCGCGCTGGAGCTTTAAGCTAACAGATGCTACTGAGGAACTCTCTCTGAACCAAGATATTTCTGACTTAGTTCTAGAATCTTTTCTAATTGAGCTTCAGAAAATCTGATATCAGCCTCTTCGATCAAGCAGTAGAGAACAGGCCAATTGTCCGGTGCGCTATTTATGACCTGCAGGAGCTCTGTTTTTTCAAGTTTGATATCATTTTCTTTTAATTCTTTACTGAATGCCTTTAAATTTTCTGCTGTTTGAGGATTTTCTGGGTTATTTGCTGGTCTTTCTTTTAAATAGGATCGTAGTTCTACACAAATAGTTTGTAAGTTCTGCAGCGAACTTGATGATGGAGAATCTTTAACAAGCTTAACATATTCAGAGACCTCTTGGTTACACAAAAGAGCTCCAGATTTCTCAAGAACTTTCATGTTACACGTCCTAAATCTTTTTCTTTTTTCTTTTGGATTTCAATGCCAAACAGTTAACAGGATTCAGGAGACAGGATACACTATACTGGTAGTGAGTTCGTCATGCTCTGCGCTTCGTGTATACACTGTTCATGTACTTCAAGTTTTAGGAGAAACGAAGACTCATAATTCATAATTCATAATTCATAATTCATAATTCATAATTCATAATTCAAACAAAAAGAAACCAAAGAGATGAAAAATAATTACGAAGGTAAATTCTTGAGTAAACTGACTTCGGTTGAACAGAGTATACCTGCTGTTTGAGAAAATGTCATCACTTGTACCTAAATTACTTACGGTATACGTACATTGAGTTCTACTGATTTGAGCCAATGCTTGTAGTTAATATATAGTGTACATGGTATATACAGTATATATCTTATGTATTTTATGAATCGTAGGAAGCGCATACATTAATATTTTAAACCGAACAAATATATGATCAAAGGACATCCTGCAATTGCAAGAACAATTGAAACCGAAACCGAAACCGAAACCGAATCTGAATCTGAATCTGAATTTGAATTTGAATCTAGATGTTCTATTTACAAGCAGACGCAGTGCCTGAGCCATTAATATAAGACACGGTATGGTTACTGAATATTGTTAATCAGCCAGTATGATGGAGTTCATTTACGTCTAGCAGGTTGTATGAATAATTTGAGTCAGGCAGCCTGAACATTTTCGCCCAACTTACAGTTGATTACTCATTACATAATATTCAGCATTAGGGCTTCATATGTGTAAGTAATCAGTAAAATTTCACGCGGTTTGTAATTACACGGCCATCGTAATCAAAGTAACACAAACCTTTTTGGCACGACCAGCACCATGTCATTGAATATCACCGAGAAAGGTTCTTTCCAGCACATTCTGCGTTTGCTGTCGACTAACGTCGATGGTAACATCAAAATCATGTACGCCTTGACCACTATCCGTGGTGTCGGTCCCCGTTTCGCCAACATTGTCTGCAAGAAAGCCGATGTCGATATGAACAAGCGTGCTGGTGAGCTTTCCGTAGAGGAGCTTGAGCGTTTGATTACTATTATCCAGGACCCTGCTCAGTATAAGATTCCTGCCTGGTTCCTTAACAGACAGAGAGACCCTGTTGATGGTAAGAGCACCCACCTTCTCGTCAACCAGCTTGACACTAAATTGCGTGAGGATATCGAGAAGATGAAGCGCATGCGTTTGCATAGAGGTCTCCGTCACTTCTGGGGCTACCGTGTTCGTGGTCAGCACACTAATGCCACTGGCCGCCGTGGTGTTGCCAGTGGTGTCATTCGTAAGAACTAAGCACACCAAATTAATGTATACACTCAGTATATATAATAATTTATAACTTAAAATATAAATATGAACCTATACTACGTTTGTGAGTGATTAGTTCTATTCTTCTTAAATGCGAGCCACAAATTCTACTTATTAACTACTAGTTTATACTTTTACCAATACCAATACAAACTTCCTTGTTGCATAAATTAAAATAGACTCAATCCTCGTCCATCGAGTTCTAGTTTCAGTTCTAGTTCTAGTTCTAGTTCTAGTTTTCAATTTCGAGTACATATTCATTCTTGGTAATTTTCTGGTTAAAGCTTATTTAATTCAGCAAGAGAGACAGTGATTTTACTGTCTTTTTCTAATGACTGGCTTTGAAAAACAAGACCTCTCCACTCAGATTGGGTTTATTAGGTTTATTAAGAATGGAAATCAAGTAGGGTAGGTTAAGGGATGCTAATTGTGGTTTATTTAATCTCAGTCCTTAAAAACTTATGAAAGTTTGATATATAGTTGAAACTAAAGAGATTTAGAAATCATTGACATTTATTCTATTCTAGTTCTAGTCTAGTTAGCTAGTTACCTTTGTAAGTATGCTTTTCAGAAGGGTAAGAAGCACCAGCTTGCTGGATACCAAGACTGGCTAGCCAGTGACCCTGACCAACGGCGTACTCGAGGTCCTTGTTCTCAGCAAGAGCAGCAACGTAACCGCCAGCAAAGGCATCACCAGCACCATTAGTGTCCACGACCAACTTCTGATCCAAAGAAATGACAGGGAAAACCTTCTTCTCAGTAGTGTTGTTTGTAACGTCACCAACAACCACAATTGTGTCATCAAGTCCCTGGGTGATTATGACTGTACGCTTCTTCTCAGTGTTCTTTTTGGGAAGAAGGGCAATGTGCTTAGCAATTGTCTCCAAATCAGAGCCGAGCTCGTGGCTCTCACCATAAGCAGCAGCCTCACTCTCATTACAAATGAGGTAATCCCAGTACTGCGAGGTGCTGTCAACAGCATCCTTGAAGAACTGGCAGACAAAAGGAGCACTCAGGTTAACACCGAAGGTCTTGTTAGTCTCAGCAGCATGCTCACCAAGCAACTTGATAGCGTCAACACACACAGTGAAGTGGAAACCACCAACGTAGAAGGTTTTGGCCTCCTCAACGAGTTTCCAGTTTTCAGCAAGCTTAAGGTGAGCGGCAGTGAAATGGTTAGCAGCGTTAAGGTCAGTAACAAGCGAACGGTTCTTGCCAGTCAACAAAACTGCACATTTACCGGTGTGGTGCTCAGTCTGATACTGGTACTTAGTAACGACGCCAGCTTTCTGGTTGGCTTCGAGCAGTTTCTCGCTGTAAACGTCCTTACCAACAGAACCAAAGTAGGCAACGCTCTCAGCAGGGAGAACATAAGCTACACCACGTGCAGTGTTTTGTGCGGCGCCGCCAGCAACAAGCAGAACGTTGGGGTCAGCCATCGCCTCGGGGTAGATAGCCATCTGTTCAGGCGAGGCGAGAACAGCATCATTGGCTTTTAAACCGTACTTCTCCAGGTACTCAGGAGTGCTCTGGACCTGGATGTCCAGCAGAGGATTGCCCAAACAAACTACGTTGACCATTATGGATGGGGAAAAAAGGCTCGATAGTTGGGATTTACGATTAAAACTAAAATAAAAGCTGCGTTCACATGCATCAAAGTCACATAATACGTTCAAGAACCTTACCCTGAACAATTATGCCACACCAAGTATGTCTGTACAATTGTATATGAAAAAGAGCCAGCTAAGCCAGCTAAGCAAGCTAAGCAAGCTAGACTGACATGAGTTTAAGGAACCTCACCGAGCGGGTATGTTCAGCAATAAAATTAAATAAGTAACCAAACCAGACTAAACCAAATTAACTAGTTTAAATTGACTAGTTTAAATTGAACTAAACAGCGAGTACAGCACCGTTTCTGGTTAAAACGCATGTACTTTATATCTAACTAAACTCAGAAAGAAATCAATTAAATGATACTAAATATAAGAATTATAGAACTTATTAACAGAAAAGACAAGCTAAGTTTTAAAACAAACCAAACAAACCGAAGAAACCGAACAAACCGGTTATTGCAAAAATCAAACAGATAAAAATTTACTCCGAGTTTTAGTTTAAGTTTCAATTTTAATTTTATATTCAAATTCAGATCTAGTCTCTCCTCAAGTCATAGTACTGCCTATCTACACCGTCTTTGGTCAGAATAACAATCTCCAAGGTGTCACCTACCTGCACTTGCCGCTCAGCAGCACCTGTGAAAGCATCCTTCACCAAGTCAACTGCAGTCTGTAGATCGAGGTCCAGCCTCTTGCGGGGCTCGCCGGTTTGCGGGTCCAGCTGGTTAGCAAAAGTGACCTGGTTATCGAGGAACGGCATGAGCAGCTCTGAGGCGTGTCCAGCAGCACGACTAGGCTCGCGATCGTAACTTCCTAGCGGGTCAAATGAGTAAACAGCACCAGTACCGTCGTCAGCCATACCAATCATAATTGGGTTCACGTAGTATGGGAAGAATCGCTTACCGTAGAGCAGCATCATTGTTGTGCGGGCTGCTGCCGATATACTGAGTTTATGATCGTTATTATTATGATGGTACCACTTGATCTGCGTTCTGAGATCGTCCACAAGCTGTTTTGCATCTGCGCTAAAGCCATTTGACGTTAGAAACAGGCCATCGCCCAAGTCAGCTATTTGGCTCTGGTCGCGGGAGTCAATAGAAAATCCAGTGGAATGACGGGTATCACCCGCAAGAATTGCGAAATCTGCGCCAGCAATCGCAAGGGAGCTGCCACCGCTGCTGTCGCCGTACGGATTGAACCTCGACATGCTGAGAGAGTAGTAAGTGTGGCGGTCGCTTATTGTGGTAGGCACTCGATACTGGTACCAGGTTGGTAAGCATCCAACAACAGCACGCCTGCTTTAAACTTCAGTTACTTAGTTAGCTAGCTAGCTATAAACAGTAACTAGAACAGTACCTAGAACAGTACCTAGAACAGACACCAGCGGCAGAAAACGATGAGTATATATGACACATCTTTACTAGTTTAGTTTAGTTTAGTTTACTTCTAATTAAACCAAATTAAACCAAACCAAATTTTGTTCAGAGTGTTTCTAATTAAATTAAATCATTTGTTTAATCATATTAACAGTATGAGTACAATCTAGCGGTGAATCATAATGCTTACTTAGTATATACGAAGGAAAACCACAATTCTTTATTTTGCTAGGCACTTCGTTTTTTTAGTTAGTTATTAGTTATTAGTTAGTTTGTTAGTTAGCTAGTTAGCTAGTAGTTAGCTAGTAGTTAATTAGCTCGTAGTTAGTGTGCTAGTAGTTAGTTAGCTGGTAGTTAGCTAGTTAACTAATTTCCAGCTTACCACAATTCGTCGGTGTTCTCCACACATTAACTAATACTAACCTAACCTCGAAACGGTGTTTCAAGAACGCGTTAAGCATTCAGGCTCAGCGATTTGCAGGACTCAGTAGTGCAAAAAGGCCGCATTGAGTGACTGTGGGTAATCGTAAACCAAGTTCTTAAATAACAATGGGCAACCGAAAGATTGAATATGTTTTCGGACCGCCGCAGCCCGAGTTCGGCCATGCGCTGGGCGTCGGTGCGCTGCGGATGAACAGCGAGACGTTGCTGACGCCGAATAGCCATGGAACGCTGTTCTCAGGAGGCAGAGATGGCAGAGTAAATGCTTGGTCACTTCTAGGCGACACTGCGATGCCTTCTCTTGTCAATACATGCCACACGAATACCGTCTCCGCATTGATGCCATTTACCAGCAACCAGGTCGTCAGCTGCTCCACTGACACAACTGTTAAGGTTTGGAATCTGCATGAAAACGAAGTTACCAAACTCGGGCACCACAACGACTACGTAGAGTGCCTGACGCACTTCTCGAGTGCCGTCGTCGCCTCAGGAGGTTTAGACAACTGTGTTAACGGATGGGACGTCGGAACGCAGAAAAAAGCTTTTGAAATCAGCGTTAACCACTCTGTCTACACGATATCGTCCGTTAGGGACCAGATCATCATTACCGGATCCCCCGACGGCGCCGTCAGAATCTGGGATCCGCGTCAACGGAAACAGGTCATGAAACTTGCTGGACACACTGACAGTGTTCGCAGTATCTTGGTTTCCGACGATAATGTCCTTTCTGGATCGAGTGACGGTACTGCCGTTTTATGGAGTTTGCGTTACGGCCGTGCCTTGCGCACAATGAGCCAATTTGACAGTTCTATCTGGGTTTTGCGGCCGAATGGAAACGGATATTTTGCTGGAGACCGCAATGGCTCACTTTACGCATCAGAAAGCTTGGAATCAGAGCCTACAAAGGTTTACAAAAACGTTCTCACCCATGGCGGGTTGAAGGGCCTTGTTTTTGACGAAAGTACCAGTGGATTGTGGCTAAGCACGCCTTTCCAGCCTGACATCAAGCGAATTGATGTTGAGGGCAGAGAAACGCAGACTTTGCACGGCCACAATGGGCTGCGGAAGCACCGGATGCTTAACGACAAACGTCGTGCTTTGGTTGCTGATACGAACAAGGTGGTGCACATGGTGGATCTGGTTGGTGCCAAGGCGTTGAATTTTGAGCGCCGAATTCCGGTAGAGCAGGATGTAGATGATGGATTGGACGATATTTTGAGCGAAGTGAACACAATGGACGTTTTGGACAACTGGTGTCAAGTAGAGGTCAAAGCAGGCCGAGTTTATGTTATTCTTGACAAACAAAGCGTGAATAACACTGAGGTGTACCTCGATGAGCTCACCAAGTACGTGAACACAGGAAGTGGTAATAATGAGGCTACACCGCTAAACTCTCCGCTGCACTCCCCGGTCGGATCAGGATTTTTCAAACCTTCTCCTGCTGTTTCGCGCGTTACTAGCTCTCAGTCTCTTGAAAAGACGTTGCAGAAAACGACAACGCGTTCAAGTCGTAGAAGAGCTTCTAAATTAATGCATGATTTAGGATCTGGAAAGGGAAAAGTTGCTTTTTACGACCCTGACGAGAGTGATAGCGATAGTGATAATGAGAGCGTGGCTAGTGGTAATGCGAAGAAAGAGGGCCAGCAGAGTAGCCCAAGCACCCAAAACCAGAACATTCAGAGCAAACAGAGTACTCAAAGTCCGATGTTGCTGCCTAAAGCTGATCCTAGTAACCGGCTATCGCTTTCTCTTTCTGAGACACTGCTTTCTCGTAGCCGTTCAAGAACAACTTTGGCGCATGATAACATTGAACCAAAATCTGTAACACAGCATAAAACCAAGATCGTGCAAACAGAAGAACCAGCTGATGAGGAGACAGCTGATGACGAGATCCGTATTAATTTAGGCAACTTCGTGTTGGAAAATCTATTGCGAGGTGTTATTGACAACCTAATGCGCGAGTACAACAAGGACAAAGACGCTTCAGCTCAACACGAGCACCATCAGCCAAACTCAGTGGTTGAGCAGCAGAATCGTTTGCCGGACCCTGTGCCTACTACACCATCTCCTGTTCCAGAAACGCCTAAGAAGAAGAAGAACTTCTTGAACAAGCTTTTTGGACACAATAAATCGAAACCAGTTAAGCCAGTGGCCAAACCTAAGCAGCCTGAACCTAAGAAGGTGGAAGATGAAAACGTTTCTGCGCAGAGACTGAAGGAAGAGCGGCATAATAAGTTGATAAAACAACCAGATTCGAATACATTTGCTGAGGCGTGGAAACGCGCTAGCAGTGCTCACGCATTCCAAGCAGCTGACCCAGAGGCTCCTGTGACCGAGGTAATCGGCAGAAACACTCAAATAATCATTACGGAGGCTGCTCCAGGCGCTGGTGCGCCAACAGAAATATTCTGCTCGACCGTTGGAAAGCTTATGTCAAGCCAGTTGGAGGATGAAGAAATTATGAAAATCTTGCCTGGATGGGTTGGTGATGCAGTACTGCTTGGTAAACTCAATTTGAAGAAGCCTACAAAGATCGGTTTCTCAGTAATTCCGAACGCACCTGGTCTTCCAGATCTGACGACTGATGATACTAGATTGACTGCTATATCAATGTTACGAATGCGTAAAATAATGGCATATATAATTGGACAAATGCAGAAAAAGAATATTCTAACTGCTGATGCTTCTAATTTCCAACCAGAGGAAATAGTGAAGTTGACTTGTAATAACACTAACATCGATCCATTGGTTACATTGGCAACGGTTCGTACAAGAATATGGCCCCATGGTGGTGATGTCTCACTTGAGTACTCACTAATACGTCGTGTATAGGTCCAATGCAACTGTGCTTATAGAATAATAATACTGTTTTATTAGGTAAATCAATATATCGATCAGACCTGGTACCATATACACAGCTAATGTTTTCTAATGCAATGTCTTCGCTCGCTTCTATATCTTAGTTTAATGTTTTATATGGATCGGTTAGATGCTTCCTTAGACTGCAATTGATTTTTGCTTTATTTCATTTTATTTTATGGCTTGCTTATCTACGATCAGCATGTGTAAACTTGTAGAACGCCTCCTGCCATCATCGATCTCAGGAGATGTTTCTGATTTTGCACTTAGTATACATCCATAAAATTATTGACTAAATCTTATCATTTTCTTTTGGTGTTACTATTTTTATAGTTTTAAATAGTTCAAGGAGATTCGGCTAATTTAGGCGGTTCGGATTTCTTGGGTAGATCTATCAGTCTAAGCGATCGATCGGTACAAGTGGAACAGGAGGAGATATGGAACAGTTAGAGCAGGTTGCGCCAGAACAATTACGATAGTTTGAATGAATCAAATCAATCAAATATGTAAGATCTGATTCACTAGTTATGATTAGACATCGTAGATATAGTAAGGTTAGTGTATGTAGAGGAATTGCTAAGTTACTTGCCGATAGAAGCTTTGACGCAGCTACTACAATTGCCAATCCACAAATTCCATCTTGGAGACAACATAGATAGGCATCGCTTATCGCCAACGTGAATATTGTGCATTTAAAATATCGCTCATCATTAATGCCTCTCTAGTGCGTCTATAATACCAGTGGCGCTAACTCAGGTAGAGCGTGCTATCTTTACTCTAAAATTTTAGCTATCATTGTGATTAACCTGATCGCTGATTGGGCTGCCCTACAGCTGGAAAGCTGCTATGACTGTGAGCTTCTTGTCCAATATATCTATAAAACAACTAGTATATTGATTGCTTCATCTATAGTTATACAAGTAATGTCGTCTATGCAAGAAGAAAGACTTAGTTAATAGTAATAGCGAGGTACCGTTAGAAAAAGTGGCAGCAGTATACTCTAAAACCTAATCGCTTTGGAAGCAGAACGAGCTATGCAGTCATGTTCTGTGCATTTGATCGTGCGATCTGCTCGGTTACTCGCTAGGGATTTTGTGAAACCACTTGTGTTATTGTCTCTCCAATATAAATAAAAATAAATAATGACATGCAGGTACTGGTTTTGAAGCAACGTGAAAGGTAGCGTTTTGAGCTGTCAATTAGTAGAGTCATCTCAGAGAATCACTTCATCTACAATCTTAATGTAACGGATGCTTTTTTTTACTGCTTCGAGAATTCTATTCCATAGTTTATTCCTGCTATTGTTCGCCTGCGTGATGTATGATTATCTATGCTTGCATAAACCCTTAACCGAACACTGCAGAATGACTTGCATACTGCCAAAATGCAACGCGCAACTAATAATATCGTTGCATCTATAATAATCTCGCATTGAAAAAGCAAGACTTTCACCAGAGAAGAACAAACGCTGGGATAAAAGTCAGTATAGAAGTATAAACAAATGTATGTAAATTTTTAATCAATTGAATTTTCCTAATGTACCGATTGCATAGATTTGCGGATCATGTGGAACTACATGTAGCCCCAAACCTTGACTATTACTATGGTAGTAGGTCTGGGTATAGGGATAAAATGCCTCTCCATAGTTGTTACCTTCTATCCATGATACACCCAATAATTGCTTGTCATTATAAACTTTCTGACCAGCATTATTTTAGGACACATTCATGTTAAAGCTCCCCAGGGATAGAAAAAAAGGTATACCACAAGAATACGCTTCCTCATTTCAAGATTTCGGGTCGTCAGACTCCGATGAAAACGACCAGAATGTAGATTCTCGCAATGCTACAACTGTAGCACAAGACGGTTCAGATTATACGCGTCTGCCTCATAATCTGACCAACGAGTCAAACGACTTTAATCAGCCTGCCGAAGGCTATCCTCGTAACGAAATGTATGCAGCTCCAAATTCGAACCTAATGTACAATTCACAACCTACAAACCAGAACGGCATGGGTATAGCTATGAGTTCCAATAATTATGGACATACCTATAACTATCCAAATGCCTATCCAGTTAGTACTTATCGTCAAATGGAATATAATCCTCAGGCTTATTATGGCCATTCACCTGCTCAATCTAATCAGCTGGAAGTTCCACCACAGCCCAATTCAATTGCGCTGAACTCCACCTATGCCCCACCAACACCTAGTGTTTCAAGTATATCCAGTGTGTCGAGCATGGCGAACGTGCAAAGTGTGCCTAATGTACCTAGCGCACCTAGTATGCGTAGTATGCCTAGCATGCACAGCGGTCATAACCGCCAAGGTACACGTAACCGTACAGGCCACAGTATGCGCAGCGTTCCAAATATGCAACGAAATCCTAACATGGCCGTTCCCATGTATCAGCTGCCGGCACCTCCAATACAACCGCCAATGCGCGGTCCTCCACGCATCCACGAATACCGTGCACAGGATGTTGAAGTAGACATAAAGGAAGAGGAGTCCATGCAGCAAATGGTGCCCGTTGCAGGCCCTAGTTCAAGAATTCCAGACGTCAATGACTATCAATTGCGTGATAACAGAGGCCCAAATTACGATTATTATCAGCCAATGTCTGAACAGTGGCAGGTCGATAATTGGGACCGCATGCGCTATACTCAGGTACAACCAGAATGGGCACTTCCTTTGGAAGAGCACCCATCAGAGTTTTTTGTAAATGATACTAGAGAAGTTCAGCTTCACTCGCGTAGCAGTAGAGAAGTGCTTGTAAGGGACAATATGAGCGTTCGAAATCTTGAGAAGTCAAGACGGAACGCGACTGCTAAAAACAGATATAGAGCCTTCGAAAATCTATTTATACTACTTGCTCGAGAAACCAAAAATGGTCCTATACCCTGGGGAATCATACCTAAGATTATGATGTATTATAACTTTGTGAGTGATAGTCGCAATTCTCGAAATATGCAAGTACACTACTCTCAAAACGTCAACCCACGCCTGCGAAAATTAGAGGATTTTCATCCCGAAGAACGGGAGCAATACAATTTAATAATGAACGAGAAGTTAGAAAACTTCTACTCTGGAGTAATGGAGGAGTTCAAAAAAATCAACCGAGTAGAACCTCGGCCTGAGCTTGTGCGTGAGTATACAAGACATGCTATCCTTGAATCTAAACGAAAGTTAAATCGCAGCATGGCTGCCGCAAGGCAGCTGAAGGAAGAAATGGATGCAAAAAGGAAAAACAAAAAGTAGTTAGGTACGAAATGACCACGGCAAATATTGTGATACTATGTTACATATTTATTACTAGTTTTGAAATAGAAACTTTATTGTTTCAACAATAGTACATTACGCACTGTTCTTATGCACAGTATTCAATTTTCATAAGGCACATGCGCTTGTCAAAACGTGGCTCTACAAAACCGTTCACTTTACCAGTCAAGTCCGAACAGTAGCGCGCACATTCATTGACTAAACTTTTGGCACATACGTTGTTGTATTTTGAGCATACGCCTTTTATGCAGTGGTCATATGAAACAGTAGCGATTATGTTGCATCAATGGAGTTCAAAATAACCTGGACTCGGTACATATAAAAAACCGCATCATTTATCGAGATTCGAAATCTAAATAAAAATAGTTCACATTCATTGCGTGCCATCGAAATGTGTATATAATTCAGTTTTGGTCTGGTGCGTCAGGCCTGGACATAATAATTCGTTGAGTTGCATATAATGTAACTGCGAGTAATAAAATATGGTATAAAACGTGCACCAAAAACTACATACGCATCTTGGTTATCTTTAACACAATTGTATAGACCAATATCTTAGAACCACATTTATTTATAGCTCTCCCCTCCGCTTAAAATAGACTTGAAGCTAACAAGTGTTTTAATTCACGTATATAGTGAATACAAAGAAGATAATTTTTATTTTGGATCACGAATCATTTTCCAATTAAAAGAGTGTAATAATATTCAGCAATCTAAGTTCTGAAAAGCAGGTGTAGCTATACATTTCTATGCTATTTTGGCGACGAAGACATATCTGCAACCACATTCACACATGTTTTTCAATTCGACAATATGTAACATAAGGCGCGGTGGCTGTCGTTGAAATGCGAGTTCCAATTCCGATCTAGGAACATTCTCCGTTTAGAATCTTTAATTTAATTTGATTTAATTTTCCTCCGTTCCCATTTTATTGAAGAAGTATATGTCCTTTTTTTGGCTATATAATCATCTATGAATTTTAGCAGATTTTACAGGACCTAATCTTCTGAGAATAATAATCTAATTTAAATTGAACGTTAGCTTTCTTTTCTAGATTGGTTTTAATTCTAATTCTTCTGTTATTGTATATAACTGATCAACCAAACTAGTTGACCAGGGGGGGGGAAAGGTTGCAGCTTGTCAATCAATCCATTCTACCTTCGAATCGTTTTTTTTTATTCAATCAAAATCATGTTAGAAAAGAGATGTTTATTTCAATATTTTATAATTTTATAATTTTATTATTTTCAGAATTCTAGGATATCAAATTTCAAATTTTAAATTTTCAATGGTACAAGATTTCAAAGAATCCAAAAGCTTGAGCCTTCGGAACCACAAACCCACTTTCCCTCCCCTTCGGTCTCCATGCCATTAAGGTCTGATCATTAAAATCTCAAGATTCTGAAGATCATCCTTATTATGTACTTTTTCATTAATAATTTGTCATCAGCGAAACTTTGACGGAATGGACACTGCGAAAGAGACTACTAAATTATGGCGCGTGTTTAGAACTGTGAAGGAGATGGTCCGAGACCGCGGTTATAATGTTGGTCAAAGCGAGATCGACATTTCTCTGGAAGAGTTCAAAGCCCAATACTGCGCTGCCGATGGCACTGCTATTCGTGCGAAAATGAACTTCCAAGCAGTTCCTCGTCCTGAAGCGGCAGAAAAATTCCGGAATATTGGCTCTATGTGGATTAATTTCTGCGATGAGCCTAGTGTAGGCGTAAAAACCATGCGTGAATTCGTCATTTTGGTCGCTAGCAAACATTTTTCTAATGCGTTATTTATTTATCAAACTTCTATCACTCCAGCTGCCCAAAGATTGATTCCGTCGGTGGCACCCGCTGTTATTGAGACGTTCCAAGAGAGCGATCTAGTTGTAAACATCACCAAGCATGTCCTTGTACCTGCACACGTTGTTCTTAGCGAGGGCGACAAACGTGAGCTTTTAGAGCGTTACAGACTTAAAGAGAGCCAATTGCCCCGTATTCAGAGTCTTGACCCAGTAGCGAGATACCTAGGTCTCAAACGTGGTCAAGTTGTTAAAATTATTCGTAGATCAGAGACTGCCGGAAGGTATGCAAGCTACCGTATTTGCCTGTAACAGTTGTATCTATTCGTATTATTCATTATTTTCCTTAGTTTTAAAGCCTTATGCTGCATTAATATAAGCGCTGGAATATACAAACAACTTTCTATTTTAATTTATTATTATTTTTATTTTTATTTTTATTTTTATTTTGATTCGATTTTGATTTCATTTGATCTTACTTGATATCATTTAATGCAAGTATTCAAACCCCGCAAAACGGGACAATGCTAGTTCAATTCAATCAGGAACCTACTTAGAAATCAGCCCAGGCTACTTTTAATGTCTGAACTTATTCATGTAAAATCCAAACCTCTATAACTTTGGATAAACAAAATTATGCTGTTAATCAGAAAGCCTTGTGTATGGGAGTATGCATACAACATTGCGCTGGAATCATTACTAGTAGCACAAATGTAGTTTCAAGATAATTTCAAGATAATTTCAAATAGTTCCAAGATAACATCACGCTGAATCATGATAACATCAAGATCGCATCAAGATAGCATCAAGATAGCATTAAGATCGTCTCTAGCTCCTGAACCTACTTGTTTTTAAGTCACTGATATTTAAGTTTAGTTTAGTTTAGTTTAGGCGTCTATAAGATACATTAAATAATGAATTAAATCAGACAGACCCAATTGCAATGAAATCTACGAGAACTATCACGTAAATCGAATAAGAGTCTTTGTACGGTGCGGCACGATACTGCATAAAGCGCTGCCTGTGCGTACCTTGCACTGTATGATACAATATGGAAGCAGCTCACTTACCAAGCGATCAGTAATCTTCTCTGCTTTACTGCAAGCACATCCAGTGACGCACAGTTTGTAACGGCCTATAAATTCTGTCAACGGAGCTAACTTGATTTTAAGATTTTTAGTATATAGAAAATGACCTACACAGTAGGAATTATTGGCCTTGGTGCCATGGGCAGACTGTATGCCGAAAAATTGAGTTCAAATGGATTTCATGTATTAGCTTGTGACACTTTAGAAAACTACGACAGATTTAAATCAGAGTTGCAAGGACCTAACATCGAAATTTTAAAAGATGGTCATTTAGTTACTCGTCGTTCTGATTACACAATATATTCTGTAGAAGCATCAAACATTGAGGCTGTTGTAGCTAAATACGGCCCTTCTGCCAAGATGGGCAGTATTGTTGGCGGACAAACCAGCTGTAAGGCGCCTGAAATAGATGCTTTTGAGAAGTACCTTCCAGCTGATGTGAGTATCATTCCAATTCATTCTATGCATGGCCCCTCAGTCTCAACAGTTGGACAGCCATTGGCAATTGTTCCTCATCGATTAGTGGCCAAAGATTCCCTTGAAATTGTCAAAGAGATTCTTGATTGCTTTAAATCACGGCTGGTGATCATATCTGCAAAAGAACACGATAAAATTGCTGCTGATGTACAAGCAGCTACACATATGGCCTTCCTGTCTATGGGAACGGCATGGATGAACAATAAACAGTATCCTTGGGTTAATTCACGCTTATGTGGTGGTTTGGAAAATGCCAAAATTAATATCGCATTGCGTATCTACTCAAATAGTTGGCATGTTTATGCTGGGTTAGCTATCACAAATCCTCAAGCTCATGTTCAAACTGTTAGCTATGCTAAATCGGTCACCGATCTGCTTAAATTGATGATCAGTAATAAGCACGAGGAGTTGCGTGAACGTTTGTATGCCGCCAAGAGATTTGTTTTTCAGAAAGTCATTGATGATCCCAGACACAGCTTGTTGCTTTCAGACGACTTATTAGGTCGGTTTTCATTGTCCAATGAGACAGACGATCATCCCAAGCAGAATTCGCATCTCTCTATTCTTGCAATTGCTGATTGTTGGTATCATATGAAGATAATTCCATATGACCATATGATCTGCTCAACACCATTATTCAGAATCTTACTTGGAATTACTGAGTTTCTATTTATGACCCCCAATCTCTTAGATAACTGTATTGCGGATTCCTTATCCTCATACGAATATCGCGGTGATGATGTGGAATTTGTAGTTGCTGCTCGCTCCTGGTCTGAAGCAGTACAGCATGGTGATTTTGAAGCTTATAGATTAATGTTTGAAGAGACCCAGAAGTTTTTCAAACATATGTTCCCTGAAGCTAGTAAAATTGGGAACGAAATGATTAAAGCTATCAACGAATATACCGCAGAACAGCAGAATGTGGTAGCTGACAAGTAACCAACTCGGTTGTTATAATATCTTGCACAATGCTATTTTAGACACAATAGGCATGGTTAAATATAGTCGTGTAACGATATCAAATCCATAAGGTCTACACCAATTTTTCCTTCGGATGATTCTTTGAAACCCAGTAAAAGAAATGGGTGACAGGTGGATGCATCCAAAACAATTAACAGAGATTATCTCCAACATTTAAGTTAATGATAGTTACTTTGGTAAACCACGATTTGGAACTGGATTTTAATGTTTATTAAGTCTATTTCGGCAGTTTGTATATTTCGTTTTAATAAATGACTCTCATGGCCTATATTAGTGAATCGTATATACTCAAGGATTGAATATAATGAGCAAATTTACAAAAGATAAGCGATCGGACGCGAGCTTTAATATTGGGTTAAATATAGGAGTTGAATTCGTCGATTAGGTCAAGTCTTCAGGTTTGCCATTAACGAGAGTATGATCACATTGTTAACGGTTTATCTTGTAATGCTCAAAAAGCTATAGTATTATGTCGTGTTTGAGTATAGCTGCAGCCTAACAAAGGTACTTGAATAACAGTGGACAATATTTCTAAGTTTATTTGTTCTAATGTGAAAACATAATTTTTTAAAGAGCATGATTCTTTTTTTGTTTTATTAGCTGCATGGATGCATCCATTAGTATGCCAGGAAGCGGCAGATATCGAAGAATTGACTGGTAAGAAAGCCAGTCGTTATAGATACAGAAGTGAACGGTTAGGAAATCTTCCTGATGTGACATAAAATGTTATTATTCAGTAGATAGAAGGGGATATACTTCATCGAATGTTCGCATTATCAATCAGTTATACTTTCAGTGCTTTCAGTGCTTTCAGTGCTTTCAGTGCATTCTTATGTTAATTTCTATTTAGATTTAAGCGTGCACAAGGCGTTTCTATGATCTCTAGTTCTTGATAAAGCGCGTGCATGTAGATAATTATAAGAGGGACTTAAGGTTATTGGAATTCCAAAATCACTTCAAGTTAAGAAATAAATAAATGACGTTAGATTGCTGGGATGATTGAATCTCTGTTTCAACTAACCGAATTTTACACTTCGAAGTAGATGTAGTAGCTTTTGGTTTTTTGGAGCTTAGGTGCTTTCACAAATTACCTTACGCTAGGTATACTTAGAGTTCGGTTCGAAACAGAATTGCCCAATTGCAATGATACATAATATAGCAAAATACCTCAGTGGTAATTACATGCACTACTTTATTGTTTTCTAGGGAAAAAAAAATATCACCAATTACTGTCTTTCTTTGTGAAATGATATTTTCCACTTAAATCATGCGTCTATAAACCGTACCCTACATATACCTCGATCACATTCAGGTGAATTTCGATCACAAGTCACAAGTTACTAGTTAGTTTAGTGGCTAACAGGTATCATTCATTGACTTAGAACGCCCGAAAAACCTATCGAGTAGTTAATCCGATTGGCATAGAACTACTTGAGAAATGAACGAATTGGCGCGCGTTATAGTTGCGTCAGTAACGCATAAAGTTCTGCTTCTAACGTTCTTTCTGACGCCGACCACTACTTTATGGGATACGTCATCTACATTGCTTATTGATTCTAATCCATCAATTGTTGAATCTCTCAAGGCCCGTTTGCTGACTTGGGACTCTGTTTACTACACTTCAACTGCGTTACGCGGGGTAGAGTTTGAGCATGAGTACGCGTTCAGCAAGTACTGGTCGCTATTTATACGTGCATGCTCACCTAGAGCATCTATAATAGACTTAGCTGTGACTGCTGCTGTTATTTCGTTAATAGCGCACACAACGGCCTTGGCAACGCTATACATAATCGCTAAAAGATGGAATATAGCTAACCCAAATTTGTGCGTTCTAACGTATGCCCTGAGTCCTGCTGGTATATTTTTAGTTAATGGGTACCCAGAGAGTTTATTTGCTTTACTCAGTTTTTTGGGCGTTTATTGCTTTTACACTGATACTGCTACCGGGTTTGTCGTTTCAGGATTGTGTTTTGGACTTGCAACTATATTTAGATCAAATGGTCTTCTTTGGGGCATCTTATTTGCTGTGCATGTAATTTTTGAGAGTATAAACTTGCTGCGTGGATTAAGAATCGCCAAAAGGCTGAAGAAATTAGCAGCCCTTTTTGTTGGCGGTTCAATCACAGGATCGGGATTCGTATATACTCAATGGAATGCGTATACGCAATTATGCCCTGGCCATGATTTTTGTGATAATAGGATACCATCTGTGTATCTGTTTATCCAGACCAAATACTGGAGTAATGGGTTTCTTCAATACTGGACACCTAACAACATCCCTAATTTCATTCTAGCAATACCATCATTAATCCTGCTGTGTTTGTCCGCCAACTTTCTCATCAGAAGAAGAAAATATGCACTTGCTTGTGTGCATATAGTCATGTTTATCGGCGCCCTTTTCTTTTGGAATGTGCAAATAATAACCCGTATCTCATCGTGTCTTCCAGGAATGTATCTCTATTTGGCATATATTTATCCGAAAACCTCAGGAAAAGTGTGGATCGCATATTCGGCTATCTGGAGCGTTATCCAAGCGGCGTTATACGGCGCGTTCATGCCACCAGCTTGAAATTCCTTGATTCTTGTTCCATTTTTTTTTGTAGGTTTTTTTTTTAAGTTGGTTGTAATTAAAATCATATTATTCTCTATACTTTTATTATATACGTGGCTAAAGACGCAAAATTGCATTGAGATTGCTGAAAATATTATTATAAAGTAAGAATAGAAAGAAGCATTAGAATACAGAAGCCAAAGAATACCTACCCAAAGATTTATTGCTATCTCGGAAGTAGTTCAACAGAAATGAAACTCAACTTTATACCTATGGCTCAGCCACATTCATTTTACTTCCTTCTTGTTCAGGTTTGTTTAGGTTAATTTCACACCTCCACAATAGCGAACATTATAATTCGCTAATACATTAAATAAACTGCAAGAAGGAAGGAGGTGTAGAACAGAATGAAATTCAGAAAAATAAAAGTAGAAATTATTTAAAATTAAGATGCCACAGTCAAATAAATATCACTAAATTACAACGGAAATAAGCATGCACACGTAATGGCTTGCACATTTTCTAATTAGCCATAATTTTAGCATTCAAAGCCTCACGTCGAGATGCTTCTTGTAGTAAATCCACATCTACCGCCTCCTTAGGAAGATATACGTAGCGAATGCTGGGTCCACGAACGAAAAGCGACTTAACAGCAGCCAGGTGAGGGTATTGATCAAGGTTCATGATTTGAATGTCATCGATGCGAATATTGTGAAACTGGTCAACAGATTTCAAAGTACCGCGGATTTTGAGATCGTTTTTGAGCTCTATAACGATTTCCTTTTCGGTGATTGTTTTGAGGAACGAGTACAGCAGCATATTGCTTAGAAATCAATCCGGGAAGAATACATACGCTCTATGCTTGGGTGTGGATTTATACTAGCACAAATACTGCAATAAGTTACAGTTAATAAGATTCAACACAATGGGCAAAATTATCCATGGATATTCAATTCACGCATAAATTCTAACAATTACAACTAAAAATAAGAGATAAACTGAAATTATTAAGTGTTTTGGTAAACGGAAATGAAGTTTGTGGTTTTGATGACAACTACCTTAAGTCGCGTTAGCTGTAGTAACCAGATCCAGTTTGAACCTTCAACCTTCAAGTATTTCTACTTTCTACAATTAACGATTTTTAATGTATACTATATAGCATAAAAAAAACTATACACAATGTAAGTTCTTAAGCTAAGCATTATTATAATCGCTTGCATTAGACAATCACAGAGTACTTCAGAGCACTACAGAGTACTATATGAATTTAAATCCAATTTTAATATTTCATATTTCAAATTTCAAATTTGGATTTTTATCTTTATTGCATCTAATTGCATCAAATTGAATTGTACTATAGTATTATTTCGCGATGGTGCTACGTCTCTATATATCTGCTACTGTGTTATACTATATAATGTACCCGAACCCACGAGTATAGAGTGTAACCTGGCTAAACTGAATGCGCGCCTAGGCGCCAGGCTCCAAAGACCAAACTCCCAATCCAATCCAGGACAGGCCAAAACTAATAAGCAAACTGAATCCAATATTATTATAAACATGAACAGTTATAATTATAGGTAAAAACAAAAGTAAAATTATAAATATAAATATGAATTTTAATATAAAAATATAAAGAAAATTTATTTTACAATAATAAATATTCAGTTTACTTAGGCTGAGGCTAATTTATACAGTCATGGTGGCTTATCTTATCTTGAAGAGGCGAAGGCGGAAAAGGAGCCTAGCAGTTAAACAGATTACTACTGGATGTGTCAGATCTAATATACCATGCAGTGTCAAGTGCTATGGCTAGCTTGGCAAGTTCTGCGACTATGCCAGCTCGCGAATCCGGTTGTAGCTTTGCCAATGGGTTCGGACTGCATGTCCACAAATCATAAACCTATGATGAATGAACTTGCAACGCATGACGCTTTCACGAGTTCCAGCACTGATTTTGAAGGCGCCGCAAAATCGTATATATATCTTCCTAGCGTAGAATCACAAGCTGATATTGAAACAGTACTTGTTTTCACCACTAAAGGTGATTTATATGTCACTTCGAACCAAGGCGAGAAGTGGCACCTTGTAGACGCGATATCTAATGCCCAGGAGACTGTTAAGGCGGTATTTGTTAGCGAGAATGAGCATAGTGAGGTTGTTGTATACACTGAAAGAAGTACATCAGAAAATACAGCCTGGATTTCTTTAGACCGTGCTGTTAGTTTCCGTAAGATCCAGTTACCAGCCAGTATCCAGGGTTACAATGCGCATACAATCAAATTTCACCCCAAAAACAGCCAACTTGTAATTTTCCAGGGGTATGAGAACTGTGAAAATAGCTTTGATTGCATTGCAAACTTGTACTTATCGCGCAATGGCGGTGCTGATTGGCAGCGTATCCAGGAAAACGTTTTCGACTGCGATTTCGCTGATTTGTACGAAAGCAGCCCAGACTATCTTTTCTGTGTTGGCGGAAATAATCAGCTTGATCCAACTAAAGAGAGGCTCTTCTATACAGAGGATTATTTTGCAACTGGACCGAAATACGCCAACGGACTCAACTCCGTGCAAAAGGTTGCTGAAATTGGAAAGTATCTGATGGCTGTTGAGCTTAGTTTCGAAGGCCCTGAAGTCTTACCCAAGCTACACGTCAGTAGAGATGGTAAAACGTTCCAGGATGTCAACTTTCCAAACGTCAACCTCGACATGGGCCAGGGCGTTACAACTATCGCTACTGATTCTGATGCGATAATGTTGTATATTGCTACTAAAAACTCTGGAGATAGTAGCAATGGTGGAGAGGATTTTGGTGTTTTGCTAAGAAGTAACGAAAGAGGAACGGATTTCTCTATAGTGCTTAAAAACTTAAATCGCGCTCCCGCATTTACTTCAGGATTTGTTGATTTTGATCACTTGAAGTCAATTGAGGGCGTCTCAATAGCGAATATTGTTGCTAATCCTGGTGAAGTTGCCAATCAAGGCGCAGAAAAGAGAGTAAAGAGTGTTATTACCCACAGTGATGGTGCGTTTTGGGACTCTCTTCCTGCTCCAGAAGGAATGTGTGACGGGCAGACTGATTGCTCACTTCATCTGCATGGGTACATAGATCGCCTGAATTACAAAAACCAGCCCTCATCTCCGTATGCTGTTGGCATGTTTATTGGTCGCGGAAATGTTGGAGACTCTCTTCAAGAATTCAGAACATCACAGACCTTTATGACAACGGACGCTGGTATTTCGTGGAAAAAGATTCACGACAGACCAGTGTTTTGGGTATATTTGGACTCAGGCTCAGTGATTGTTCTTGCTGATGCTGTTGGTCCCACCGATTCAATTACATATTCCGTGGATGGTGGAAAGACTTTTGTTGAAAAGAAGATTTTCGATAAGCAAGTGGATATCATTAACCTGGCTACTATGCCCACTTCCACTTCTACTAGACTGATCGTGTTTGCTCAGCTTCCATTGAGCGAAGGTGACAAATCTGTTGCCTTGGAGCTTGATTTCGCAACTTCACTTCCTAAAAGATGCAAGAGTAATGATTTCGAACTGTGGCTTCCCGAGCACCCACGGTTGAATAGTGCATGTCTTCTAGGTCATAGTGCTCAGTACGAAAGGAAGAAACCAAACAAGAACTGCCGTGTTGGTAAGAAATTCTTCCCTAACGACAACACAGAGTTAGTTAATAAACCTAAGGTTGTTTTGCGCAATTGTAAATGTACTCGCCAGGATTTTGAGTGCGATTATGGGTATGAGCTTAATGAGCATGATGGAGTCTGCGTCAAGATTGCCGGGGTTGAGCCGCTTACAATGGAGCAGCAGTGTGCTAATGGTGGGTTGTCCTGGGTTGTTAGTTCTGGGTATCGTAAAGTTGCTAGAAGCACCTGTGAGGGTGGTGAACAACTTGAAAACACGGATCGCCAGCCCTGCCCAGGTCACGAAGATGATTATAACAGTGAAAAGCCAGGCAATGGTAATAATAACAACGGAAACGGTGGTGAAAATGACAGAGATGGGTATTATGATGACATTAATTTGCACCCAAGCGGGTCTAAACTCATGGTGTTCCTATTCCTCGTGTTTTTGCTCCTGGTCATGACTGCATTGATCCATCGCAAGTACAGCACATTCAATTCAATTCAATTAGGCCTTGGTGAAGAGGGTGGTTCTTTGGTAAACAGATTCGCTAGTTTTGGGTATGAAGCATTTTCCAGAACTGCTGAGTTTTTTGCATCTCTTCCTTTAATGTGGTCAAGAACCCCTCATGATCGCATGGGGTTCTACTCACGTATGAACGACGACGAAAGATACCGCATTCTTGATGAGGCAGATGGATTCTTTGATAGTGATATCAGTGAGGAGGATGCTGTTGAGCATGGTGATGCGGTTCCTGGTCCCTCTGAAAGCATCGCAAACGAAGACGAAGACCTTTCAATTGATCCAACCGGATCTACTGAAGAAGTATGGCATGATTCAGACAGTGCTAAATAAATAGACAACGTTAGCCTTTTTTTGCATATAAGCTCTTGTTCAAGTTATGTTGAATTATTGTAACATAGATTTTTTTTTCTTGTCGAAAACGAAACGAATAGAAACTTAGAAGTATATAGTATATATATAGTATATATATAGTATATATGTAACCAGAGAGGTAAAGTAATTCGATGGATAAATGTTCTTTTATTTTTAATTATTTTATTTTTACAATTTAACGATATATATTTATACATTTTAATCACTAGACTCAGAATAACAAGTTCACAATACAATACGAGGTGAGAATGTACTTAACAATAAATAAACAATAGATAAACTCTAAGTAACTAATTGCGTTTCCGCCTAACCATATCTGGAAGTACTAGAGGAGCCTGTAAAGTGGCAATTCTGTAGGACGAAGCCTGTTGAGGTGTCAGTTCACGTACCTTAGCCTCCTCCTTAGAAGCAACGCGAACCATGCAGCCGAGATTGCGGAACAAGTTCGCTGTGCGCTGACCAGGAACAGAGAGCTCGTGGCTCAATGGTGTGACATCACACATGAAATTATTGGAATGCAACATGAGGGCAAACATGTAACATAAAAGCTTATCAGTATGGAAAGGATCAAATACAAAGCTACGATCCTTAGAGGTACCAACACGACCAGCTCGGGGAACGGTGAACCTATTGCACACGCCATCAAACAAGATGTTAGGGATGTTATTTATCTTCTCTACCAACTGGCGACGGTTGTTGCAGCGACGTTGTTTGTAAACGGCCATCAAAAAGCTGATGTATACGAGAACCTGCAATTTCTCAATAACATTTACACCTTCATTAATAACAAAAGCAACACGCTCGTTGACGAAATCACTCTCTCCGTAAGGCAGTAGCTGTATTCTTGAATCCTGTGAATCGGCATTGATAATATCATCAACTAGAGGCGTCAATGCATCCCACTCCTCATCAGGAACAATGCTGGAGAGATTATAAACCAAGTGGAGTTCGTGAGTCTCAAGATCGAACGGCGGAATAGGCCGCATAATGTCACCAGCGCCTTTGTTGTCTTTGCTGCTGGATTGGGTTTTGCTGATGTCAATATTAGAAGAAACGTTGTCAACAATAGCGTCTTCAAATCCTTCCAACATATCTGCATCAATTCTGTTCCTACTAACATCATTGATAGCTGTTTTGGCCTTTTTAGTACCAAAAGCCTCACCAAGGTTTGTCCTCTGCTGCCAGTTCTCAACTCCGGACTGTTTAATGGTGTTTGCGAGCTCAGCGGCATGTTCGTTGAAAACCTTGGTTTGAATATCGAATAACGGGACTTCTACAAGCTCTACTTTACCTGTTTCATTATCCTTGATCACCAAACAGTACTTTTCATCAGTCACCTGGGTACCAGTGTACTGTACATTTGGGGTTTCAAGGTTTTTTCCTTCTACAATTTGTTTACCAGACTTTCTTTTTCTGCTTGGTTTCGTATATACTTTGAAAACACTCTGGCTAACATCCACACCCGGGGTTCTCAGCACAGCCGGCATTAACGAAAGTTAGTCAGCGCAAAATTTCAAAATTTCAAGATTTCCAGATTTCAAGATTTCAAGATTTCAAAATAAACTCGAAACTGAAATAATTTTTTTTATGAGATGTTATAATAAAATGTTACAATATCAATTGAACCTAGTCAAGAATTTATAATTGAAATATTTGATAAAAATTAATTGAAACTGAGCTTGTTCTATTTTTTTATGTTGGAAAAAAACAAAAAAAAAAACTTTTGAAAAAAAACAGAATAACCCGAAATGTTTTTTTTGAAGTTTTAGTGTTTCTATATATTTATTTATTTATAATTTCTAGTTCAGTTTTTAAATGTTTATTACATTGTTCTGTTCAAGTAGATGTACATTATTTTATTTCCTTACCTGATCAATTCTAGTTTTTGATTCTTGATTAAATAAGGAATTCTGGGATTTTTTGAATTTTGAAGTTTAAATTTTAAAGTTTGAATTTTGCATTTTAGAGTTTGAATTCTGAATATTGAATTTTAAACAAATTTTTAGAGTCTTGAATAGCGTAGATTCATGGATGCGTACGCGATTCTGAATATTACTGCGTCTAGTACACCACTGGAAATCAAGCAAGCATACAAATTAGCACTTTTGAACAACCATCCTGACAAATGTACTGATTCAAAGTACAGTATAGACGAAATTAATAGAGCATACAAATACCTTCAGAACAACGACGCTCAACAAGTTATTCATGAACCGCCTCAATTCAGTGAAATTCTTGATTTAAGTGAGTTAGAGGAGGTTGCCCTCAATTCGAACGAGTACTACTGGGTAAAGCCATGTAGATGCGGTTCTGAGTTCAAATTAACCGAGCATGAGTTAGAAACCAATACTGACGCAGACGAAATTGCAGTTAATTGTTTAGGCTGCAGTCTAACGATCCTTGTACAGTACACTGTCGAGTAAATGAATAATAGTCGTTAATTGGTATTCAAAGTAAAGAAGTATGTAGCTAGATTTCAGTGCATTTCATCCAAGAATACAAAATTCAAAGTTATAGAGTATAAAAAATTAAAAATTCACAAAGTTATGGAGTATACAAATTTACAAAGTTATAAAGTATACAAAAATACAAAGTTGAAGTATACAAAAATTATACAACCGGGGAGGTATCAGGGATACTTAGAGTCCTATTCTTATTTCTACCAACTTTTGATCATTGTTATTTTTTTTTTTGGTTTTACTAAACTAATCGAAAAAAAATAAAAAAAAATAAAATAATATAACTTCATAAACTCCATTTTTAATGGTTTAATTGTTTATAACTGCAACTTCTCGTATATATATTGTGGCTTTTCTATTGAACCTCAGAAACTTCAAATTACAAATTAATAAGTAGGAATTACGAAATTACAAATTGAAAACTTGGAACCACAAACCACAAACAAACGGCCAACTGGTAACAGCCTAGTAATTACACACCCAGCCGCTGTTGACTCAGCACCATAGTTAATTAAGTTACAACTAAATTGGATTGGGTTAAACTAAATTAGATTGAATTAATTAAACATGATCGAAAGACTTGGATTTGGACGTAAAGACACAAGCTCTCACAATTCCGGGCCAATTCCCTCATTTTCAGCAGTTCCTGCGCGGCAATTGAGCGTATGTAACGGCACCCGCGAGATTGCGCTTGGCAATTACATAGGTGTCGGCCCAGGTACGTTTCATGACGGTCAGTACGTCATTTGCGACGGAAAGTACGTATTTACAGTAAAGGTCTGCCCAGAACTTGCTCCTAATCTGCTCTCAGCCGGCGGTGCGTCTCGTGATTGGGCACAATGGCCCGTCGGAGCACTCGTACAGGTGCAATCGTTCGATATCTTCCAATCAGGACAGGGCGAACAAGTATATTTAGCGGATCTTCAGCTTGAAATTGACTTTTTCAACCCGAATCGTACGTCGAATGAGGAATACGAACAGAAACAGCTGGCCGATCAGTTTTTGCAGAACTACAAATCACGCATTTTCGCTCCTGGGCAGATTCTGGTTATGGAGAGAAAAAATATCAACTTCAGGCTTATTGTAAAGGACACATCCGTTGTGGATCTTGATGGCCGCAAGGAACCGATCCAGAATCGTCGCGGTGTTGTTTTGCCGCAGACGCAAATTGGCTTTTCAAAGTCCCCTAACAGCAGAATGAAGCTGAAGGGTGCTTCAAGAGCCCGTGGAAACCTCTTCCAACCCAATTTTGAGTTTAAAAATATGGGAATTGGTGGTTTAGACAAGGAGTTTATGACTATTTTGCGACGTGCATTTGTAACGAGAATGGCCAGTCCGCGCGATATTGAGCGTCTGGGTATTTCTCACGTCAAGGGTATGCTGCTCTATGGTCCACCAGGAACTGGTAAGACCTTAATTGCTCGTCAAATTGGTAAAATGCTGAATGCTGTAGAGCCTAAGATTGTAAACGGTCCTGAAATGCTCAGTAAATTTGTTGGTGCCTCTGAAGAAAACATCCGTAAGCTGTTTAAGGACGCTGAAGATGAGTACCGCGCTAAAGGAGACGACTCAAACCTGCATATTATCATTTTTGATGAGTTGGATGCTGTTTTCAAGCAGCGTGGCTCTCGTGGTGATGGAACTGGTGTTGGCGACAACGTCGTTAACCAGCTTCTTTCTAAAATGGATGGTGTTAACCAATTGAACAATATCTTAGTTATTGGAATGACCAATCGTAAAGATTTGATTGACTCTGCTCTGATGCGTCCTGGTAGATTTGAGATTCAGCTGGAAATTCCGCTTCCTGATCAAGATGGACGTAAACAGATCTTTGTTATCCATACACAAAAGATGCGCGACGAGCACTTGGTTGCTCCCGACGTCAATTTGGATGAACTTGCTGCCATGACCAAGAATTATTCCGGTGCTGAAATTGCTGGTGTCGTTCGTGCTGCTTCACAGACAGGTCTTACTAGAAAGACTGATTCTGAAAAGGGCGGAAACGTTGTTTACGATGATAAAAAACAATTGGTTATCACTCGTGCTGATTTCCTGAATGCTTTAGAAGACGTGAAGCCCGCCTACGGTGTCTCTGAAGAGACATTGCAGCGCTGCATCTACTATGGCATCATCCCATTCTCCCCCCAGGTTGATCATATCCTTACTGAAGGCCGGAAACTTGTTGAATCTGTTAGAGACAGCCGCGATAGTTTGATGTCCGCGTTGTTCCATGGACCTGCCGGTGCTGGTAAAACAGCTTTGGCTGCTGAGGTGGCTCTGAAGTCTAAATTCCCGTTTGTAAAACTTATTTCTGCTGAAAATATGACTGGAATGACCGAGCAGCAGAAAGTTGCTCATATCCAGCAGATTTTCGCTGACTCTTACAGGTCAGAAACAAGTGTTATCGTGGTTGATGACATCGAAACCATCGTGGAATGGTCCGATGTTGGCCCCAGATTCAGTAACATGCTCGTTTCAACTTTGAAAACCTTGATTAGAGCTCGTCCTCCTACTGATAAGCCTTTACTTGTACTGGGAACATCCAGTCGCTTTGATGTTTTGGGAAGATTAGATATGACTTCATTGTTCATCAAGCATGTGTTCGTTAACTCTGTGGCCTCTGTTGAGGAACTTGATCCAGTTATGCACGCTGTGGGTTTCTTAGAGCCGGAAAGCAGAGCAATGGTTGCACGCGAGATTAGATCTCGTACTGGTTCCTCAGTACTGGGTATTGGTATTAAGGCTGTTCTTGGACTGATCACTTTGACCAAAGCTACGAGCAATCCAGCAAACGATTTCGTTGAAGAAGTTGTCGATCACCTGAACTCTCGTTCGGGAAAGATTGTGTTATAATGCATAAATCTGTAACCTGACGCTGCTTCTTTTTTTTTTCTTCTTCTCATTGTTTAGCACCAAAGTACCATTAGCGATGATGTACACACAGTTTTGTTTTTCTATATATCACCATGTGTGTAAAAAGGATATAAAACGAAATAAAAAAATAAAACAAAACGTAAACAAGAAATTAACATGATCATGAGCATGAAATGAGCATGAAATGAACATGAAATGAACAACAAAATTTTACAGTAACCTGAACAAGAATAAGATCAGGTTCATGATCAAGAAAAAGGTATCCGGAGTTATAAGAACGCAAAATCGGCTGTTTTTGTATGAGCGGTTAAATCTATACTTTCGTATTAAGGAAACATAAATAGATGCTTCAATTCCTTCGTTTTTCTTATTAAACACGCGATCTCCTCCTACATCCTTGGATTTGTTCTTTGTAACCTCATTTCAAGATTCAGCGTTTGTTTCAGTGTACCTGAACTTGTGTTTTAACTCTTTAGATGTGGAAAAGAATGTATTTTTTTCAAATCATCCTATATAATTGTTTATACATAATTCAACACTATTGTCGCGTTGGCGTTAATCTGATGTTTTCATAGTCGTTTAGACACTCTTTCTGATGAAAAGTTTATACATAGAACTTTTTGTGGCATATTATATAATAATCGTTTTATGTCGGTGACGCCGTTGATAGCTGGCGGTTTGGCAGGAATATGTGTAGATTTGACATTTTTTCCCATTGATACGCTCAAAACAAGGCTCCAGGCAAAAAACGGATTCTTTGCTAATGGTGGTTGGCATGGCGTTTATAAAGGCGTAGGATCAACCATTGTTGCAAGTGCCCCTGGCGCTTCGCTCTTCTTTGTAACTTATGAAAATGTTAAACAGCAGTTGCTAGAAGCAAATGGAAGCAATATCTTGGGTCATAAATTCTCTGAACCTGGTGCTCATATGATTGCAGCCAGTTGTGGTGAGGTTGCTGCGTGCAGTGTTCGTGTTCCAAGTGAATTGATCAAACAAAGGGTACAGACACTGCAATACAGTTCAAGTTTCAATGCTCTGAAAACAATTTTCAAGCAGCACACCTTTTTAAATGCCTTAAAAACACTATATACAGGATTTGGAATTACGCTAATGCGTGAAATACCATTCACTGCAATTCAATTCCCCCTTTACGAAAAATTAAAGGTTGTGGCTAACACTAATAAACACCCAATCACCGGTGCGGTTTGTGGTAGCATCGCTGGGGCTGTAGCAGCAGCATTGACTACACCATTGGATGTTATCAAGACAAGACTAATGACTAGCTCTAAAAACGATAGTATTATAGATGTAATTCAACAGGTTAGGAGTGAAGGCTTCAAAGCTTTCTGGAGAGGCATTGTTCCACGCACTCTGTGGATAAGCGCAGGAGGTGCTGTGTTCTTAGGAGTGTACGAGGTTGCACATACAGCTATGAGTTAGCGAATAGTTTCTAATTCAGATACTTCTTTTTTTGTTGTTGTTAGTATTCTATTTTTTTATATATATATTATTCTGTATATATCCTAATCAGTAAATATGATCTATTTTCTCATTTTAATCATTTGGATTCTCATCGCACCTTCTTGTCGTTCATGCAAAGCCCGTGCGTTCAAATGCGTTTAAAACTACTAGGGGTTGGACTTTACAAGTTTATAAAGTTAACATTTAATCAGAAGATGAATACCAAAAAAAAAACCTGCAAACTTATTCAAGCGTTTATACTGAATATTTTATTGACTTTTCTCATGGAAACTCATAATACATATGAAGTATTATTTTGTAGTTGGTTAGTTCTTTACATAGTTATTTTTCCCCGGTCTATATGCTATTTTCTTTGAGAGATAAGAACTCCTTTATTTGGACTCTTATGTTTTCTGGCGTACTTGAGAATCCACTTTTCGAATATTTGTCCAGGGGGGACTACAGGATCTAGGTAGGGTTCTATATCATCTATGAGCCACTCAGATTTGATTGCGAAAAGCTGTTCCAGCCGCGGCTTTATTTCAGGGGATAAAGAGTTAATGTTAATTGGTACAATCCAGCCGGGTTCTGCTTCAACGTAACTTCCTTTGAGTTGATTGATGTTAGTATTTAGTTTGACTGGCAAATCTCGAGACCATTCTTTTATCAGTAGATGACTCTGAACACCTTTCACGTATTTCTTCAAAAGATAGTTTCCAATCCATCTACTTAGAAGCTCCTTATCCATGGCAGAAGTGATTGTACCTGTTGGTTCGGGTTTAAACATGTTGTACACACATTCAACCATTTCGTTCGGGTGAGAGGAATTCACAAGGAATTTAATCTGCGAATAATCACTATTCAATTCTAAATCACCTGTTTCAACCATGACTGATACTAATTCGACGATTAAATCATGTACAACATCAGCATGCACAACATATATACTTCCTTGGTAAAAAACCGCTGGCTTTGCTTTGGCTAGAGCCTCAAATTCTACGTCTGAACAGAATTCATTTTCAACAACATTGTTTGTTTCCATTAATGAGTCTAGACCAGAGTAAACAGGAAATTTGGACCAATTTATGCTTGGTTTTGCAGGAATTGTTTCTAACACTTCATAAGGTACGGAAAATACTTCTAGAACTTCTTTTGTTTGTACGTGATTAGAAGACTCGTTTTCCAGTGCTTCATCAGTGTTGGATACCGGTATATGTTTGCTTAAAAGTAGTGTATTCGACTGTTTGAGTCGACGCACGGAATGTGTAGAATTATTAGTACATATTTTCAAAGGATCATTCCCCGCACCTTTAAAAGCCAATTCCCCTTTAACTAAACTAGCTTCGAGCTCAGGCGTTAGTTGCAGTAGGCCGTACTTGCTCGACGTATCTAAATGTGATCTAACCTGCATTACATACAGATCTGATTTTTCAGGGGGTATTAACTGTTAACCAAATTAAAGCCGCATGCACAGCAGAAGCTCTTATGTTAAATGCTAAATTTATCTTCTAAATGATGAAATTTAAATTGGTTTTTTAGATTCATTATATTTTTTCATTTTTCATTTTTATTTTATTCTAATTCCAATCGGATATACTGTTGACCCAATTACCAGCCATCCTTTTTATAAACTTTTCTTTTGACATGAATCCGATTTAATTAGACCCCGGGTAAACCTACCTGTATTAAATAACAACCCTTACCTTTAGATCACGTTTTTGTATATTTTAAGATATCTCCACATCTTGCAAGGAGTTCAGCTGTGCACATCTTGTTTAACTGTTACATTCAGACTTTTCATAAAAATCGAGTTTTTTCATTAAAGACACTGTTTTAGAGCTTTTGAATGTATTATATTCATTATGAGCACTATTCTGTATAATTAGAGCGATTTTATGCTAGTTCTGTTTCCGCGAATTTTGTACCAAGGGTACCCCTTAGGTGACAAAAATAAGGACGACAAAAATCGTATTTAATGGATACTCTTGCTATGATTGAGAAAAACAAAGCACTTATATGTATTCATACCATCATTGAGTGCAAATAATACAAATTTTTAAGCCTCACACATAACGCAAATACGCCGAAATAATGGGTCGATAATTATACTCGAATTGATAATTTTCCAGGGATTAAAGAAATATTTGAGTGTATTTATTTTATTGAAGTGGTTTAAAACTATTTGAAAGTAACTGATAATAAGTTATATACTCCATTTCGTGCCTTAATTATACCTTTGTGCAGCAATATACAATATTTCCCTCATCTGAGTTCTACTAATACGACGGATTATTTTCTGGAGTGGACTTTGCCAGTAATAGAACTGAGTGGTTCTGATTTTTCTCAGATTAGCCCATTTGATACAAAGTATATGTAAATCTTGATATTGATCATACCTAATGGTTTTGAATTGGGACCATAGACCCGGTTTCATATTAATGAGTGTATTGTAGAAAACAGTAGCACGGTACTGCTTAATTCTATTTTCAAATGTCTCAAAATTCTCTTCTGCATCATCAGAAGTCTCTATTTCTGGCGAGCTGTCTGTATCAATGTCTGTGAAAGATCCGTCGCTATCTGCGTTGATTTCTGATGCATTTACAACTTGAATAAGATCTTGAGATGTTACAAAACTATCGGAAACCGTCTCTAATTCATCATTGTTCGTTTCTATTGCAACAGTTGGTAATTCAATGATACCCTGGATCTCCTCAGCAGTAATTTCATCAAATGGTATTGCAAAATCGAGCATATCAGTTGTTTGTGAAGTTGAGACTCGTAATGGGAAATTAAAACCCTCTGAAAATCTTATCATTAAAGATGGATGTCTCCAAAAAGGGATTTTGGGATACATTATGGCCTCGTTGCGAAACCTGCTACATATACCGAATTTATGCTTGATTCCGAGCTCTTTAACATCGTAGAATGCCATTATATGTCGACACATATGAAGTCTACTTCTCAAATAATCCATACAACCACACACAAACTCAATTGGATTAGTGCTGTACCTACTTACGTATGTGCGAAGCGCTGCTTCAGATGCTTGTGTTTGAGTTAAATGATTGGCCACAGCTTTACGAATTGTAATTTTAAAGAATCTGGACATATCCTTTCGCCAAGACGGTTCTAACCCCCGATAACAGTGGGTTCTATTTGGAGAGAATAAATGTCTCAAGATCATCAGTTGATGATTGTACAAATCATTGACGATTATGTGCAGGCTATTATCCAATCTTGCATTTGCGTTTCTATTCAGCATCTGTTTGCTTTTAAGTCTGTTATGAGCAGATTCATTTAGCATTGTTGTATCGAAGTTCGCAAATGGAAGATCAATTGGATCGCATTCAGCAAGATTCTCATATTCTAATCGCATCCAATTCTTTCTTCTATCGGGCTGGTACCATTCTTTCCACAAGTAAAGGAACACTCCATATTTATCATTTGCTTTGCACCAACTGAGAATTTCCTCTAAACACAGTGTTATGTGCTCGGTGTAGTTTAGAAATTTCGATGTTTCGCTGGTAGGATCATAGACAGGAAACAAAACGGATCGTCTGGAGTGTATCCTTATCGCTTGTTCGAAGAAGGCTTCAGTCGTAGAGAAGGATATCGACTTTTCTCTCCTGTTGACGCCTACCATTCTTCTTGGGCAAAAGTCCTCATTACCACACCCAGTGCAGGTACCGTACTGACCAGCATCTTTCGACCAGCAGCGATAGTTTGGAACTAATCGCTCCTCCGGTGCGCGTGTGAAGTAATTTTGAAGTGAGTTTTCTGTCACTGTCTTAGCCTTTTTAAAACTTTCAAATACAGCCTTTTTCATATGCCACATGCATAGCCTAATGAATGTGTCTGGAAAAATAGATTTTATGCTTATATGTTGTCCTTTGTCTTTGTCTGTACCGAAGTATACGGGATTGAAGCCCTGTTGTTCAACCAGGTCTAAAAACCAAGTAATCATGTCAGTTCTCTCAGAGTATTCACGTTCACTCATGTTATAATTTGGAATTCCATCGTTATCTGTTTCTTGAGAATTAATACTATTGGTCTGCGTACTAGTTTGAGTCGAGATCGCACTGGTTGTTTGTGAAATGGGCTGGGAAGTTGGAATTGTAACTTGCGAACTTACAGTCGACCCCACAGTATTTATATTGTCCTCTGATGTTTCTTGATTTCCATCAGGTGTGTTCTCATCATTGCCTTCTTCCACAATCTCAGATAAATACTCATATGCAGACAGTAAATGTCCGTTCTGTACTATTCGACTTATATTAGACATAGCGCGCCCATTTCTGCGCGGACGTCCTCTTCTTCGAGCGGGTGTTCGAGGAATACAAAAAAGGTAACCGATATCAACACCCACTTGGTCAACTGAAGTCAGTAGTGTAAAGAGTTCAAGTTTAGAATTATCAATGTTAAATGTTGAGTCCATTAGCAGATGAGAAGTTTTTTTAACGCACTTTACTGCCAATCTAGATATTAATGCAAACCCAAAGAATTTACTTTTCACAAAATATTGGACATGAAACTTGTCTTCTACATCTCGGAGTTTCAATATTGCAGATATTATCGGGTTCTTATCTCTCTGCATTTTTTTAATTCTATAGTTCTTCAGAACTCGATCTATTTTGTATTTTTCGGTCATAAATTGAGGAAACTTGTTGTTGATGTCTTCATATAAAATACGAGTTGCAAATGTGTCCCAATCATGTCTTCCATCCGCATATTTCTCAATATATTCAATAACGCTACTCGGTAGCTCTTTTTGTGCCTCTTTTAGGTCATGATGCATGTGTACGTGAACTAAACGGACTTTCTTTGTTGCCTTAGCTATGTTCAATGTCAATCGACCTTTGCATTTCAAAGTATTAGTGGTAAATACAGCAGTCTTGCTTTGCCCGTGATTACGATCATTCTTGCTAGCTATTTCATCAAGATAAGCGTCATGTCTGCACTTAAAAGCCAGCGTGTATCCAGACACAGTCTGTTCAAGATTGACATGTCGATATATGTAGCTGTCTTTGATATTTTGCAAGACTTTTGATTCAAAAAATGGCACAAGAGTACTTTTAAAGTTTGGATCGTCTATACCGTCAAATAGATCATCAATTCCGCCGATCAAATATGTGTGTGTGAATACTCGAACACCCTGGGACGCGTTCAAGGTCAAAATTTCATGTTCATCAAAAGCTGCTTGCTTATCAGCTTTGAATATATCATCTAAATCATCTACATGGACCAAACTCGCGTTAGAATACTCAAGTTTATTTCTATAGCATATGAGGCATGAATTTTGACGCTTTCCGGATCTGGAAATCCCGAATAAAGATGATTCGCGATATTCATGGCATTTGATACATTTATAACACGATCCAACAGTCACTAAGGGCCGTTCCATGATGTTTTATACGCGTTTCAATGATTTTCATACGCGTTAAGAAGTTAAAACCGGTTAACGATAACATGTAAATAATATTACCTAATCGAGTTTGTAATTTATAAAACATTACATAAAATCCCAATAGGGCTAGGTGTCCTCACGAATCCCAGGATGGAACACCCGAAGCCTGATTTAATTAATTTTGTCTAGCTAACAGCCGTATTCAGAATATATTTAAATTTTTTTTTTATTAAAATTAAAATTCCAAACAAGGAATTCCAGGTTCTCTTAAATTCCAATTCTCAAATTCCAAATTTTAGGTGCCGGATATTTTGGTACTGGTACATGTAGGTTGACTATTACGAATAAAAATGTACAGCCTCAACATTGTACATACATGAATAAGTTATGGTAGTTCGCGAACTGGTTTTTGATTCTCGGTTATTACGTGGTATTACTCAAATTAAATTTGTAAACTCATTTTCTGTCCCATAAAGCGCTTCGCATATTCCCAGGGTTTGCAGCAGTCCACAGGGTGCATTAATTAACTAATACTCCTGCAGCTGTCCTTGTGTCCGTGCTAAATGGATCAAATCATTTAGATAAACGCCTGCTAACAATAGCTGGTTTGCATTATGAATATAAAAAGACGACTTAAATTCCAGGGTGGGCTAAGCATAAGCTCACAACTCTTTAGTATATGAATTTCGGGTTAAATCAATTTATAGCATGTAAACTTTACAGAAACAATCATAAAAATGAATGAATTAAGTCAAGTCAAATCTTGTTTTTATTATATTTTATTTTATTTTATTTAAGAAAGAAGCAATAATTTGATATCTTCATTAACAGTTTACTTCGTTTAACTGCCCATATTTCCGTTTACGGTTCTCAGCGTTTACAAGGGATTCTCCTCTCCTTAATTTCACCTAAATATTGAGATGGAGAGGCACACTGATATGTGTTTATAAATATTCCATAACGCAAAGAAATGCTTTTTTCAAACAATTATATATATACGCGCCAACAAAGTTTATTAGTAAATTTCCCGAAATCATTTCGCGCCCATATCAATGCCCACCCAGTTATCTATCTAAATCATAACCATCGATCCTTAAAGTCCTAGCTTTACCACCCTCCTTTTTCTCCCCCCCCCCGTCTTTCGAGACGACTTAATACGCGTGTACACATCAGATTAGGGTTCTCCTAGCCCTTAGCTATTATCGGTTCATCTGAGGTACTGGCGTTGCAGGCACAGCTACACCTTTAGACCGTACGCGATCTTTCTATTTGAGTGAGCATCGCATAGAAGCAGTAACGTATTATATAGAATCGCCTGAGGGTATGCGATGAGTTTCATTATTGATTCAAACTCGCCCTATTTCACCGAATTCTCTCCGCAGAAGTACAAAGATGCTGTCTACATGACTGCGGACGATGATTTCTTTGGCACGTTGCTGGCCATTGTGTACAAAACAGACGTATCATCTCCTAAACTGAGCGTGATTTTGATCGGATCCCATGGAACATCGGGATTCCTAAATATGACTTTAGATAGAACATCTAGATATTTCGCTGCTTGCAGGGGACTGGCTCCAACACATTATAATTCACCCATTCGGAGAGCCCTTGCAATAGCATGTTTGCGCACGTATACCACCACGGACAAGCCATTGACCGCCAAGCTTCCTGGCTACTTCGATGCAGCATGTGCAGGAAGCTTAGGAAGCCGTTTTAGACTGCTTTGTGGCAAGTTCCCTAAGTCTATTGGCGAACGTGTTGTTAATAGTGGCCTTATATGTGCTAAGCAAGTCTCTAGTTCAGTTGTTGACGTTATCTACGAGGACAGTGACGATACCATTGACCAAAATGACGAACTTATTTATTTATTAGGCCGACAACTGGACTATTTACTCGACCCCTTGACACTCTACTGTCCTGAGCAGACCGATAAGCTTTATGAACCGCTTACCAGCCCCGGTGCTGGTCTCAAAATTAAAAACAGTATCACTGTCACTAGTACTGGCTCTGATAATAATGAAAACGATGTTTGGGCGCTTGGTTCGCTCGATGACGAGTCTCAAGAAGTTCAGGATACCTGTGAGGAACTTTACTTACTAGAATCGCATATGCGTAGTAGTCTCCTTGATCTGCTGCAAACAGTGGTGATTCCACTTCGTGTTTTAGTACTACAAGATCAATTTCCTGGTCTTAATGTTTCTAAACTAAATGCAATATTCCCCCCAACTATTGATGAGTTGTATCGGATGCATTGTATTTTGTATGATGCGTTGAAAGCCGCTTTGCCTTTTGGCGCATTTGAGATAATCAGGGCATGTGGTTCGACAATGTCTTACTTCTACCGTGCATGCACACGTCATCTTGCGGCTACAAAGCATTTTGAAACATTCGTTTTAGAACTTTTAGATGAATTTCCAGAGTTAGAAGACGCTGCTGGAGTCGATATTCGTGCAAACCTGGTAAACATCACTACTGTTGTTTACGAAGCTGGACAACTCAAAAGGTTTGAGCCTTTGTTAAATAAACTCCTTTCTGATAAAGCTGAGGAATGGACCCCCCGCGAAAAGATTGTTGTCGAAGAACTTTGTTCCATATCTTCGAAAACAATTAGAGCTGTATCAACTGCTGATACGATTGAAAATGGTATATTCAACGTGATAGACAAACTCTTTGTTAATTGGCCAAATACAGTATTGACTGACTTAGAAAGTCGCCGAATCATTACCATTTTTGAAGCGCATGACATTTTGGAAACTTCTGATGATGCGAGTCAAGGAGACCTAATATTCATCATCTTTAGTGACGTCATGATAGTGTGCAGACCCACTGAACGCATTCATAAATCATCTTTGAGTGGTCTACACATGCCTCAGATTTGCGATGTTTTGATGCATTCAATGCTGAACAATGCACCAATTGATGACAGCGTACCTCCTCTAGAGGTTATTGCTTGGTCACATTTAATGGATGCGCATTTTGCATCTTTTGAAGAGAACCTTTTCGTGTTCTCAAAGTCGCTAATAGGATCCTATGAACTGATCACTTCAGGTTTTACTGTTCGTGATATTGTAGCATTACTATCAAAGGCTAAGATCGTTAGCAAGAGTGAGCCCTTTCATCTTTTTGAGATCAGTGATGATTCCGCCGATTCACATTTGGAGAGCGAGGCTCTTATTGATGTCCCTACGACTAATAGTAAACTCCAACTTCTATCTGCGGTCCAGGAAGTCAAATCATATTTGTCGGAGTATAACAAAAGCAAGGTTGCTGTTTTTTTGACGACTAAAATGTCGGAGACGTTGCTTCACCAACATAATTTGTACGCAGCAATTTGTTTAAACTTTGACGATGATGATAATGTTATAATTGATGTACTCACTAAGAAACAGTACACAATGAAAACGGTCGTTAGTAAAGAGGAATTGCGGAATGCTGTCCTGAATGAGTGTTCCTACCTTCTTACTCTTCTTTTATCTTCCCAAAACGATGAAGTACTTAGTTTAATCGTAAAGTCGAATAAACAGATAGCTTCTGGGCTAGTACAATGGTCTTCTCGTCCACCTGCAGAGAATGTAATTACTTCCAAACGTGGAAGTACTAATACCGACGATGCTGATCAAACACAATTCAACAATTGGTTCCACAAATTACGACAACGTCGTGACCATGCTTCATTAAGCAGCGAGTCGTTGAATAGTGGTGAGGACAATCGTTCATTAGCATTTTCGTATCGCAGCGATAGAAGCAATAATGATCTTCAAATTGGTGCCTTTTTGAATTCATCATCTTCTTCTATATATAATGATCACGCTGGATATGTCTTTCCCCGGTTGGACCACTCTGATTCTGTACAGCGCAGAAGCAGCGTGATGTCATCCAATACGCAAATTGACGAAAATAAGCGTGGGAGCTTTTACAGCGCAGTTGAACAGATTGCTGATATTCCTGAAAGTGGTGATGATAAAGAAGTTGAGAACACCGAAGATTTTGCCTATCTTGCTTCTTTGGTTGATGCTAACAAGAATGTCAGCAGGAGCAATTCAATGTCTACCGTTCGTAGCAAGTCTCCTGGATTGCGTGAAAGGTCACTTGTAAGGCTGGGACAATACGTGGTAGATGGTAGTTCACTAGGTTTTTCAAGATCGAGGTCTGTGGATTCTATAACTAGCGGTATAAGTACTTCAAGTGGAGGAATGAAAGGTTCAAGGTCTAGTAGCAACTTTGGAAGCTTTAGAAGCCTTAAGAGTCAACGGTTCTTATCTGCTCGAATTGACGAACCGTTGTTGGAAGTTGATGAAGAAGAGCTACAAGAAGGGGATGCTAAAATTGCACAAAATTGGCTGGCCTGGACTACAAAACGTACGTCTATGATCGCCAATCAAGATAATGAAGAGGCTGCAGAAGGCCCTGGTGCACCAGATATTCCTAAAACTGATGATGTCGATGATTCAGATGCGACTGCCACGAACGAGTCCCCTGACGCACCTAAACGATCTGAATCCCAAACTACTTTCAGAAAAATGGTGATGAGCTCTTCACTGCACACTTTACAGCTAGCTTCATTTGTGATTCAGCTTGATCAAAAAGCTGCTACATCTGAAAACAACGAAATTTCAGAGGAACTACTACGCATTAAACAAGATGTTACAGCTATTTTCAAGGTAAACGATCTTAACATTGAACATGAGTTGGCCATTAGGAAGCGAATCTGCTATTTTTTTTATTTGTTGACTGCTTATGATTACCATAAATTGGCCTCAGGGCTTATTGAAGTAGAATGGACGCGTAGACAACGAGTGTCCGAGACATTTCCTGAGATTATTGAGGGTATTCGTGATCTCGATATTCAAAACTCTTAATCGTGCTCAGATTTGAGCATTTTAATAAATACAATCTAGTGTATGTTTGAGTAAATGTATATACTGTAAGCTAAACCCTCTTTCTTTGAACGATAAGCATCTAAATATTACACCCGCGTTTGAAAAGCAGGGATTTGATTAGTTAGTTGGTTATTAAAGAGTATCAAATAGATTTGATAACATTTAAACCTGTTCTATGGTTGAAAATCGTGATAGATGATAGAAAACATCTTCGTATTCTTGCCGTGCGTGCAATATTGATTTGAATCAGGCATGAATATTTATGCAAATCCAGTAAAATAAGATATATTTGAAGGTGTTTTGTAAAGATCAGGTAAACTATACTAGTGGCTAAAAAGCTGGAAATATGTAAGAAAACCACACCTGCCGTAGTTTAATTTGAATTAGAAAAACTGATGGAAAGTATTTCTCTTTTATCCAACTCAATCAATTTACCAATACATTAGCTTGTGTACCGTTTGGAAATAAATGGAATTAAACTAAGTTATTGGACCATTCAATCTTTGCACTAAACACATATAATGTGTGTGCGTGTGTACGTGTGTACGTGCGTTACTTCAAGGTATGTTTATAGTGTATATTATGTAATATTTTCCAGAACCACAAAATATGGCTGTATTTGTTGAAAGGAATTTAAAGTTTATAGAACTTCGTAAACTGTTGGACAGTTGGTCTTTGATCAATGTATGAGACTTATTTCTAATTTAGCACCTCATTGTGATTGCACTAAAAATGTACATAAAGGAATACTATATTTGTGTATAACATGGAGCATAAACCTCTATAATTACTAGCATCGATGTAACACAAGCTGTATTCTTACAAATACATTTGATTGTGTATTCATAAATCTAATTGACGTGTATATATACTAAATATATGGTATTGTATTGTATTGTATTGTATTGTATTGTATTGTATTGTATTGTATTGTATTGTATTGTATTAAATAGTTCATCAACATTGATAATTTAAGCTTCATACTGATATTTATCAGCTGAATTTTTTTTTGGTTTTAGTTCTTGGTACTTTAAATCAGATTCACGTGATTTAAAAGTTCCAGCTCTGGAATGCAGGGTTATCAATAAAATAACAATAATAGGTATCGGTACATTAGTATCAGCATCCGTCATCAGTCAATGCTAAATTGAAAGCAGGATGCACATCTTAGAGTTAGAAAATCCTGCTTTCGATGCTGAGCTACAGTTAATAGCATCTAAATTAAAATCCAGTAAGAAAATTGTGTTCGTCGCTGGCGCAGGTATATCATGTAATGCAGGTATACCTGATTTCAGGTCCAAAGACGGACTCTATTCACTAGTTAAAAAGAGTTTTCCCAATACAGTTGTCAAAGGACAAGATCTATTTGACATTAATATATTCAGAAAATCTCAAACTACTGAAATTTTCTACAGTTTCATGGCTGGGCTGCGAACAGCCACATATAATGCTCACGCAACACCGACTCATCACTTTTTAAAGTTATTAAAAGACAAGAAAAAGCTTTTAAGGTGCTATACACAGAACATTGATGGCCTTGAGTACCGTGTAGGCTTAACGGAAACAGATGCTGTGCAGTTACACGGCGATTTACATAAACTCAGATGCAATAATTGCAGCCAGCAATTTGAATGGACAGACACATACTACCAGAATATGCTCGATGGATCTGCACCCGACTGCTTAAACTGCTCTGATCAGTCCTTAGCTCGCACAGTCAGTGGTAAACGTAGAACCACGGTTGGACAACTGCGCCCAGATATTATTCTGTATGGTCAAGATCATCCTAATGGAGACAGCATTGCGTCAATTGCATCTAAAGACAGTAAAAAGACTCCAAACATGTTGATAGTTGCAGGAACTTCGCTTAAGGTTTTAGGAATTAAAAGACTGGTTAAGGACCTAGCAACGGCCGTGCACTCAGGAGGCGGAATTACTGTTTTTGTAAATAAAACTAAAATCAGTAAGAGCGAATGGAATAAAGTTTTCGATTACCAAGTTCTTGGAGATAGTGATACCTGGGTGAATGCCCTGAAGAAGAATATTCCAAGCTTGTTTCAAGTGCAAACTAAAATCAAGGTTGAAAAGAAAAGAAAATCGACGAATACTGAGCATAATGAGGTCAAATCTGAAGAAAATAATTCTAATGACAGTCATGAAAGTATTCCTGTCCGTGAAACGATAATTGTAAAGCATGAGCCAATATCCCTTGATCCATCTACCAAAGTTGTTGATATTAAGCATGAACAAGATGTCGCTGTAAGTGCACCCCATATACATAGTACTATCGATAGAATACCCGCTGCTGGTCGGGAATTAAGCATGCAATTGTCAGGAAGAACACCGGGAATTATATTAGCCAAACGCACAAAGTCTGAACCTTTTGATTTTAAATCAGATGAGTTGAACAGTCCTTGCACTCCTAAGCTTGATGCACTCTCACAAACGTCTATCTCAGAGCATACATTGGAACGTACTGCTAAACCTGAACATAGTGTTGAGTTTTCTGCAGATCTATCACGACGATTAATGCCAGTCCCGTGGGATTCATTCTCTGACCCCCTAACTGATCCTCTAACTGATCCGTTAAGTGACCAATTGACTGATTCGCTGACCGACACTGATGAAATGCCTCCTGGAATAAAGCTTGAGAGTTCGCAATTGCAATAAAATGGCCTTGTTTATTTATTTATTTATTTTTCTTATTTCTTCTTATTTTTTTTATGACTATTTTTATTTTCGTTTCGATTTTCATTTTGATATTCATTTTCATTTTCATGTCTATATTTATACTTACATTTATATTCAAATCTATGTTCATGTTAATCCTTCGTTATGTATGGTTTGTTTCGCTTTGTATTTTTGTTTGTTTGGTTTTGAAAACTCCAATAACAATAGTATTGTTATTTAGATGCTCAAAATATGAATATAAATTTATTTCAAAATACTTGTTTTAATAATTGTTCCATATAGGAACAATATATAGTTTGCAAGATTTTTTTCTTTTTTATATCGACGGAAGGTAGCTTACGGCTTAGGCTTTTCATACGAATCACCAAATCTTCCATTACTAACTGTTAATAGAATGTCTGCACAGCATTTGCAGGCAGCATCGCGTATACTGTTTGGAACTCCACTCTCCTCTCATTTAAGAAGGGAGGCTTTGCGTCTGGAAAAAGAAACCAATAGTTCCGATGCTACTGTTAAATTCCCAGTCAAGCAAACTCAGTTACACAGCTGTCCGCGATGCTCCTTGTTAATGGTTCCTGGAGTCACATGCTCTGTTAGGCTACTTCCAGCAAATTTGAATATTAATTTACGAAACAAAAACAGAAGAGCACGTAAAAGATATATAAATAGACTCAATTGCAAAGCCACTGAAAATCAGAAGCAATCACAGCCTCACATTTACTATTTTTGCAATAATGATGCGTGCTTTATATCTATACCTGCATACGAAATTAATAACCACGGTAGTAACGCGCGTGTTAAACCTAAAGATGTTGACAAGCCGTTAAGGTCTCAAAATAAACCAGGGGCTGTAAATAAACCAGAACCAAAACCATTAGTTTCTACCGGACTGTTGAGTCTGAATGACTTCTTGTTATGATTGAACGCATAATTGATTCCCAACCCCCCCAAGATTCCCAACTCACACATATGAAGAAGAATTGAATTGATCAGTACTGATCTTTTATGCATACTTCTATATAAGCTTTTTTCATATGGTAGTAGTCAACTTGTATCCTTGTCCTCTAATCTCAACTGTACCTATGTTATAACAATATTATACAGATGCTTTGTTGTTCACAAGGTAGCTACGTTGCTTGATTCAATTGTCTGCAAATCTACAAACTAAACAGTGATAGAAAAATCTTCGAGAGTTGCATATAATATAAAGGTTGATTTAGGTATAATAAACGAAAGGAATAGGCTATTCTAGAGCTGGCTAGTGAGAATTGAGAAAACATTGTCATGTTTCAAAAACTCTATAAAAGATAGGGAATGGAGAGTGCGAAAACCATTGCTACAACGAAGGAATAATGGTTGACCACGGAATTGTTAGTTACGTATGTGCTGGATTCAGAAAGATCGGAGTTTTTGTTGACTGACCGGGCCTCCAATGGATCTCTCTCGAGTATAGCAGTATTATACGTTGCCGCTGTCGTAGGGTATAAGGCGTCTTTGACAAGAGCGACTTGACTCTGTGCTAGATCTGTGTAATTTTTGGTTTCCGCTGAAATGTAGTTGCCAGTTTCGAGGTATGTGGTGGTATTTGTGGTGTTTCGGATATTCGTGTTTGGAACCTCAATGTTAGTTGTAAAGATGGTACCATTATTCACCATGGTGGTCGTGAGATAAGTGTACATGGTAGCGTTAGATACAACTGAGGAATTAACATTGATACTGGTAGCATTCACTGACGAAATTGTGCTGTTGTTAGAACTACTATAATCAGAATCGTTTCGATAGGGAGGGTTCTTGACGCTAAGATGAAGAGTTGGCTCCTGGCTTCTTGACTTGGATCGCATGATGGTCACGGTTACAGTTTTGGTAATTCCTAATATCGTTGTGACTGTTGTTACCGTTTGATCGGTCGAAGTCTCTGGTTCACTATTACTTGAATATATTCCGTTATTGGTAGTCAGAATGTCGTGCGTTTCGGGAGATACCTCCGCTGTAGGATATGATTCCAAACTAGTCCGAGATAATTCAATGTGCTCAGTAGCTTTTATGGTATATGGCACGGTGACAGTGATTATTATTGTGCGAATCTGACCATTAGTGGTCTGCAAAGAAGACATGGTACTCAAAGTAGAGGTTGTAATATAACTGGGCTTTGGTGTAGCCTTAGTGTATGGAATTGTCACAGTAATGGTTCGTGTAACCCCTTTTTCGGTGATAACTGAAGTTATAGTCTCATAATTTGGTTCATTTGCAGTAGTTGGTGCCGTCATTGTACCTTCTGGACAAGGTTGCCTTAAAGTTATAGTTTTAGTACTTCCATTTTCTGTGATTAAGGATGTAACAGTCGTGAATCTTGGACCATCTGTCTCTTTTCCATCTATTATATTATGAGGGCAGCTCTCAGTAATCGTAATAGTCTTGGTACTATCACCCTCTAGTACCAGAGATGTGAAGGTGGTGTAAAATATGCTCTTAGTAGGAGTACTGGATGGTGCTGTAAGGGTACTACTTGTAGTGTCTACGCCATTGTTTTCTGTACAAGGAATCGTAATAACTGATGTAACTGTTGACCCGGGTATAGTGATGAACGAGGTAATTGTTGAGTAACTCTGTTGCATGGAACAAGGGACTGTAATAGTTTGAGTTTCGTGTCTGCCTGAAATTGTGACTACCGTTGTGACAGTACTGTATACTGTTTGTGTTTCCTGTGGTACAGGAACCAGACTAGTTATTACTGTTTCTGATGCAGTAATAAAGGTTGTGATTGTAGTAAATTTCGTAGGTGATTCCTTTATTGTCTCAGTAGACGAAGTTTTGATATCCTCTCCACCTTTTTCCTTGCTGTTACTACGAACAGAGTATAAGCTGTCCTGTGAACCTTTTGGAGTTGCTTGTGTTGAAAGCCAACTTTGAGGATTTTGAGAGGATCCGGAATTGCTCTTACTTAAAATTGAAAAGGAAGCATTAGAGTAAGCGGATGGTGTCTTTGATGTGATGTAGGAAGTGCTAACGGTAGCAGAGATCGCGGTGCGCGATGGCTCAATGGATGAATTATTGTATAAATTAGTCGTCGATGAACTGTTTGTCACTGGTACACTCGAGCTATCACCTCTTGATGAATAGGCTGAAACGCTTGCCGTAGATATCCCTTCACCAGAAGGGATAGTGCTATTGAACGACGAGACAATAATCTTACTGGATACAAAATGCTCTGGGTCAACTTCAAAAGAAGAAACAAGGGTGGCTCTACTGGATCTGGTATCTGAATGCATGGATACATTAGAGAACGAAGCGTTAAACCCACTGCTGAATGTATTTGACTGTTGAGGTCTAACGACTGAGGTCATGAATGACATACTACCGTTATAGTATGGTGCTTGAGAACTGGATTTTAGTCCCGAGAAAGTCACAACTGTGGTAGAATTAGAGCGAGAGATCATACTAGTGTTTGCAGATCGTACAATGCTAGGAGCAGACGTGTAAGATATGCCTGTGAGTACCGATGGGGTGGAGTTTTTAGCAGTAGAACTTGGATATAACGAAGGTAAGGCAAACGACCTATTGCTGAAATACCCAGATGTCTTAAAAGTGCTCTCAGAAACGACTTTACTACTGAAATTACCAGTGCCACTAGGGTTCCGTGAAGAAGATATCAGAGAGAGACCATCAACTGTTCCTGATAATTGTAGCGATAAACTTGAATTGGACTTGATAAATGAATACCACGAAGACGAAGGGTTTTTTTTAGAATTGGTAGCTTTGCTGAAAGAGGGAATCTGAGAACTGGACAGAATGGTAGTTGTGGGAATTTGAGAGTATCTTGATGAAAGTGAGCTGTTAAAGGTATAGTTTGATGAATGACTTGCTGATATGACCAAAGTGCTTTTTGAATACTGCTCATGAGACTTGGCAGTAGGGGAAGATAACGCATGATGTGCAATACTGCTGTTGGATTTTTGAGACAATGTGTGGTTGGCATTTGTAGTAACTGTACTCGATGATAAAAGTGAGAATGTAGAGACAGAGGATATCCAATATGATCCATTATGATATATTGAGTGTGTAGAGACACTCATAGATTTATTGAAATCTGTACTGTGTGATACATTTACAGATGTCATAGGCAATGTGGATCCTGAAGAATGGTTCAGATTCTCTGATTTTGAAATCAATCTGCTTGGTATGCTCTTAATACTTGTCGTTACGACTGTTTTCACGCTGGAGACAAAGGATACCTTAGATGATGTTGTTATATTTCTGGATAAGCTCGAAGAATCGGAAGGTGTTGTCATCACAGAATCAGATGTTCCGCTAATAAATTTTGAGAGCAGAGAGCTGTTCTGACTGGTATTTTTGCTCGAAATCTGGATAGAGGATGGGTTCGTAGTTTGTATAGAGTCGTTCACCGTTAAGCTGGGCTTTTTAGAAACATGTGGTAGGGCCGTTTCACTCAATGAAATGTCTATGGATTCAGATCTTCCATTACTAGAAGACGAGTTGGAGTGTTTCGTTGCGGAATTGTTCATCAAGCTCTTTACGGAAGAGAAAATAGAGCTTGTTATTTTACTAGAAGTAGTTGAACTCCTTGAAATTTCCGGAATCAAATTTGTGATCGACGCATTATAAGCCACGCTCTTAGAGAGGGAAGAAGGATCAGCATTTAAAATATCTGATGAAAGTTTATCATTTGATAAATGTATAGAAGCGCTTGGAGCTACGTGCTCAGACTCAGTTATCGAATGAGACCACAAATCTCTTGAAGAAACATTTTTCGATGAAGTTACATGGACAGATTTTATGGACACAAGACTGGTATTTGCAGTCTCGGAGTAAGTTACGACCGGAGTACTGGTAGCAGATGGTTGTGAAAGTAACAATGAAAAAGATACATCTTCCATCCGAGTTCCATTATTCGAAAAATATGCAGAATGAAAACTAATTGATCCATTGGAAGATGAATGAAATGCTGAGGACGCAGTTACCATTTTTGACTGTGATTGCTCAAAGGATGTTTCTGTGAAAGAGACGTGGGTACTCTTCGCAGGAGAATAACTATTGGATGATGGTCCCGACTGTTTTGATTGCTCGCTAGAAAAGAGTCCTGTGTCAGTTAAAGTGTCAATCTTATTGTCACTATGAGTAGATACAGAAGTAGTTGTTATCTTTGAAAGAGACCTATCAGGTTGAGAAGCAACAGTTTGCATGTGAGATATAGAGATATCAGTGTGGTTATAAATTGACCCAGAGCTGGACATCACATTGGAAATTGTAGAATTATGACTAGAAGCCATATGACTTAGCAGCTTGTTCGATGAAATTATGCTTTCTCTTTGGCTGAGAATATTGCTTGATGAAATGGTATCCTTTGAGGCTGAAATAGATGGGGTTGATGAACCTATTACATCTATATCGTTGCTTGAGTGGCTATGAAGTGTTGCAACTGGTAAGGAAACTACAGTTATATCAGATGACAGACTCAAATCTGATAAATGTGACAAGGATCTGAGAGAATTCGTTGATACCGAACCCAAATGGGAAGTTGTGGGAGGCAAGCTTGCTTTTCGACTTAAGGTCACTTCATCCTGTATTGTTGTAGATGTGGCATTGAAATCTCGTACAGAAGAATGGGATAATTGGCTGCCATGGGATACAGTTGTGGCAGACAAAAACATATGTGAAGATGTGTTACTATTCCAATTAGATGGTGCTGCAATAGATCTTTGAGATAGGGATGACTTGGTGTCATCATCATTGGCCGAAGAATATAGGTGTGAGTGAACTGTCTCTGTCTCGGTAGAATTCTTGCTTGTTACGGTTATAGAAGACATGGATTTGGTTACCTTTGTTGGGCTGTGATCTGATGAAGTTGGAGCGCTTGAGATAACATCTTGATATGAGATATTAGTGGCAGAAAGGTATTCGTTGCTCTGAGATGAACTAATAGATGCGGATTCGGTGAAGTGATCACTAGGAGACACATATCTTGAAGAAGGATTATCCCTATTACTCGAAACAGTAGGTAACATGCTTGTTGATTGAGCAGAAGATGGTATATCTGTGTGATTAAGACTTAACGAAGACCTCCGTGATCCGCTAGACTGATGACTAGGATATAGTGTCGAATATCCAAGTGATTTTGAACCAGAAAGCAGAACGTCTGTTATTTCCGTGAATATTTCAGTTGAGGATGTGTAAGAGGTCGAAGGAGATGTCAACGAATTCGAAGAGATGTTTTTCGTACCGTTGGAGACGGTCGATGACTGTATATACAAAGAAGACACGCTCAATGCAGAGTGTTTAGAGAAAGACACATTCTCTCTAACGAAGGACCTTATAGAAGATTGGCTTGAATATAACGTAAAGTTTCCCACAGGTGATGAACTTCCGTGGATCGCAGCTGAGGATCCTCTGTCGTCTGAAACAACGTTGGAGATCAACTTTGTAGATGTCCAACTGTGAGAGAAAGTTCCTAAATGGTTGTCATGGGAAGAAAATGTAGTTTCATTGAAAGAAATATCAGAGGAGAGAGGAGTACTCCAAATAACTGTACTGTTCACCTTAGTGGACAATGTCGGTGCAAATATACTACTCTGACTTGTATGATTGCCTGGAACAGCGATAGCCGAGGGGAAAATGGCACTTTTAACAGTGGAAGACGTATTAGAAATAGCGCTAGTTGTTTTTGAAACGCTCATACTGAATGAGGAAATAGGGGAGCTGACAGATTCCAACAAAAGGGAGGTTCCATTTGGAATACTGAATGAAATATTCAAACTACTCATGACACCAATTTCTGGAATCTTTGTAGATCCTATCGATTGGGATAAGGTTGTTGGAACGTGATGATTGATTCCTGTTGATGAAATATTGTTGTTTATCACTAAAGATGTAGAGTTGGACAGTTGGACTTTCGATGAAACACTTTTCGCAAATGAACCAGTAGGTATTTGAATGGGCTCACTTGTATAGACTGGAGCACTTGTTTTATTCTTATTATTGTCATCTAGAGAAGTTTCAGGGCGAGAAGATACTTTCGTATCTTCGTAAACGGTTGAAAAACTGACACTAGTGGAGGGTGGTTTTTTAGTGCTTGATTGATTGTTGATTGTTCCAGACCAAGAGTGGGACATTAACGGGACAGCAGACGATTCTAAATGTGTTAATTCATATAAATGGCTCGAAGGCGTATATGAGGAAATATTACGTTCAGTAGTTCCTTGACTCGAGAGAACCCGAATTTTGCTTTCTGAGGCTACCAATTTGGGGCTTGATACTGATATTTTGGATTGAAGCTCGGTACTATACTGCGGACGCGACGAAGTTATATTAATGTGAGAAGGATCTTTATTAAGTGAACTTGGTCGTTTCAATGAGAAACTAGCTTCTGAAATGGATTCACTTGTAAGTAGTGAATAATTTTTAGACTGTGAATTGCTACTAGCAATTACAATGGTTTCACTTTGTTGGAGAGAGACACTTGTGGAGACATTTGATAAAGTTTTCACTGTAGTGGTCGTAATAGAGACAACAGTTGACACATCCGAGGTATTCATGCTAATAATATTCTCAAATGTGAATGAGTGAGCTGACGCTGATAATACTACTGGTGTACTGATGCTTTCCATAACTGAAGTAGTTGCCATGTCCTTCAGTGAATAAGTTTCTGGTATTGTATTGGTTATGTTTTTATCTGAAGCATACCCTGCGCTATCGTAGAACAAAGAGGGTGACTGCCTTGTGGATGATAATAATTCCAGTTCAGTCGGTGAATGTTGCGACGTGCGAGTCCAAGTATTGTGAATAGATGATTTATCCTGCGTATATACAACAGACATGGAATTATGGCTGTTAACAGTACCGAAAGAAAGTCCTAAAGACGGGTTGCTCGAACTTTCTGTGAGCGAAGTTTGCATTCCGTTTACTGAATGTGAGTTATCGGGGATAGTACTTGCTTCTTTGGATAGCTGCGTTAAGATACTGGATTCGGTGGGTTGTTTCCAAATTGATGTATATCTTGAAGATGGATTGGACAAAGACATCTGTGCTATTGTGTTCGCTGTATTTAAAGCTTCTGATGAGGAAGCTGTGTAGGTGGAGATAGGGGGAATGCAGCTCGAATCGCAAGAATCTCCCGCTGTAGTATAGTCTAGTACAGACTGTGTACTATCTGTCAAGCTCTGGGTGGATATCGTGGGTGACAATGAGAAACCATTTACCATTGTAAATGTACCGGATGAATGAGGAATACTGAGAGAAGGTTGTTTATCAATAATGATCGTTGGCTGGTAATTCATGGTAAAACTTGAGTAATTCGGCATAGTTGGAGAGAAGTAACTGTAGTTTCCGCTGTGAATATTATCTGGAGAATCGTCATCTCTCTTAAAGATAGCAGTGTTTGAGTACTCCACTGACTTCTTGATAATCTCATAAGTTGTTGCTTTCACTATAGGTTTGAGTTGACATTGACTTTCTTCAAAACCTTCATAATATCCGGCAACGATGCTTATATGCATCATTAGCCAAATATATGCTATATGTTTGAACATTCTCAATTGAGTTGATTTTATGGAAAACAATCAGTGATTTACACTGTATATATACCCGATATTTGGAAAACATACATAATGCATAGAATATATTGTTGATAACCGTTTCCAAACATGCACGCGCGCGATCGAACACACCCTAGCGACTACACATAACGGAATTTCTATATGCCAAAAACCACACTAACGGTATGCAATGACTATTTAGCTATAATCTGCACTGAGAGTTGGTAAATGCAAAGTATATTAATATTTGAAGAATTAAATGAACGAAGTATCGTGGCTGTATAATTAGATCTCTAATAGGCAAGCGATTCGAACGTTCACACAGTGCATTTTTTAATGAAAAAATAGCTTATTCTCACACATGCGGTACTTCGTCACTGGAAACGATTTGCAGGTCTCTAAATAACCTTCATCTGGGTCATCGAACGCAAACGAGATTGATAATCTCGAGATACAAATTATTGCGCATACATCTGCAATTTACACGAAAAAAGTGCTCGTAGGTCATTCAGAATTCTATAAAGTCGACTGTTTTTGAGATCATGGATTGTATAAATCATAGTCTACGAATTATCAAACATTTCCTATGATTTTGAAGATTTTGAAATCGATACCTGATTTTTGGTTAATGTGTGTTCTACACATGCGCAAGCACATCTGCGTGTATATTTTGTAGATCACATCGCTGACGGATCTCCAATCGATTTCAAATTAAAGCTCCATTATCTTGTCTTCGTACGAAAAAAAACCTTGAACCTCTGATGAAAAAGTCAAAGTTAACAGTGGGATATGTAAATGCAATAGTACAAAACCTAAATAAATACATACCAACGGATCGCATACCAAACTTGCGTTTCTAAGGAAAAGTACCAGTACACTTGCAGATGTGCGTCGCATGAACCCGCCATTTCTCGATGTGCATCATTCTGCAAGATTCAGTGGTAAAAACAAGCAAATTTAGTAAACTCACTTACGTCAAGTGAATAATCACAACAAACTAAGCTGATGCGCAAATTCGACGTGCCAAATTGAGGCATAGCGCGATCTGTAACTGCGTCGCGACGCGGAGAAAGACTACATTGGCAACCTGATTGGGAATATTTGATTATAATAAATATATAGACTTTTATGCGGGGATTTCTCCTTAAAATTGAACCTGCGTTTTTACCTGATGAGCAATTCCAAAGACATCAAGCTGCTTGAGGAGTTCAGAACTAAACTAACTGTTAAGTCCTAAATCCACCTAAGACCTGTGTAGATAGGAAATCTAATTAACTATATCACGTGAACGTTCATTTTTCAAAATTTCACTTTCTAAGCTTAGGCCATAACAAACCTGTAAGAGGCGATAAACAAAAGGTGTTTCAGCATGGCCGAGGAACTCAGAAATGAAGGCAATGCTCTTTTCAAGACCGGAGACTATTTGGGGGCTGCTGCTAAGTATACCGCAGCTCTAGCTCAGGACCCTTCCAATACAGCGTTATACGGCAATCGTGCGGCTGCCTACATGGCACTCGACAGATTTGAAGATGCATATACAGACGGCTCGGAGGCTTTAAACCGTGATCCAGAAAATCAGAAGTACATTGCTCGTCTAGCAAAACTTACAGGTCTTCTTGGAAACCCTACCGCTGCTCTTCAGCTATATAGCAAGCTATCATCGCCTGCATCTAGCAACGACTTGTTTCCTTTCTTAGAAATGGAACGTAACTATAAACAGGCTCAGAACTTAGAGGGAAAAGCTGCTGGCTATGCTTTAGATGCTGCTGAAAGATATCTGGGTAAGGGCGTAAACATTCCTGCAAGCTGGTCACTGCTTAGGGCAAAAATCCTAGCCAGCACTGGCAAGACGGCCGAGGCTGAAAGCCTTGTAGTCAATCTCCTTCGTCGTGAAAAAACACCGGAAGCACTTCTTCTGCGTGCTAGATTGATTCTGCAAAATGGAAACGAAATTGAATCTGCCATCGCCCACTTCCGTCAAGCCTTACAACTTGACCCTGATAATTCTGAGGCGAGGGTTTTATACAAACAGATTAGGGCTATGGATCAGGCCAAAACAAGCGGTAATACCGCATACACTGCGCGTAACTATAGCAGTGCCATTTCATTTTATACAGAAGCCATTGAGTGCATAAATGGAATCGTTTCACAGAGTATTGCCGTTTCCAAACTTTATTCTAATCGTGCAAGTGCCCACTCTGTGCTTGGTAACCACGCTGAGAGTATTGAGGATGCAGAGCTCTCTTTGGAAATTGACAGTACTTTTGACAAGCCAATGAGACTCAAGGCGCGTAGTTTGAGCAAACTTGAAAAATATGAAGAGAGTTTACAGGCGTACCAAGCGTACATGCAGGCACACCCTGAGGACACGCAGATCCGCGTTGAGGTGCGCACAGTAGAGTTTGAAATCAAGAAAGGCAAACGGAAGGATCTTTACAAGATTCTGGAAATTGAGAAAACGGCTTCGTCTTATGAGATCAAGCGTGCGTACAGAAAGCTTGCTTTGGTTTACCACCCTGACAAGAACCAAGGAAATGAAGAGGCAGAAGAAAAGTTCAAGCAGATCACTGAAGCTTACGAAACACTCAGCGATGATCAGAAACGCCAGAGATATGATTCCGGTGCTGATATTCAGGAGGAAATGCCATTTGGCGGTGGATTCGGTGGTGGATTCGGACAAGGATTCGGATCGCCCTATGGTGCCGGTGGTGGTGTAGACCCCTCGGTGCTGTTCCAGATGTTTGGAAACTCAGGCTTCAGTTCAGGGTTCTAAATTAGATTCGTGTGGTTCTAGGGTTCTAACCCTTAATAGTACTATTTATAATTATATTGTTAGTATCCTCCACAGTATATATATCAAATATAAATACTAAAGTACTAAAATACTAAAATTGAAAATTGAAAATTGAAAAACTGAACACGTCTGTATATTAGCTTAGCCTATTCACATCCTAATGAGTTTATTGCTTTCTTCAACACATTTTGTCAGTCAATTGGTCAGTTACATTACATTCTGTGCATATCCTAAGAAGTGGTTACCATACATACAACCGTATACATACAACGTGAGTGATAAAATCAGCCTGAGCTCACCTACTGTACATTTACGATCCAATTTAGTGGTTAATGGTAATGGTTAATGGTTACTGGTAATGGTGATGGCAATGGTAATGATAATGGTAATGGTTAATGATATTGAATGATTAAGTAAAGTAAAGTAGAATAATTTTAATTAGAATAGATTCAAACGAACGAACCGCTCATGTATGGGGTATTAAACCTACGTAGATCAGTATAATACAAATTAGATAATGGTAACGGATACGAAAACCTACAACGTCTAAGCGCAGCACGAGAAGCATCCCTTGCGTGCAGAACTCTGCGCCTTCTGCTGCTCGCGGTTCTGCTGCTCTGGCGATGGATCCGTCGCAGGTTTATGCGGTGCGTCCTCGACTGGCGTCGGCACTGGGTCTAGGGTTTGGGTAGGGTGTTGGAGTTTGGGCGCTGTGCGTGCGTTCTGCGACTGAACCGCGGAAACGCTCTGGTAGTGGTTGCTATCCTGGTAGCTCTGCTGCTGGGACACCGGTGCTGCTGGAGGAACCGTGTTTTTTGGCTTCTCCGGCTGTCCTGCAGGCTTCGCACGGCGCTGAGTGTGGTGCGTCCTATTTGGCGGGTTCGGGTGGCCGTATCCGTGCAAATTGGGCTTTTTGTTAGTGGAGTTGTAGCCCTTGTGGTCGTTAAGCAGCATCCAATCGTATTCACCGTCCTCTTTTTCATCAACCGACTTCAACGCGTCTGTCATCAGATCGCGAAGGTAGTCGTAGTCCGGCTCTTCATCAAAACGCATATTGCGCACGCAATTCATGTACTCTGCGAACTGAGGCGGGAACCCAGCGCAAAGGTCCTGTGCGCGCGTCGAACGCTTCTTCTCGCCAATTCTCTCGTACTTCTGCTTGTTGTTCTGCGCTTTCAAGCCCTGCCATGGTAGTCCACCACGTAAGAAGTACATAAACACATGTCCTAAAGCCTCTAAATCATCTCTCCTGCTCTGCTCGCGTCCTAAATGCGTGTTAATGCTCATGTACCGTGCCGTGCCGCTGAGGCTCTTGCGCTCGCGGTACGGGATGTGCTGCATGGTCACTGGGTCGCGGTACTGTTTAGCCATTCCGAAATCCACCACATAAACGAGATTCTCGGTTGCTGTGCCCTGTCTGCCAATCAAAAAGTTATCGGGCTTTATGTCTCTGTAGATGAGCGAGCGCTCGTGGATTGTCTGCACACGCGAAAGCATCTGCTTAGCAACCATCACTGTTGTTTTCAGGCTGAACTTGCGGCCACACCAATCAAACAGGTCCTCCAGCGAAGGACCCAGCAGATCGATAACAAGAATGAGGTGCAATCCTTCCTGACCGAAGTAGTACACGTTGGGAATACCAAGCGACCCTCGTAGTGTTTTGTAAGCGCGATACTCGTCGCGCAGCTGCGGCGCTTCAGTTTTACGCGGCTCGAATTTGATTGCGACGGGAAGGTGGTTGAGCATGTTCATTCCGTCAAAAATCACGCCGAAGGAGCCCTCCCCGATCTTTTTGCCCACGCTGTAGTGGACGCCCACGATGCTTTGGTACGTATCCCGAGTCATATGGGGAAAGTCGGCGGCTAGCGTGCTCTGAACCTCTCTGGAAACTGTGTGCTCAGGAGCAGCGTTAGTCACGCAGCAGGATACGGTCAGCATGATAAGGTTAGCGTGGAGGTTAGGTTACAAACAAAAGACGCGGTTAGCTAAGAAGGTTTAGGCACAATGTTACTGCGTACCTACCACGTACACACCACCACGTACCACCACCACGTACTGCGCGCAACGTATTACAACCACGTACATCCCACCACGCGGAGGTTAAGCTAAGCTCAGCTAAGCAAAGCATAACATAACAGGCACAACAACTGCACGATGTGAGTGTGGAGTAGGTTAGATAAGATAATATTCAGGTACAGTTAGAGAGAGTCAGACATAGAGAGAGCTAGAGTTAGAGCTAAAAATAAAAATAAAAATAAAAAATAGAAATCAGAATCAAATCTAATACAAACAAATACGAATCAAATAAAATTAAATAAATACAAATGGAATTAAATAAATACAAATTGAATTAAATAAATACAAATTGAATTAAATAAATACAAGTAAATACAAATAAAATCACAATGGTAATAAACTTTCAACATTAAAAACTACACTTTAACCATTGACTTGTCAAGTTTGAGTTTTATCCACTAAATTATGTTTTATTGAACTCAATTGATTCTGAGAACTGTATTTTGACAAGAGCAGTAACAATAAAGTTTAATATTCTAAACCTGAAGCAGTCGAATCTTTTTTACGTTCTTACCTTTTACCTTTTACCTTTTTACTTTTTATGTTTTCACCTTTCACCTTTTCATGTTTTCACCTTTCTACTTTTTACCTTTTTATCTTTTTATCTTTTTTCCTTTTACATTTCTACTTTTTACTTTTTACTTTTAGTTTTAGTTTTCAGTTTTATAAGGTATTTTGGTGATATTAGATTCCAGTTCAGACGCGTGATTGGATTAAACACCTGCATTAAAGCTTTGAAATCCAGTCAATCCGGAATTTGATTTTTTTTGTTCTTAGTTCTTGGTTTATATACTGAATTTTCTAATTATGTCGGAATAAATTGAATCAATTGATGTTTTAATTTGATGTACTGCATCGATCCTGGACTTTTTTCAATTCAGCTGAAGCTGAAATTTTAAATAGTGTACATGAATAAATTCTGACCGCTAGTCAATTCAATTCTATTTTATTTCATCTAAATTGATTTAACTTGAATATATTTTATTTCATTAAAAAATTGATTTAATTTGAAAAGTGATATTTGAAACATGCCATTGTGTGTGTACATGGGTAATTGGAATGGCATACTGAGGTTAGGAGTGCTCAGACAAGCGAGTAATTAAAGTAGGGTGAACCTTAAGGGTATCTTGGCTCGCGAATTTCCAAATTGTTCAAATTGTTCAAATCGTTCAAATTGTTCAAATTGTTTAAATCGTTCAAAAGTGTTTCTAGTTTTATTAGAACGGACCAGAAACTAACTAAAATCGCATTCACTGGTACTCTTTTGTCTTGTTTGATAGACTCAGGTAAATATGTGGACCCAAATGCTAAATGAAAATAAATATTGCGAAATAAATCTATAAAAATTCAAATTCATATTCACAATTCAAAATATAAATTCAAAATTATGTTCCACTTTGATTCAAACCAAGTCGTCAGTTGGATGTGGTCACTTGGTTCGGTTGGTTGCAACTGACTAGTAATAAGGCATAGTACGTCAGTGTGGGTCCCATTCGACTGCCGCATGTATATCCTCAGCAGTAGTGGAAAATACGTTCTACTGCAAAGAGGAATAACCTATACACTTGGAAGACCTAATAAAAAAAGTGTAGGCGTTGGTAACCGCATCGATTTTACTGTGCCTAATATCTCGAGAGACCATTGTGAAATTCAGATTTTTAGTGACTATATCCACGTACGCGATCTTAAATCAAGACGTGGAACTTCTGTACAGGGCCGAAAAATAACAGAAGTTGAGGAAAAGTTTCCAGTTGTTTTAAAAATTGCAGATGTCGTTATGCGTATTGACATCGATCCCTGTGCTATTGCAACTACCGAAAATCGCGATTTTTCGAATTTTGGCATAGCAGTATCTTCAAAAGTGTGTGATACTTCTCAATTTCTCTTAGTTCCTGCCAGAAAAAGAGATGTCTCTCTTGCACTTGCAAGAGGTATATGTATTTTACCGCCAGGTGCACTAAATACTCTGTTGTCCACTGCCGGTCAATGGAGAGAAGTGCCACCACTGGAATGGCTACGAAAACAACAAAAAATGTATCTTTCTGATGCTCAAAAACGTTGTTTTCATGGACAGGAGTTCTATATAGCACCTGAGTTAGAATCCATGTCGTCTTCATCGGACCCGACATCTACAGAATCAAGAATTGATGATGTTACTGAAGTCATACGTGCAGGTGGGGGTAAAATTGTTTCTAATAAGACAGCAATTCGTGTAGACAGTACTCTTTTGAAGGAAGTATACACCGCATTTCTAAATGTTCGAAAAGTTCAAGTTGTTGAGAATCCTATAGAAGAACCTGAATCTGAAACTAAACATGAGCCAGCATCAAAAGTTAAACCAAAAATTAAAACAAAACATAATCTCATATCTGAATTAATATCTGGATCGAACTCAACATCAGAACCAACATCAGAACCAAAATCAGATCTCAGTCAGAACCAGAACCAGAGCCAAAGTCAAAGTTTAAGCCAGAATCTTAGCCAGAGCCAAATTCGGAAAGAACGACGAGGAAGATTCTTGGATGCTCTTATACCAGGCTCTCAACCAAACCCAAACGAAGGCACAACAGTCAGTGATCAAATTATAGAGACCACAGGCTTAAAAGACCTTGAAAAATTAAAGGTTTCTGATAAGAAAAAACCGCGAACGGGCGAAAAACGGCCAAAAAAAACTGTGGCTTCAAATCCCAAGGCCCAAAAAAGAGAGCATACACATACTATAAACAAGTCGACTGGTTCTAAAAAGAATACTATTGATATAAACATAAACATAAACGATTCAAATGCAGAAGATGATCAAGATTTAAGCCAGGCTTCTGATTCAATTGATTCCAACTCAATGGATCCCGATCCAGTCGATTCAAATCTTGCTGCCGTTGGTGAAGCTGTGCATACAGAAAATGTTTTGGAAATATTACCCATACCAACACCCAAATCAATACCAAATTTAAATTCAAGCTCAGAAAACACTGTAAAGCCAAATTTCAAAGCATTTAAACGCTCTAATGGTGCAATACCTACGACTGTCGTGGAAGTTGATGAGGCAGTAGGCACTGGTGAGGGGCTTGAAGACACCATGCTTTACGGGACTAATGGTGCACAGCATGAAATCACGCTTTTTGAAGATAATAATCCTGCTGGAGATGACGAGATGGTAATTGAATCTGATGGATCAGAATCATTAGAGGAAGCAGAAGCAGAAAAAGAAAAAGAAAAAGAAAATGGCAACAGTGTTGAAGAGGAGGTAGACGAATTCGCTTTTAGTTTCTAGATATTTGCATACACTGGTAGCTCTTAATATCATATATGCTTGCCCTTATATTAATCTTTTGGAGATGAATTCTCCTTACTCTGAATTGAGTCCGAAGGTTTTAGAATCCATGGATGACGGCGTGCATCTGCTAAACTCATACGTTTAGCCGGATCAGTCTGCAATAAACTTGACAAAAACTGTCGTGCAAGTGGTGACACTGATTGAGGAATTGTATACGTGCATGCAGTAATTCGTTGCAACGTTTCTTTTCTTCCTGGTGCAGTAAATGGCGCTCGCCCAACAAGCAGTTCAAATGCAAGTACCCCAAGAGCCCAAGCATCAACAGCTCTAGTGTGAGGCTTCTGTGTAGCAAGTTCTGGTGCAAGATAATCAAGCGTTCCGCATAAGGTCGTGCGCCTTTGTGTGTCTTTTGCACTCCATCCAAAATCTGCTAGCCTAACGTTACCATCAGCGCCCAAAAGTATATTCTCTAGCTTAAGATCACGATGAGCTATACCTCGCGAATGACAGAAAGCAAGTGCCTCCACAGTCTGCGCTACAAGTTTACGAGCTCGAGGTTCAGAAACTGGACGATGTAATGCAAAGAGGTCACCACCAGGCGCATACTCGAGTAGCAAATAGATATTATCAGAATCAGAAAACCAATTGTACAGACGAAGTACATTGCGATGCCTTAACGTAGAATGTACGCATAATTCACGGCGAAGCACCGCTGGTGAACTGTATCGGAGAATATCCCGCTTGCGCATGCATTTTAATGCTAGAATTCGTCCCAATCTTTTTTCACGAACAAGCCAGACACGACCCACAGCTCCTCGTCCTAGAAGCTTTCCAAACTCGAAGTCGCTTTTGCAAAATGCTGGAGCATTATTTGGATTGCGCATACTACTTAGACTTGTGTTTATAGAGTTGTTTTTAGATTTATTAAGGTCAATTCCTTTATTATTTTGAATCCCGTTTATCATCTGGGCTCAAATAATGCTGAGGATTATGTTCCAGTTTTAGTTTTAGTTACACTCTTATCTTAGTTAAGGTGTTTACTTATTTTTCTGTCCAGAGGTGAATCCATTTAATGCTGCTGTTGCATATTGTGAATATAACATAACTTAGATTTACTCACATTGGAGGTTGTCGCACATGAATACGTAAATCACGTATATGAAATAACAAATAACAAATAATAAATAACAATCACAGAAGCGAATAAAGAAGCTGATATGTATATACGAACGTAATATAATGTGATTGAAATAAATAGATAGATATTGACAATAGATAGTTAGTAAGTAGTTCAGATATACTAATTAGCATGCAGATATGATGAGGCTAATGGTAGAGCTAATCACGTAGCTCTGACTAGAGAAGCAGTACCAACAGCAAATTATTAGATGGTCTAAACATCACATCACTATTCCGTAACATTTTGGGTTAGTTCCAGCTGTGTCTAGTTTCTAATATTGTAATTGAAATGCTGAGGTGTGTGTTCGGTGGTATCTATCTTAAGTCTGACTCTCACCAGCACACACAGCGCTACGGCACATGGGGCATGAGTTATGGCTCTGGGTAAGCCACTGGTCAATACATTCTTGGTGAAAGCTATGAGTACATAACAACTTGCGTACATCATCACCCAGATTATAATCCACTAGGCAGATAGGGCACCGTTCGTTGTCTTGCAAATATTGCTCAGTGACCTGGGAAACAGGTCCAGCACGAGGAAGCGCTTCCGCAGGGACCACAGGGTCCTTTTCTACTGCAAGAAGGCGCTCAACAAGCAAAAGGTCTTCATAACTTGGATTATCAGTGAGCAGACTTGGGGCAGAGAAAACAGGGTGATCGGGTGCATAAACTCCACCGATCACAAATGTTACCCACAGTTGCGAAGCGTGAGAAGGTGCACCTGGACGAATTGTATCAGCGAGAGTTTGACGAAGACGCGCTGCTTGTGTAGGTACATCGGTTATATCGTTCAACCCAGGCTCTTCCACAGCGGTCGCTTCTCTTGTTTGTGCACCTTGTTCGCTTGTCTGACTATTTTCATCGTTATTACCTTCTTGCCTTTCCCCAGTTCCTTCTTCTTCTGAACGGTCACGATCACTGGCACGCACGCCAACTAGCAAGATCGGAATTCGGCCTTCTGCTGTGGGCGGGAATGTAAAAAATCTGAAGAAATTCCTACCCCCACGACCAAAAATTGGGTTAGTCGAATCATTCCCCAATCGCTGCCTTCTCAAACGAGCAAGGAATTCGGGGAAAGTTTCATTGGAGCTATCATCAGAAGTCTCTTGGGTATTATTAGACGCGGCATCATTTGTATTGCCATCAGTGTCCAAGGAACCAGACGAGCTATTAGAAGCAGATGCTCCATCTGTTGCGTCTGTTGAGTTTGCTCCGTTCGTTGCGGTTGATCCATTTTCATTTTGCTCAGTTCTACGCGCATGAGTCCCACGATAGAGACGTCCTTGGCTGACATCGTTGCCAACCAGATGCGTAGCCGTCATTGAAGTGGCCGTTAGTAGAATCTGTGAGAGTAGCACTATGCGATGACGGGGGTCTGAATCATGGTCCCCGGAAGCATTTTGAGATTCAGATTCTGAATTTTCTGTAGGATTCCGAGGCGGATGGTCATAAGTTCTTGTATGGTTCTGTGAATCTGTATGCATATTTTCCTCTCTTTCCGAATCCCTGTGCATAGAATGAGTAGTGGGGTTGGAATTAGAGCCAGTATTTTCATTATTGTTATAGTCGGCAATTTGAGAGCCTAACTCTCCTAAGATCCCAAGCGCGTTAAGCGTTCCCTGCATAACAGCAGTTCCCGATGGCTCCCGGGTTTCTGGGGAATCTTGAGATCCAAAAGGAACATTTGTTGTCCTTTCAGTGGATGATGAATTATCTGATCTATGTGTGACCCGGTTTGTAATAGATCTTACAGTATCTCTCAACGAACTATCGAGAGTAGCCAGTCTATTAAACCTACCTAGGATGCCTTCGTCTTGTAAATTATCTGAATCGTCTCCATTATCTGCTTGTTCAGATCTCTGTGAAGGTTCCGGACGAGTGGAGGAACTTTGGTTGGACAGAGAGTTCCTATACTCATAAATATCGCCATCGAAGTCTTCATCACTAGAGTGGTCAGCAAGATACACATTTCCAGCACGATCTCGTCGCACTCTGTTAGGATGTCGATCATGTTCGTCAAGTTGAGCATGTATTCTGCCCATTATCGATTGTTCGGGAAACTCTGATCTCTCTGCTTCATTTCTGTGCATATTTGTTGAAGGCAAATTAGAATCCCGTTCTCTTTCTGTCGCTGAGTATCCATTCCGATGGCGGGGCAGAATAGGTATATACATATAATCCTCGTAATCATTGTCATAATCATCATCGAGTTCATCTTCGAGATCGTCATCGTTGTATGAACGTTCCGCCGTTCGAGTCATATATCTACGAATATAATCCAACGCTAAAAACGGATGGCCATCTACCAAAGACCGGAGGCGTTCCTGGACTTCAGTCGGTAAACTACTTAATCCAGGATGGTTAAGAACGTCTTGAGCGGTGAGAGAGTCTTGAGCATCTTGGTAAATAGACTCTCCCGAGCCATCAGAATCGTTTGAATCATTTGAATCGTTCGGATTGTTCGAATTGTTCGAATTTCTTGGAATTTCTGAATTTTCTGGATTTTCTGAGTTTTCTGAATTTCTAGAGCTGTTCAAACTGTCAGAATTATCTGAATCCTTAATTTCTATGTCTTGTGGATCCTGTGAAATCACATTTTCTGTGCTACTGCTCGCCGTTTCAGTATTAAGTATGTTATCATCTTCACCTTGTCGGGCTCGTTTGTGTCTGTTTGCACGCGGTGAGCTGGACGAAGAGCGATGTCTACGCCTACGTGCTAATCTGTCAGATTGTGGAGGTTGTTCAGATGACAAAAAGGGCGGTTCTTCAACGCTTTGGTTCATAGAAGAAGAATTAACACCATTATCCCTGGTAGAATTGTTTACAGGCCTCTCGTTCGGCGCAGATGGCTCGCTACGCGGGGTCGAAGAGCACTGGCCCATGGATGGCGTTACTTAGTCACTGGAGTTAACTACGCGAATAACGTTGGTTTGGAGGTGGCCGTACCATGTGGATATGGTAATCTTGCATTAACAGTATAAAGTTAAACCGCCAATTTACGTTTGATTTTTCGGTTTTCGGTATCTAGGTTTCCGGTTCTCCGAATTTCCAAATTACTGGTTCTCCAGTTCTGTAATCATTTAATTTCTTGTTTGGTTCAGTTTAGTTTAGCAGTTTTGGCTTAGTTTTCTAACCTTTCAGTTACTAGTTTTCTGCTCCTCAATTTTAGTCTTTTAGGTTCTATTTCTATTCTTAATTTTCAATGCTTTGTTTTCTAATTAACGAGATGTCAACCACTATTATTATACTATATCCAAACTCTGTTTTGTGTGTTCAAGTTTAGAGATAACGTGCGTTGAATTGGATTTGGAGGTTTATCAACTGATTTATATACTACTACAACTAGATAAGTGTACGTGGCGTGAAAAATTGCGCTCTGAATAGTTTTTGTGAATATCTCGATTGTGTTAAAATTCAACATTATCTGCGATTTACCTAATTGAGTGGATACATGTGCTGGTGGAATCAAATCGAATAGAGTTGGGTAAAATAAAATTAAATTGAATTAAATTTTAATTAAATTAAATGAAGTGAGATTAAATGGTATCAAACAAAATTAGCTTAGCTCTCACCTATCATAGCTAAACAGGTATCCACTGCTGCGTTCTCATCTTGTGTTTGGTGCAGGACGTCAGCAATTACTTCCCTGTCCAGCATGGGTAGCATCTGCATCAATTGTTCAAGTCTAGCATTGAATCTAACATGTTGGGTTTCTTCTATCTCATGTTGCTTTTGCGATGCTCTCAAAGCCTGCGAGAGCCCAATATCTTGAGGAGAGAGGTCAATGAGATCTGAAACTGGTTGAGGTTGGGGTACATCCACTAATTGTGGTTCTGGGGCTAGGTTTATGAACGCGCAGAACTCTTCCTCAGATATCGTGAGGCTCTCTGAACTCAAGTTCTCTATAAACACAATTGCTGAGCTCATTGAGGCTAGATAATACGCAGCTTCACCTTGTACATTGCCTCCTTTGCGGAACCGCGACACGTACATGACAGTTGAAGGCAGCGTCTTTACCTGCGACTTAATTATTACGTAAACCAGCCAGGGGAAGAATTTGTCAGCACTGGTTTCGGTTTGTTGTTGTTTCAATAGCGCGGTAATAGCTTTTGCACAGTTGAGAATGCATATTAGCTTATCTCTCGGAGCCTTAAACTGATCAGTGCGTTGTAGTTCTGCCTGTGCTAGCTCACATAGCTGCATTTGGGATGAAATAAGATCAAGATGGCGCGGTTCTAAAAATTGTAATTTTTGCACTTTTTTGAACAAAAGCTCATCTTTCAGTAGTTCTTCAGAATGCGTCTCACTTCTTAAAATTGGTGGCATTGCTGGTGGAAATGTTCTTGTATACAGTCGTGTCATTATAAGCTTTTCAGTTCCCTCTAAGCCAAGGCGCCTGCCTTTGACTCCAGAGCTAGCGAATGGCTCATAATCACGGAGTTTAAGGTTTATAAATTTCAAAAAATCTGCAACAATTTTCTTTTGTTGTTCTGCTGTCCAAACGCTTCGACAGAATTCTTGAAGAAATGACTTTATGTATCGTGCAATAGGGTTCGCTAAAGGCTGCCGTAGCTGCTGCATGAACTGTTGAAAGTCAAATTGTAACTCAGTAGTCTCAGCATTATCAACATGTTCAGGGACAGCATTATTTATTTCATTGGCTGATTCTTTTAAAGGTTCGTCTGCAGGTACTGTTGATGATTCATTTGAAGGTTCATTTGTGGTTGTGGTTGCATTTGTGGTTGTATCTGTGGTTGTATTTGTAACAACAGCGCCATTGGGCGAAAACAGATTTGTTGCTAGTGGGTTCACATTGTGTAAAGGTACTTTAGTGGTAATATCTTTAAGTTTTTCGTTCGGTTCACAATTAGGTTCGTACTTCTCGTTTATCGAATCCTCAGAGTCATTGCTGCTTGCGTCTTCGCTTATATCTTTACTTAGATATTTAACATCTTCGTTAGTGTTTGCATTTGCATTTGTATTTGCATTTGCATGCTCTAATTCAGCGGCGTTCGACTCAACAGACGACTGCTCTGGGCCAAGCGTATCCGTAACAAGCTCGGAAGAGTCTGTTTCGTTCTTGGACGAACCTGTCATATTAATAAAGCCTATATCAATTTATTTTCGGATATGAGAATAACAAACACACGTCGTTTAAGATATTCTCCGTGCTCTGTGGGCTACGTGGGCTCTACGTGCTCTACGTGCAATCAGCCGCCAATATCATCTTAGTAATCTCATCGAATTACTCACCCGCCACCTCACGGGATATGGTGGTTCAAAGTAATTTAGAAAAATAAATGTCGAACAAGCTACTCACTATTACAGACATAACCACCGGTGAACCCGTGCCTTAGTTAGCTCTATCAAATTTGGAGCTGAAGATGAGCACCTCATTGAGACAATCAGCTTTATATTTTAAATTTTTAAAATTTTGAAATGAGTTAAAAATAAATTAAGAAACCAAAATTAAATTTATGCAATTATAGATGTATTGATGCAGATGTGAATTGATTCCAACTTGAAATCGTTCTCCTGTTCATAGTAGAACTTCAGAGCTGGAATTAGACTTACAACTAGAACTAGAACTAGAACTAGAACTAGAGTTAGAATTAGAATGAGCGCCCGAAATCAAACTTTAATTACAAAACTTTGCATGAAAGTTCTCACAGGATTCTAAACCCACAGTTTTCTGGTGAGTAGAAATAGGTATACTTGATTTTCGTCGTACTCGTAACCCGATTCTTGAACTATGAAATGCTTTCGAATAGACTTGAAAAAGCGCTTATCAGCTTTTCGACGTTTTTTATATGCCATTAATATAGGCACATTCCTTTTGTTTGTGATATCAATTAATGTCTTTTCTAACAGCGGGAAGGCTGCTTCTAAGTACACACAGTCAGCAGCGAGCACGAGATCAATGTCATCATATTCAGAAGACAATTCTTCCCCCCAGTTTAGTACTCGGGCAAAAGCTCGTTTATCTAGACCGTTAAGTGTTATATTTGCTTTTATCAATTCCAGCATTGGTTGTTGATCGGTTATGTAGCATTCAACGTCTGTTGTGGCTAACCCTAGCGCAAGGCCGCATAACCCTGTTCCACTGCCTAATTCGAGAACATGTTTGAATTGAGAAAAATCAAGCGCGGTCTCGAAATCCTGGCAAGGAGTGTTTACACCTTTATCACTTGGGTTAAAATGTGTAATAACGTATTTCCCAAGCAGCTCACCAGCAGGCCAGAGCTTACCTCCACACCCCGTCTTACCACCATCCAGCATCAGTTGTAAACCCGGGGTTAGTAACCCCCCAAAATCGACCGCGGTCAGACCGGTAGTCTCCGCTTCACGTTCAGGAATCAAATCGCTATATTCCATGTAATCCAAATTTCTAAATTTCAATTCGCGGAAAAATGGAGTGGTAATATCAGAAATAACGGGACGGATTACAAACAATATTGTTCAGGGTCGTCGTAACGCCGACTAGCCAGAACATGGAACATTCTGTTGACTAGTTGTACCGATGTTGTTTGTAATGTTGAGAGAAACAATGTACACAAGTAGAGAGGGTACAAAGATCAGCTACGGGTGAATAGCTGACCTTAAATCACATTACACTGTATGTCAAGATGGTTTGTTTGAGTTAACAAATTTCATTCTATATAGTAAATTAAATGAAATAAAATTAAGAATTAAAAATTAAAAAAAAAAACAAACAAACTCGGTATAGGGACGAGCGATAAACACCAACATGAATTATTCAGGTACTTTGATCCAACAGTAAATGTGAATGTAAACGTAAATAAAAATATCAATAAGAATATCAATAAAAACATCAATATAAACATAGACACAGCAAATGTATAGATGTGTGAATTCAAGCTTCCTAGCACCCAGCTGTACTGGTATATGATATCTATGATATCTATCTGAACTTGGATTAGAACCGCAGCAATGTTACAATCCAGCTCGAATACCCAGAAAATGAACCAACCTAAACTAGTATTAGTTGAAAAATCTCAAAGCAGAAATGCTGAGCAAATAAATATACGAATGTAATTAATTTATTTATGACTTAATTAGACGACGACGCCAGCACTCGAAGCAATACGGGGCCACAGATCAGCGCACTCTTTAGCAACAGGGCCAGTAATAGCAGAACCCTTCATTTCACCCTTGGGGTTGGCAATCACACCAGCGTTATCCTCGAAGTAGAGGAAGACACCGTCCTTCCGGCGCCAGGGACGAGATTGACGGACAACAATAGCGGGCATAACCTTCTTACGGAGCTCGGGCTTACCTTTCTTAACGGTAGCCATGACCATATCTCCAACACCAGCGGCGGGGAGACGGTTAAGTCTGGCACCAATTCCCTTTACGGAGATGATGTACAAATTACGGGCACCAGAATTATCGGCACACTGCATAACAGCGCCGACAGGGAGACCCAACGAAACTCTGAATTTAGAACCAACGGTTTTGGTGGCACTCATTGTCGTATGATCAGAGACTAGCGGAGCTTTTGGTTAATGGATTACCAACTGATCTAATTTTCACTCAGTATTATCTAATAATGAAAGCCCTAATTATTTTCAACAACTGTATTAGTAAGTTTCAAATGTCAACCTGAAACTGAGGTCAACCCCAGTTAGTAGAGTTTGTATTAGTAATCCTTGTGTTTCTATGAAGTTGACGTCTGTCGTGTCACGTCCTTGCCCTAAATACATGCATAAGCCTAACCATGAATAGTTAGAAAGTAAACAAAAAAAATAACATACACCGTTTTGATTTCAGAAACTATATTTATGATTGTTAATTTATACAGCATGAGCAATACGAGCCCTTTCCGTTTCTAGAACCACATACCAGTAGCTGAAACATGCAAAAGCCAGACCTAAGCTTCCACCTGCGATAATATCGAGCCAATGATGCTTATGATCCACGATGCGGGAAAGTGCCACAAACGCCGCCAGAAGTATCGGAAGAGCAGGTATCCAGCGAAGAAGCTTGAATTTTAGTGGCATTGATTCTCTAATGAGGAACTCTAAGTAAATTGCTAAGAATCCCAGACCGGCAAACGACAATGCTGAGTGACCGGAGGGGGTACTTTTGCAGCCTTCCCAAACCATTCCCATGTTAGGATTTGTGCACACATCTAGTACTTTGTTATAAGTAGTCTCGGAGGTTCCAGCTCGAGGCTTGCACCGTTCGATAAAATCGGGTCTCTGGTTTCCAATTGCGATTTTTGCAACATCGACAACGGCGATTGTGGTAGCCAATGATAATAAGAGGCCTAGAATTAGCGAAATATGCTTGCGCCTAGTGGACTCGGCAAGAAGTGGATAGCCAATGATACAAGCTGGTATTATAAATGCGAATACAAGTAATAGCGGTGCCGGTACAAGCTCGTTTTCTACGTATGGGTAACTGATACTGTGGTTATCCAAACGAAACTCTCGGGCAAATGGAGCAATAATCACCTCAAAAGGAATAGTAATTATGATCAAGAAAATCGTCACAGCAAGCGCTGCAGCATGCCTGTAATCGGGATGCGGCCGCGAAAACCAAGCTGATATGCCCATGCTAATGTAATACGGAAAGCCTCTTTAGTTAAGTTAAGTTAAGTACACTACGCCGCTAACAAATAAATAAATAAATAAACACGAAAAACCAGGAAAGTTGGTTATAAACGAATAGAAACCCAAAATACAGAATATAGAATACTGTTTATGAAAATAATCAAGAACTTTTTTTTAAAATATTTTTCTTTTTTTATTTTGTTTATTATTTTAGAGTAAGTTATAAACAAAATATGGATCTACATCTAGAAGATGTTTAAGCTTTTTCATTCTTTTTCAGTTCCATTCATGTATAATTTATATACACAATTTTTCATATATCTTTATTCATCATAAAAGTAAATAATTTGATCAAAAACGGAATCGTGTTTAAAAAATTCACATTGCAATAACCGTACCACCTCTCTGACTTTGCACGAATTTAGCATTTTGGCGGGTGGGACATATATACACCATCGCAATGGCCTTACGAATACTGGTGACCACAGATAATCATGTTGGTTATAATGAAGAAGATTTTGTGCGCGGAAAGGATGCTATAAATGCATTTACTGAAGCTATACAAGTTGGTGTGGACGAGCAGGTTGATTTTATGTTGCAAGGCGGAGACCTTTTTCATACCAATAAACCTAGCAAACTTAGTATGTACGAAGTGATGCACACTTTACGAAAGGCATGTTTGAGTGACAAACCAGTTGAATTTAACGTTGTTAACCACGGACCTCTGTCGCTTCCTTCAGCACCTGAACTCGATAAACCCAACTTTTACGATCCTAATTTCAATGTTGGGATCCCCTTCTTTTGCATAAGTGGTAACCACGATGACGCTGGTGGTAACATGCAGCTCATGTCGCCATTGGATGTTCTTTCTATGTCTGGTCTGGTGAACCATTTCGGACGCGTTTCAGACAGCACCAATATAGTTATAAAACCTATACTTATAGAAAAAGGTGATATCAAAGTTGCTTTATATGGCTTAGCTAGCGTCAGAGACGAGAGATTGTTTAGAACATTCCGAGAAAACAAAGTCACTTTTCTACGACCTAAGACACGGCCTGAAGAATGGTACAATATATTCGTCGTACACCAAAACCATGTAAAACATGGCCCAACTAATTATCTCCCTGAAGAATTTCTTCCTAACTTTCTAGATCTCATAATTTGGGGTCACGAACACGAATGTTTAATTGAGCCTCAATATAATGCTACCAAAAATTTCTTCGTGATGCAACCTGGTAGCACCGTACAAACTTCTCTTTCAGAAAGTGAGACTATACTCAAGCATTGTGCAGTCATCTCAATTGGATCTAACAAATCATTTACATGCCAAAAGTTTCCACTAAAAAGTGCGAGACCATTTGCAATGGGCACTGTTGTATTGGACAGTGATGCACCGCAAATCGCACCCAATTCAAAAGATACTCGGCAAGAGGTTACTGATTTTTTGACCTCTGAGGTAAACAATCTTATTGAAGAGGCCAAGCGCAGATACAGAGAGATCCATAACTTAGAATCGCCTTTACCACTGGTCAGACTTCGAGTAGACTTCACAGGCGAATACGAGGTAGAGAATGTAGCTAGATTCTCCAAGAGATTTGTTGATAAGGTCGCTAATACAACTGATATATTGCATTATTTCAAAAGACGCAATACTAAACGGATAATGGCCAAACACGCCAGCGTTCCTAAAAACGTGCGTGAGGGTGGAATCAAGCAGGTTGGTGATTTGGTTCAAAATTATCTGAATACTAAAGAATTGAGTGTACTTGTTGGAAAGGATGTAGTAGCCTCCTTACAGAGATTTGTAGACAAAAATGAATCAAATGCAATTGAGGCAAGTGTCAAAAAGAATATAGCTAAAAGGGTGGAGTTGGAAATAAATGCGAATGCACCTTCAGCAAGTAGTGAAGATGAAGATGAAATTGATAATGAAAATGAAATTGATAATGAAATTGAAATTGATAATGAAAATGGTAATGAAGATGAACAAGGAAAACGAATTGAACTTGACCGATCCATGGATGTAGATGAAGAATCACAAGATTTGTTTGTTGATAATCGTTCTGTTCCAGAGTCTTTGGAAACAGCACAACCTGACCCCCTTAGCATGCATTCTGATTCTAGTGGAGTGTTTAGTTCAGACTAGTATTTATTATATATACATACATTTGTGTTAATGTAACCCAAATTAGAATTTTTAACCGGAGAAAGAAAATTATTATTTATGAGTCCAGCTACGATCCGCGAACCGCACTACAACGTGCATACACAGGAACTGTTTTAGACACTGAGTGAGATGAGATTTCAATCATTGTTTATTAAAAAAATTAAAAATTGTTATTAGTTAGTGAATTAACTAAATTTAATTCATCCTAGCTCAACTTGGGTCAACTTGGGTCAACTTGGCTGACAATGACTACGTAATTTGTTGAACAACATGAGCGCTGCTGTTGGCACTATTAGTACAAGTATAGGTGCCATAACCTAACGGTAAACTGTAATGCGTAAATTCAACCCAGCTAAGCTAATCTTTAGTAAATAGAATCGAATCAGATCCAAACTAAGCTGCTGTACTAACCTGAATAAACAACCAACCTATATGTGCTAAGTGCTAAATAGCAAACAATAACAACAACAAAAAAAAAATGTAGACACGTAAATTTTAAAATTCCAATCGAACGAAATTAACAAAACATTAAATTTATTTAAAACTAAAAATTTAATTATTTAGAATTAAAAAATAATTAATTAATTAAGCCCAAAAAAAAAACAAGCAAACTTCTGGATCAATTTCATTTTGGTTTAAGAATTGTAAGTATCTGTTTACCTATATACCACGTACAAGCCACGCTTCGCACAGCTACGCACGCACACACTACGCACTTTGGTCAGCAGTAGTACATGGTAGATGGAGTACGAGGAGATCCAACAGAACGAAGTGGAGGCTTTAAAAGCAATCTACGCGTCTGATTTCATTGAATTGCCGACTGATTCAATTTGGAACCAAAAACCACCGCCCAAGTTCGCAATTAACTTGAAACCAAGCACCGAGTTCAGTAGCCTCTATGAGCTGCAGATCGAGGTAACTATGACCTCTACGTACCCGAAATCGCTCCCCAAGATCGATATTTCGCATTCTTTGAACCTTAGTGGACGCCAGATTGAAGCCGTGAAGGATTTGGTCGAGCAAACACTGAAAGCGCAGAAAGGAAGCGAAATGGTGTTCGAGGTAACCAGTAACGTGCAACAGCAGCTGGATGAGTGGGCTCGTGGCGTAGCTCAAGCAGCACCTAGCTTAGAGGCTGATAGGCGGCACAGGCTTGAGGCTGAAGAGCAGCAATTGCAGCTCCAGCACGATGAAATGCAACGAGCTCGTGATGCCGAACAGCAACGGGAAGAGCATAAATTTGACTCTTTAATTCTGGAAGAACTTGAACGTAGCACGAATCAACCATCCCGCGACGATGTGCAGGCGTACCTGGTAGCTCCGGAATCGGCGAGAGGAGTAACAACCTTCCAAAGAGTCATTGCTGTTCAGAGCCCAAATGGACAGAGTGCAGTTTTTAGGCAAGTTATGAGCGTTTTGAAAATTCAGCAACCCTTTTTTGGACATACCAGCTTGGCGAAGGCATTAATCCCAGCCGGTACCGGAGAAACCGATTTAGCCTTCAAATTAACCAAGATAGAGCTTTCTGCTGCGCATTGGCGTAGTGCAGAAGGTATTCGTGCATTAAATGAGTTAAATAGCGAGCTTGAAGTAGTACGCAAGCTCAAAATTCCTGGAATTGTGCCACTACATGCATTCAGCATAGAACGTTTCCAGAACGCCGCAACTGAATGGGAAGTAACCTTGCTGTTACCCCATGCCGGACTGACGCCATTGTCTCAAATACTTGAGTCTACATCTACTGTTACTTTGAAAACAGCGCAATTGTGGTCGTTACAGCTTCTTGAAGCGTTGGAATCGCTTCACAAAGCTGGTTTAAGACACAAATGCATATGCCCAGAGACTGTTTTAGTGCATCTGAATGATGAAACCGGAGAAGCTTCTATGCAGCTTTGCCATCCGCAGTATTTGTATACCTTGTACAGAATGAATGAGGCTCATGCTTTCGGTAGTGAGTCGGAGCGCGCCCTAATTTCAGCCAGAAAGGCCGTTTTTATTCCCCCTGAGGGCAAGAAACATGCAAATCCAACGAGTAAATGGGATTTGTGGCAGGTTGGTGCTTTAGTGGTGAACATGCTCTGCGGCAAGAAGGAAATGAATAGACATACTGATTATGAGGCATTTGTGCGTAAACGCGGCTGGCCGACTCAGCTTTCACAGTTCCTTTTGGCACTGCTGAACCCTGATCCGTTAAAGAGACCAAGCGCCTTGGAGCTTTTAACAAGTGAATTCTTCCGTGCTGATTTTGAGGACGCTGACCTGGACGCAGTTTCTGAACCTTGGCCTATTCCTGCTGTGAACTCAGATCAGAGTTTGGATGCATTTTCAAGAACGCGTCGTCTCAGTAGCAATGATGATACGCTAAGTCGATACAAACATGATTTTGATGAGGGAATCATGCTGGGTCGAGGTGGATTTGGTGAGGTTGTTAAGGCACGTAATAAACTGGATGGACGTGTTTATGCAGTCAAAAAAATAACTGCTACAGCCTCAACCTTGTCACACATTTTACAAGAGGTTGTCCTTCTATCTAGATTAAACCATCAGTATGTCGTCAGATACTATACAGTTTGGTTAGAGGATGTGAATGAAGACAAAATTAGCGCTAAAAATAGTGCTAGTGGAAGTGCCAGTGTTAGCGCTAACGTCAGTATATCTCATAATGACAGTGCAATTGCAGATGATAATGCAATTGAAAGCGATACAAATGATAATGATAAAAACAACAACAATAACAGAAGCAGTACTACCACTACTACTGCTTCTAATAATAATAATGATAATGCTATTTCCGATTCTGGCTCTAACTCCAGTTCTGGTTCCAGTTCCAGCTCAGATTCAGATTCAGAGGGTGATGAAACGGCAATAAATCGAAAAATTAATGATAAAAACAAACCTTCAAACAGTAAAAATACAAATATGGATTCCAGTTTAGACTCCAGTCTAGAGACTGGCTTGGAATCCAGCTTAAACAGTTTGGACAGCTTAGAGAGCCTGGATTTGAGTTTAGCGCGTGTGGACTTGGCCTCTTCTATGTCATTCCACTCATTAGATATTCCAAGCGTCTCCCAGGATTTTATGTCAGACTCTGGTTTTGTTCAATTTGAGTTCGGAAGTGATGAGTCCACTACTACTGCAAAGCCTTTGGAAAGATTAGAAAGATCACCACCAAAGAATGCAGTCAGCCGTATGACATGCCGTCCTGCACGAAAGACGTTATACATCCAGATGGAATATTGCCAGAACCATACGCTGGCTGATTTGATCAACCAAAGTCTATATAGACACCCGGATGAGTACTGGAGACTTCTACGCCAGATACTGGTTGCTTTAGCTTACATCCATTCGGAGGGTGTAATTCACCGTGATTTGAAACCTAAAAATATTTTCATCGATCAAGGAAACAATATAAAGATTGGTGATTTCGGTTTAGCTAGACAGATGGTGAGACCAGTGGTTTCTCGTACTGTCAGCTCAGAACCTGCGGCGGTTTTACATGCTTCCTCTACCTCACTAGCCAACAGCCATCACGATGTGATTGATGAAGAACTGACGACAGATGTAGGTACGTCTCTCTATGCCGCAGTTGAAATGACAAAATCCGCTAGTCAGAGACGTTTGTATAATGAGAAGGTCGACATTTTCTCATTAGGAATCATCCTCTTGGAAATGGTTTGGAAAATGGATACTGAAATGGAACGAATTCAAACAATTAGAAGGGCAAGATCTCCACAAATAGAGCTACCAAAAAAATTGGTGGATGCACCTGATAAAGCTGTACTCGTTGAACTCATTCGATCCATGCTGAACCATGACCCTAACAAGCGCCCCTCAGCGGCTGGGCTACTGAAATCGGGTAAGATACCGGTCGAGGACCGTGAAATGACAGTACAAGAGGCTCTACAGAATGTGAGAGACCCACGTATCATCCAGCAACTTGCAGCAGCACTGTTCTCACAGCCTTTGGTCTCAGCACAGCAAGTGCTTTATGACCGTACAGCTGCGCCGCGTCGGCCACCGCGAACAGAGTGGAGCTCAACCCGAGGTAGACTGGCTGCGCAGTATGTAGAGCAGCAGCTTCGCAAAGTATTTGCAATACATGCTGCTGTCGATAATACAGCTTTTCGATCGAAGATTTTCCCTAGAGCACCGATGTATCGAATGCCCACGGTTTTTGAGTTGCTAGACTCGCAAGGGACACTCCTGCAGTTACCCTATGATCTGACGCTTCCCCATGCTCGTCGACTTGCAGAAGTTGTTCCAGAGTATCGTAAGAGCTGTGCTTTTGACGCGGTTTATCGTGCAGTTTTAGCGAACCCTGGCCGACACCCTGCCATTCATACGGAAGTAGATTTTGATATAACAAGCGTTGAAGATGGCGAAAACAAAACGCTTGTCTTTGACGAGGCTGAGACTATTGCAGTAATGTATGATGCAGCGTCGTCAGTTCTAAATTCGCAACATGATCTTGTTGTTGTTATCGGACATCATGATATTTTGAGTGCTGCACTCAGCCACTGTGGATTGAGTCCACCGCAATACTATGCTGCACTTGGTTTGCTTGCATCAGGTGCTCTAGATAGGCCTGGTGCTTCATCTATCGCCCGTTTAAATATCTCAACTGCGTCCCTTGAAATGCTGAGCCAGTTTGGCTTCCGCGAGCAGCTAGACCGAGCAGAGCAACGTCTATCCAGACTAATGAAAATGAACGAGCGTGTAAGAAGGGCTATTGCTCGCATCAAGGTGGTGGCACAAATAGCTTCTACACTTGTATCTGGTAGCCGACCTCCAGCAGTGTACTTTTCACCTCTCATTCACACAGCAACATCAGATTTCTATGCCAATGGGATTATGTTTCAACTGGTGGACATTAAGGATGCATTTTCGTTCTCTACAAGTCAACGGCAACTTGCATCAGGCTCTGTTCTAGCAGTTGGTGGTCGTTACGACAGTTTAGTAAAGTCTATGCGCAATCAGCTTCTTGATGCTCGCACTCCACTTGTGCATGCAGTTGGATTTGGAATGTCTGCTAACAAGCTTGCAAATGTTGTTGAACGCCAGCAGCGTCAACAACAGCTTTCGCGTGGTGACGTCCTAGTATCTAGTTTAAGTGCAAGCATGCTGCGCGAACACGGTGCCGAAGTCGTGCGTCTCCTTTGGCGAGACGGTATAAGTGCAGACATTGTTCCAAATGTACTGGCCATTGAAGATCTTGTTGCCAAGGCTGCTAAGGATGGCGTACGTGCATTAGTTGTACTGAAACAGTTCCATGCAGGTGGCCCAGGTAACCGTACTGCCAAGCCTTTGAGAGTAAAAAGGCTTTCCAGAGTCGCTCAAGGTGTTCAGGGAGACGTCGACCTCTCTTTCAATGAGCTCGTCCCTTTCTTAAGACAGGAATTACAGGATGACAGGACAAAGTCTACAAGAGTTAACACTGCAACTGTTTCAGAAGCTATCGAAGAGCCTACAGAGATTATTGAATCCAATGAGAATGTGAATCCAGATAACACGCGGGTTATTGTATTCAATGATATCAGTAAGATTAAGGGAGGCCGCAAAAATAAATGGCAACTTGAGGCCCGTGCCTTAGAAGGTAAGCAGGGATACTTAGAAGAATTGACCCAAGCACCTGTAATTTCATTGGATCTCCGTAATGATGTTATTGAGGCAATCTGTACAGTCTCGGCTAATTCGCCGGAAGACTGGAAACGACGAGTTGTCGGACTAGCGCCGAACCAAAAGGCGTATATCATGAACGTCCAATCGAAACTATGTACCGAGGCAGCTCGTCACAAACGCTTACTTCTGTACTCTTCTAAAACGGACGACGTGTTCATCTATAAATCGTAGCTACACTAGAATAGGCTATTCTAATTAAAATTGATCAAATTCTAACTTACATGTCTTCATATATAAACATGAAAATAATAACTTCCAGTTTGTCTTATCATGATTGAATATCATCGTCAATGTAGAATTCTCAAAATCAAAAATTAAAAATTAAAAATTAAAAATTAAAATCAAAACCATGTTAACACGATGTGAACACGATATTCTACTCATACTAAATATCTCTATTCAGATCCACTAATATATACTATCGAGTATCACTTAAAGGTAAGAAGCTCCTACCCACAGGAGAATTTTGTTTTTCATGACAATTAATCAATTATAAGTTTCTAAAACACTTTTATAAAATCTCAAATTAACCTCTGGTGTCTAGACGATAGCCCTTACAGAATAATGTAGCTTAGCATCAATACACAAGAAAGAGGGTTCACTTAACCAATTGGTACTAAAATGTTATAAAGTTATGGAATTTCATGGATTATCATGTTAGCGGAGTCCCAAGTCTTCCCGTGGATCATCATCGTATAATACACACTGTATTAGAACATTCCATTTCTATATTAAAACTAACTAAATAAATTGATTTTGGTTTCGTTTGGTTTGATTTGTTTGTTGTTGTTATCAAGGTACAAACGGTATTGATTCCTTGTTTGTGATCAGCCTGGCGGTAACTTGGTAATGTGCATGCTTATTAGGATTCATACACATGATATGCAACAAGAAACTTTCGGGTACCTGAGTTTAGTTGAGTTTAATTTGATTTAATTTGATTTTAAGTTTAAGTTTGATTTTGATTTTGATTTTTTTTTTCCCTTTCTAAATTCAAATCTAGAAGATCTTATTGAATTATTTATTAGTGTAAGTTCCGTATAGGTTCTTTTTCAAGGTTCGAGTATTGAGGTTTCTCAGGGTGTATATAATAATCATACGGAAATTCGGGTTTACGACTTCCGTTCTTCTTACTGAGAAAGAACAGTATAGTACCCATCAATCAGACCATACTAACATGTCTTCGAGAACACAATATAGAAACTCTATGTAAACATAAAAAAAGGATTAGCAGCGGTCGTTATAAAATATATGTGTACGCAACTGGACATCAAAATAGGTAATATAAACGTGAATATAAAATATAAGATATAAAATATAAAATATAAAATATAAAATTTAAATTGCGATTTGCGGATTGCGGGTTGCAGATTGCGAATTGCGGATTAATAGATACGACTCAACGATCCTACGATTTACTAGTTAACTAATCAGTTAATATGGTTCTGATTAATTCTAATTAGTTTTATTAACCTTATCAACAGCATCAGTTTCAGAAACTGTTGCTTAGCTTAGCATATAGCCTCGGCAGCAGCAGGCTGGTGCTCTTTTGTGGAGTTGAGGTTAGGACTATTATTAGTATACACCCCTTACCACCGTCAGCCATCTGCCACCCGAGCACGCTACGGAGAGTAATTTAAGCGGTTTCGGCACCTCAGGTACTTCAGGCACTTTGAGAGGATATAGAACGCATATATAAGCAGTAATGGCAATCACGAAACGCAAAGCCGAGGACGTCGACGACTGCGACGACTACGATGACGGAAACAGGAACATCATCCTAAGTCTCATTGGTCAAATGCGACCCGGTTCAGACCTTTCGCGCATTACGCTGCCGACGTTCATTTTAGAGCGCAAATCCATGCTGGAGCGCATCACAAATCTCCTGCAACACCCGAATATGATCATCCACGCCACATCTTTGGACAATCCCGTGGAAAGATTCGTTCAGGTGGTTCGTTGGTACATGAGTGGCTGGCATATCGCCCCAAAAGCCGTTAAAAAGCCGCTAAATCCGGTTCTTGGCGAGTACTTTTCGTGTTATTGGGACTTTGACGACCAAACACGCGCTTACTACATCGCCGAGCAAACGAGCCACCATGCACCAAAAAGCTCCTATTTTTACACTTATCCATCACGTAAAGTTCGTGTTGATGGAATTGTCATTCCTAGAAGTAAGTTTCTTGGCAACTCAGCTGCCTCGATAATGGAAGGCATTGCGCGCTTACAATTCGGCGAACACCAACATTCCAATGGTGATGAGACATATACGCTCACTCAACCGAACATTTACGCTCGCAATGTCATTGTTGGGTCCTTGAAACTCGAAATTGGCGACAAGGCGTACGTGAAATGCGAACAAACCAATATGGAGTGCATAATCGAATTCAAGGTAAAAGGATACATTACAGGAACGTATCACGAGATCAAAGGCTCAATTATGCACAAAGGACAGGTACTCTACGAGCTTAGCGGAAAGTGGAACGAAATCATATACATAAAGACACCAAAAGGCAAGAAACAGGTTTTCTTCGATTGCACACACGATACAGACATCCACAGACCAACAGTGCGCCCAATCCCTGAACAGGGCAAATTTGAAAGTCGTCGTTTATGGGAAAAAGTGACAAATGCGTTGGGAGAACGTAATCACAAGGTGGCTACTGATGAGAAGTATGAAATCGAGGATAACCAGCGCAAGCTTGCAAAGCTTAGAGAGGAGGGTAAAGAGCCGCAATTTGAACCGAAGCTCTTCTTCCCAGAGAAGAGTTTATTACAGTTCAAGATATGTGTCGACGCAGAGCTGAAGAAAGCGACTTCTGCAGAGCAAACAGAGAAGATTTTAGAGCAGCTTATGCCAATTCTTCCAGGCGACAAATTCCCTGAGGATTTCGACAAGCCAGCCAAGGAAAAGGAGCCTAAGTTCAAAAAGTTAGCTGAGCATTTGATGGCTCCTAAGCCTGATTCAGCTGCTGTATCAGCTGCTGCATCAGTTTCTGGATCAGGCTCTGGATCAGTTTCTGGATCAGCTCCTAGATCATCGTCCGAAATTAGTGTATTAGAGAAGGCAGTTGGGTCTGTAAAAATTAACGACGATGTATTTGAGGATGCTAAAGAATGTTTATGAGAATTTTGATGTGTGTATCGCTAGTGGATATGCTAGCGCTTGATGGCCCGGCAGTTTTTGGTTAAGGGTTTCTGCAAGGGTATACAATTGTGGTTCGTTCAACCAAAAAACAAACGACCACACAGAGCAGTCAGAAACATGCTGCACACACATTTTCTCTAAAAGCCTAACAATTTCAGCTTTTATTACTGGTTCTAGTATCGGCTCCTGGAACTCCTGTAATGCTTTCGATTCTTTATAGGTGCTCCCAGGTTTATTGTACTCTCCTGTTCCGGCTGAAGTTTTGGCGGGGCTCATTTGCAAAATGAACCATCGTAGATAGCCCCAGGCGGCGTAGTTGCACCGGTGGTGTTCAGTAGCAACTTTAACTAAATTGAACTCAGTATGTAGTCTTATTAATTCGTCATCACATTTGCCTTCAGTACTATCAGTGTTGTGAACTAATTCGCATACCTCTGGTCCGAATGTCTTGAGTAGCCATTTTCGGTGGTACCAAGCCAATGGGCTTTTACAGAGCTTTTCTAAATGCGACTGCAGAATGATTGTTATAAGCTTCCACTCAGCTTTCGCTTTTACAATTCCGCCTTCTATGCACAAGTCTTTGCGTCTGTTCCATGCAGTCACATTTTCTGGAGTTGCCAAAATCGTTATTAACAACGCTGATGGCGTGAATTGTTGATTACGTTTTGAAAGCTCTACGTAGCGTTTATAAAGTGCCTTGTATCTGATACCTAGCACTTTGCTCTCGACAATCATTTCATCTTCACTGGGAAAAAGGACGTCTGGGACAATCTCTATGGCTTCTAAACCAGCTGCCACAGCTGAATCCACCGCTGATGCTAATTCCATGATAATTAGTAATAGCAGGCAGTTCGGTGTGTGGATGTAAACAAACACCAAAAATCAAAAACCACAAACCACAAACCCAAGAATTAAAAACTAAAATTTACAATTAACAAGTAATATTTGAGAATTACGAAATCGTTAAGAGTATTAGATATTTTAGAAGTGACACTTATAATATAATCGAACCAGATGTTTACAATGGCATAACGTTAACGCATAACGAATAGAGCAATCTGAACCTATATACCTCTACTGAGAATACTTTGTGGCCTACAAAGTAAAAAGTAGAATTTAACATTAAACAGAATACAAAAACAAGCGTGTCGCGGAATTTGGCTGTGTGTGTGTGTAGATTAAATCAGAGCCAGGAGAAGTATCCTATTAAGTAACTGATATTTTATTGTCAATAATAACTTCAATTAAGTGAGTAGTATTTCAGCTATTGCTAAAGCGTAGTACTATTTCATAAAGTGCCTAGGTTTGTTTAATTTGGGTAACATTGCTCCCAAAATTACACCACGTTGTGAGGAAATCAGTCTCATGGATTCAATTGACTCTAAATTCACATGAATACTGAATGTTTCAATACTAAGCGAATGTTCTAAGTCTTAGTAGGTAAAAAACTCAATATTGGAAAGCAAGTTGGAAGAAGTTTTTACTACACTAATTAGAATAATTTAGTTTTGAGATCTATTTTATTTAACTCGGATTGTTCTCAGTTGATCAGATTAGAAATTATTTTCGAGCTAGATTTTTTGAGCTAGCATTCAAATTTCAAATTTCAAATTTCTGAATTCAAATTTCCGAATTCAATCAATTTACTGCGTAGTAGGCACAGAGACAGAGACAGAGACAGAGAGACATTGTTTTTTTTACTAATCACCAATCATAATGCCCGATTTAGCAGACCAGCAACTATTGCCAATTGCTAACACTGTTGAGGTTATAAACGGTAATAATTTCAATGATATTGCTTTATATCCTCGTATAAAACCGCTGTTAAATGCCCATACTGTTGGTGACCTAACTAAGTCGGTTAACTCTGTTAAACAGAGTTTGGAATTTCTTGGAACCAAGCCTGAAATCAAGCTATGCGCCAACGAACCTGAAATTCAAGACGTTTCTACTGATGAAAATAAATCTTCTGCACTCCCTGTGCGTACAGTTGTTGATTTGTCCAAAGTAGCTAGTAATAGTTGGAATATAGACACTATAGCCAATCTCGACTATGCGCTCATCCAAGGCAGATATTCGTACTTTAATGCCCTGAAAATTGGTGATGTATTCGATTTGCGTACTGATATTGGCATTGGAAACAGCCAGCTGTCTTCTGGTTTGGCAACCTGGTCTGTGCCTACTATCAATCCTGTGAGAATTGGGTTCAGTGGATTTTACGGTACAATTGGCTTACCTATTTTAGACTGTGCTATAGCAGAGCATAATGTTTCAGCGGTTCTCATGTCCACCCTGCCGTTTAACGTCTCTGCTAAATTTGGCCTTCTTGCTGCCAACCGTCACATCTGCTTTGTACATGATAGTGCCAGTGATATAGTTCGCGCAAAGATAGGACTCAACTCTTTGAAAACTGCATTATTTGCTAACTTTGAACACAGGACCCCCGTTTCCGTGGCTAAGGCATCATTTGAACTTTCTGGCCAACCAGGAGATGCTAGCCATTTGAAGTCTCTCTTCTCTTTCCGGACTTGGTTCAAGTTTCTAAGCTCTGATGCCTCTGATTCCTTGAATTCCAAGTTAAGACTCAACTTCAACGGATGCCTTGGTGTTTTGCAGTCTTTGAAACCTGTAGGTGAGAGACTCAGCTTATGCGACTCCTTACAATTAGAAGACACATCGCTGTTGAGATTCAAAAAGAGTAGTTTAGATTCAGCCCAGAATTTCATTTACAATGCCCAAGCCTCTTTATTGACCAAATTGCCCGGAAAGCCTATTGACTTGATGAGCACTAAGTTTGTGGTTGAGGTAGGCCAAGTTGGTCAATTAAGCCAGTTAGGCGAAATACAAAGCATGCCACTAGCCACTGTTGCTGCAGGATTGACTTACTCTACGAAATCTGCCAAGTTTGATTTGCTATATGCCGTTCCTTTAACTGGTGATCAGCCTCGTCTGAGCACTGGCATTGAAGTTCAACTTGGGTAGTGGTGTGTATATAACTTTTTTTTGTACAAATTATAGAAGTCCAATTAATCTGCATATTTATAGAGTTAAGACATCATAAAATTACTAAAAAAAACTATAAACAAAAATGGTAGAAGACAGAATCGCTGGTTCAAACAGTTCATGAGCAGATACTGTTGCTTAAACAACAACTTTAATAATTCAAAATGAACTGAAATGGACTATAAAGAACCTAAAGCAACGGTTATGATACAAAAAGACCAACTACAGTATACTGGGATAGAAATTAAGCATATTAGCAGACCAAAATCTGGGCGTAAAATACCTTAAAGTGTTTCGTAGGCTTGCTTGAATTTTTCAGCTTGAGTAGAAAAAGTACCCTCTGTAATAGATTCCTGGATCTCATTAAAAAGCTGTTTTAAGATCTCAGTGTTATGTAGCTGTAATATCACATGAGCTGTCATCTCGCGAGCTTCTAAAAGATGGTGAATATATCCTTTCATGAACCCAGAATTATGCAACAACGAAGTATCAGCTATAAATTCGTCATCGTAAAGGTTGAGAAAGCCTTTATCAGCACCAGGGTTCTTGAAAGAGACAGTTAAGGCATATCCTTTATCAGCATACTGTGTTAATGGAACATTCACTAAATCGATACCTGCAGCGATGTCATTTATAACGTCACTTAATTTCCCTGAATTAAACATGCTTATACGCAATTTACTAGCATCAGGGGCTGCGCTATCAGCTGCAAGTCGAGTCATAGTCTCACACCCATCATTAAAACAATAGCTATTGCACAAAGTATTGACCTCGTTCAAGTACTCCGAGGTTTGCAACTGCGGTGGAAGAGTTACAGCAACAAATGCTGATTCCTTAGGTCTTGAATTATAAAGTTCCTTGGCCCACTTTAAAGATCTACTGGTCATTTTTACAACTCTGTTTTTTCCAACACTAGAAGAATTTGGGCTCTGTGCAGGAAAATCATATGGAATAACAACAATATCCGGGTTTAATTTATTCATAAACTCAGAAACGTCTTTCATAGATGCCATTTGCGAACCTTGAGAGGTAGATATAGCGATTGCACTATCTGTATTGGGCTTGTTTTTTAAAGGACGCATTTCAGGGTTTCTAACTGCACCTAAAAGTAAAGGCGAGCTTAGCGGTAATGTACTTCTATTTAAACACGCACTTACCAAACCTCCTTTATCCCATGTATCTTCAGCGTAAACAGCTGCTAATGGTGGTTGATTCGCGTGATCAGGTGTTAAATGCGGGATAGCTAGCCGTGCAGTTCCAACTATGAAATTAGGGGTAGTTATATCAGTACCATTTATATGTAGAATTCCGGCTCTTGTTTGCCAAGCACAAGATTTTGGAGTAAACATTCTCTTTATAATTATTGAATTTTATTTCAAGTGTTCACGAACTGAAGCAAGAGAATTAAAGATTCAAAAGAATAATAACTGATCTTATAAATTTGTTACTTTAATTTCACAGAGTTTCTCACTTACTTTTATGTTAGGTCATCCTGAGCTATAGAAATCCAACAGCTGAGATTAGGAGACATTTCTTCATATAATTCTAAGTAAATTAAACCAGTACAACTCAAAGAAAATAAGAAGTGTAAATAATAATGCTATATATAATATAATCCACAACAGTTACTAGATGGTATACCATATGCAGTCTAATAACTAGCTTGTAATCATTGCTTTAATTCAGAAGGAGTAACCGTTCATGTGTGCTCTCTCCCTTTCTCTTTCTCTTTATATATGTAGAAAAAAATGTGGTTGATTAACTAGCCTACTCAACTAAGAGAGCAATAGACTAAATTAAACTAAATTAAATTAAAATAAATTTGAATAAACTAAACTAAACTAAACTAAATGAGAAAGGAACCCCAGATTTGAAGGTAATGGGACTATTTTTTTGTAATCTATAGTTATATTCAGTTTCTTCTTTTTTTTGTAATTTATAGTTATATTCAGTTTCATCAGATATTCGTCACAAGTTAGATATAAAAAAAAATATTATAACTTTTCATTAGAAGCAGTATAATTAAAAAAGAAAACATTAAGAAACATTATGCTTTATTCTTTTTCGATTTCTTTACTTTGTTAGCTGATGCTTTTGATTCCGGTTCTTTATCGAAAATGGTATGCTTTGCAGTTTGATTAGATTTTTTTGCTTTGCGCTCCTCTTTAGAAACCTTACCTTCAACAGGTTTAGATGACTTTTTAGAGCTTTTCTGAGGTTGTGAAAGGTTATCTAGGGTGGCCTTTACTTGGCCTAGTAATGGTACAACTTTGTTAATATCTTCGCCCTCACCCCTAAGGTACGCAAATAGCAAAGAACTCAATGCATAGGCACTAAGTACATACGGAACTGCTTTCTTCTCCCCTGATTCCTTTTCTGCTAAGGAATCTATGTTCTTGCTTTCTAGAAAGGTGAGTAGTGCGCCTTTGGTATTTTCTATATCAGTCTCGAACTGTTGCAGTGTAGCTTCAATTTCAGATTCAGTGTCTCCCATTTCCAGCTATGAAAGAATTAATTATGTATCAAAATTTGAATTTGATTTTGATTAGAGTTTTTTTGGTTTAGTTCGATTGTTATTACAACTTGAGAATATTTAACAGAAATTCAGTAACCTTTGATTCTCTCTCCCAGCAATTAAGATATAGTCTTAACGAATAAAAACAGATGAAATTCTAAAATCTGTTAGTCAAATACAGAATAAAATAGAGTGTTTAATTCCAATGATTGTTTTGTTAATTAATCAATCCGAATTCAACTGAACACTAAACCCACTGCTAAATTTGTTCGATTGATTAGTATTCATTAGAAACGTGATATTGGTTACAACAAGTGTTTCATGTTATGGGTTTTCTGTAACACCCTAGCCCAACTGTGTACATTATCGGTTCTGTTTTGGGATGACTTCGAGTAGATTTTGATCTATGCTGCATCAAAATAGGGTAGATTTGATTGCAACATTTGCAGATGATGCAGCGCCATATAACTCTATCTCCATCACCATTACTTAATTAAACCTTGTTCTCTATCAAGGGTTGCATTTTTATATAATTAAACCTAAGTACTACTAGCCATTGAACTATTGAAACCAGTAAACAAAGCTTTATTCTGGTAGCACATCCTTTTCGTATTCCAGAATTTTCCTTCCTTTCTCTGGTATACCTTTTCCAACGAATATTGACTGTAATATAAAGTAGCAATTCAATTGGAATAATACAAGCACTTTAATCTTGAACTTTTGCTTCAACTGGCTACTTGCATTACTCCAATTACTAATTGGAATACCATATCGCACGGACAGCATAAGTTTTCTTTTCTAGCTAATCAGTCGTCAAAGGTACCTCGAGAGCTGCGTGTATAACGAATAATGTCCTATCAATTAACGCAGAATCCAGTGCCTTTGTGGGCAGTTCCAGAAAGGCGGCCATTACAGATAGACACTGACGCTATTCCAGAATTCCTTTTCCTTCCTAATGACTCTAACTCAAGAATACCAAACATGTATCCCTTTAATGACCGTAGTAATAGCTACAGTGCTGGCTCCAGTGGCATACCTCATAATCTCCATTTGAATGTTAACACCATAGAGAGACCATACATTTTGAAAAACGTAGGCAGATGGAGTAGCGTCCTGTTGAATCAAACAGACGCAAACGATCAATTCTTTTCAAATATTCAAGATAATTCTATTCTAGACTGTTATGATTTGAAAGGTGAATGGAAAAGCAACCTAGATGACAATTTAAAACCCCCAAATCCTTCTATGTTTCAACGAACAAAACAGAACTTTATCAAAAATTTAGCAGCAAATCCATTCTATCCTCTAATTCTCCGTGGATCTGCCAGTGCTTTTCTAGTTATAGCTCTGTCGCTTTGCTGTTCTATTTTAGTTCAAACCGAAAACGCAAAGAAACGAAGCGTGAGAATACCTAATACTCCGTATGGACCTGCTGCAACCACTATTTTTGGTATAGTCACTTGTTGTATCTCGTTTGTATATATGCTTATATCTCTCTGGGATGAGACATTCGGGAGACCACTTGGATTGCGATCAACTCGAATAAAGCTTAACTTTGTGACTGCTGATCTATGCTTGATTTGTTTAACATCTGCAAACTTGGCTTGTGCTTTTGATAATATCGTCTCAAGGAAATATATTTGCCCGGGAATGTTTGGTTCTCACATCTGCCGGCTGCAAAAGGCATGCACATCATTCATTTTCCTAGCCTTGGTTGTTTGGTTCCTGTCATTTTTGGTGAGTACCTTCCGAATGTTGGATCGTGCAAGTCATTAAACGGAGTTTGTTTCTCTATTTGGTTTTGAGGTGACTGTTAGATTGAAACCACAAGGTTTCCACACACAGACCTGTTATTATGTTAATACCAGATTATGCAATAAATTTAGGGGCTGTCTTTTTAATGATTTAAAGAAAAAAAGACGAGGTAATGAAAGAACAAAAACCCTTTTATGACAAAATATGGTGGAAGTTATGAATTTTTCAAATTAAAATTGATTCCTCGTTTGTTTGTGGACACATACCACCTTGCATTTATAAAGGCTATATATATTCAAACATCGCGTAGTATCAATTCTATTGCACTCAGATGTACATTTCTGTCTTTCAAACTTGAACTCTTTCTTTTTTGAATTTTTTTTTGATTTAAAAGTCGAGCTTTACGTTCCTAAAGATTTGTGAATAGCTTTATTCTCAATGTATATAGATTTCACAAAAGCAGACAGCTGTTTTTGTTCTATATTATCTTTTTGGGATAAGCTAGTTTCAAGGGAACATCACAAAGAATATGCGGTTTAAATAGTCAGATGCGCAAATAGCTCTTTTATTCTGGAATCCAAAAAATTGTGGTGTGGTTGTAAAATGTTATGCACGTTAATGCTTTAGCGTTTGGGTAAGGTTATGCGACTCCACTACGCGAACTTGTGGTGGAGCTCAGCAATTGATAATGGTCGATAAATGGAGGATTTCCTTTATTAGAAACATAAAGCACAATTATAAACGCTGACTATGAATGGGGGGAATTTGATGAAAATGGAAACTGTTTACAGTCTTTTTACAATTTTTGACTTTAAAAGTGCAAAAAGTGTGCTTAAAGGTTTCAATATTTTAATATTACGGCTGTAAATACCTTCGCTAATACAACTGAAATATTATTGAAGAGGTTTTCTTGAGCTTTTAGCTACATATGCTATGCTGCAGAGGTCACCGCAGATACTACATTGTATCTGCAATGCATCGAGTAACTAAAGAAGGGACCGGAGGCTATATAATCTCCTGTTTTCCAATCTTTTGTGAAAATAATGGTTATGCGTTCTCCCCATATACAGAGATGCACACATCTCGATGCTGTACTCGACCGGCTTGAGAGTATTGTCGGGCCTTTCAAGTTGACATACTATAATAATAACAGACTGGTAACAACAAGCAATGTAAAATCTAGGGACATGCCAAGCATCGCTGATTACAAGGAAATGTATGGAAACCAGGTTCCACTGAGGGATATAATCCAAGAGCCTACACCATTACACTGTATCTCTCCTGAACTTCTTCATGAACAAGTCACTGATGGCAGTAGCGGTGGTACAGTAGAAGTCTTAATTTCAGACGATGAAATAATCCAAAACGCACCGGAAGAGCATAAAAATTTCAATAATTTCGAGAACTGGAATCTGCAACAAACACCATTGAAATCTAAAATCAGAAAAGTCTCACCTGTTTCTGTGAATGAAAACATGCTGGAGAATTTGCAACCATTACGTAGTCCGTCTTCAAATATGCCCACTTCGGGTGCTAAGAGAAAATTAGTTTCAAATGATATTCCTCATTTCCAGAATCGAGCTCAAAATCATAATCAAACATATCCCAGCAACGTGCTACCCGAAAATCGTCGAGCTCAACCCTTGGAGGTTATTAACCTCACAAATAACCCAGGAACAAATGAAAAAACATACGAAATCAATTACGATCCTCTACGTCCGGTGACTGATAAAGATGTACAGGACGTGTTTTCTAACCAAGACCTATATAATACTATTACTGCTAGTATAGCTTGTGAAGCTATGCCACGCGACATTCGTGGAGGTCGTAACACAGTTGATTTCATAATAAGGCAATTTAGGTGTGTGAGTGGTGAAAGGGCAGCGAAAATATACTATCTTTTCAAACTAGCACACCCTTTACCAAGATTCTTGGCATCGAAATATATTTCTTTCTTTTTCAGCCACAAATACCCTGGAAGAAGACGTGAATACCCATATAGTGGGAAGAAGGCACCAGAGTGGTGGCCTGGCAATATAAATTATGTCGACTCTTCGCATCTGAGCTCTATTAGTCGATGCTATTTATTGCTTTGGGTTTTTTTATGCCCAGAACATACTGATTCAGATCTAAAACTGGTCTACGCCCTTTTTGTCGAAGCGTACAGCAATCTTCAATTATCCGTTCTTAAACATCTACATCACGCTGCATTGAGTATGCGATAATTTAAAAGCTCAATTAAAAACAAATTTCTTAGACTACCCCTTATATATATTTATATTATTACTTACCCACTGAAAACTGATGTAAAAATTCAAGTGAAAGGCCAAGTTACATGGTATCTTTTTTCTTTTTCGTTTTTTGAAGACAAAACGGCGGCGGATGAAACGTTCAGGTAAACATATCCATTATTTCTTCAGTTCTTCAGTTCTTTAGTGCTTCATAAAGAGTCTTACAATGTGATAATCTATCTGTTTGGTTTGAACGATTCAGGTATCGTTTTTATTGGTGAGAGGTAGCTGCGTCGTGAGAAAGGATACGTTCCATGGTGGATAGAGAACATCCGTTGGGTGAATCGAGGCTGACTGCCATTATCACATTGTCAGCTGTTCTAGCTATGGAAACTCTATCAATTATCTCTTCTTCCTCAATCGGACCATCAATATCTGCAAAAACCTCGTCACCAACGAAGCCATATGTGTGGATGTGCTCCGCGAGTGTACTAGGAAGTTCCAGAGGACGTGAATCCTCAGTAGCGACCATATTGAGTGTCCTTTCATCTTCTTCGAAAACTGGCACTCGCGTATTTCTCAATGCAGCAACCAAGCACTCCCAAATTAAATCTAGAGCAGGACCAGTGCGGCTAAGTACAGTTATAGAAGCTCTTAAGCACAATTCTTGTTGCTCACTCACAAAAAAATTAGCCTGAGGTATAAGTGCTGATTCAATAAGCCTATGAATAGCCATCGTTGTAACTTGTTCTTCTCCAGAAGGTACAGATGAGTTAGAGCCTCTTGGTATTTCAACATTTGCGTAAATACCTCCTTCTCCTATAAAGTTCGTTAGTCCTGCAGTAATTCCACAGATCACACTTGCATTTCCTGAATTAACAACAGCAGATCCTAGTGATCCTTTTATTATATGCTCATCATCACCTTTCACATTTATAGGTCGTCGTTCCAAATACTTACGCCCAGTAGGACGTGTATGCTTTTCTAAATGTCGCTTAAAATATACATCTGGTGCTAACCGCGCGAAAACCTCATTCGGGAAAGTCCTGATCTCCATATTCTAACTATAATTTCAAGTTTCACTTACTGTTATGGATCTACAAAGTTAGCACATAGGTTAGGGTTAATGAAGTGTATCATTCACCTGCTATAGACAACGCAACTATAATATCAGTTATAAGTCTTAATTTTGGTAATTTTGACGTGAAATTCAGGTATCATTTTCGATTATTTAGATGAATATTCCAATTTCATGTAAATATTCCTCATTGATAGTATGTCTTCCTACTATATTTCCTTATGACACCAACTTTTTCTCCATTTGATGCTACAACGTTTCTCTATAGACTTAATTGGCAATAAAAACATTTTGTTATTTCTTTTATAAAATTGAGCGCTTTTATTTCATAACTAATTCAAAACTTTAAAATTTATCTGTGGATGAAGTGATTTATAGCTATATACAATTAGTTTGAAAAACTTGTGCCACTCTCGGAATCTTGCTAATATAATTAAAGAATGACTTATTGGTTCACAACTCTATGTCATGTTATTCGAGTGCGGGCTTAAACAAATAGCTATATGTTTCGAGAGGTGGACTCTGAACGTGTAACTAACCTATCTATAGCGAGAATAATGCTGTGTAGCATAAAATTAATGGCACTGATGTACAGTCATTACTTATATATACGCAGTGGGACAGATCAAACGTCGTGGTTAGGACATTGTATGAAATATACGTGAATGGCGGTAGAGGTTTTAGGCGTGAAAGTCCGTAAAGGTTATTAATTCTGTTTATGAAAGCAGATATTACAATTTTATACCTATATGACAATAGAAAGTGTGCCCAAAACTAGTTGAACTCAGTAAAGAACAGCAATGTTAAACAACACAATGTAAATACGCATTATCCACACATGTGCTATAAGCTATCGCGTTACTTACATAGTTGTAACGGCTCAGTAGTAGCTTAAAAAGATGTAAAAACATAATTGTTTTAATTCTATTTCAAGTACAAAGGATTATTTCTGTGTGAATGAACATAGTATTTTTGAAAGCATTTGATTGACCTTTGCTTTTGGTGGTACTAGATTCCCCAAAAGCCCTAGAAACAATCTTGAAGTATTATCAAATTAGAAATTAGAAAAGTTAATAGTAATATAGAGATGATGTATTCTGCCTTAGAGTGATAACATAGAATGGCAAATCTACTCTATGCCATTTATATATTGCGTATACCCGTCGCGATGAGATATAGATATTGTATTATGCATATTTAAACTAAGCAAGGATGACTAGCTTTAGATGATATAACAGTCATATCAGATGTTATTGAGCTAATAATTCGATGGATATAAGCTAATAGACTTGAATTTCTTATAGTATTGTGATGTAATCTTAAAATGTAATATCTTATTAATTATTGAAGTCAGACTATCAGCCTGGGTAAGGACATTGTAAGATGCTCAAGCTATAGGATCCCTAGTGATTTTTGTGGAGTGCGCACGCATTATGGTATTTACTATTGAATCCAAACTGTATAACAAAAGAATCGGGAGGTATGTTTTAAGGATAAATTTCATAGTTGATGTATATAAAACTATTCTTGTGACTTTTTAAAATGCTCTGGTACGATTTAGGTTTTGAATGAGACTTGTTCTTTTTCAAAAATATTGACATCTTACTGTTCAATATGTGTTGGCTTTGCTACTAAGATTATCTAGTGTAAGGTAGTAGTGAGAGACTGTATTCGCATGTCATCGTATGTAGTATATATAATGAATAAATAAAACAGAACTTTATAAGGATCTTTACCAAAGTAATATCTCGAATCTAAATTGATAGAGCAGCTATATAGGCTAACTACAGTAATCCAAATACTAAGAACCAACATATAAAATGACGTTATCATTGTCCTTTTGAACGGTAATTCTTAATATTACTGCATTGGGACAGGCTGTTTTCTTCGAAGATATTAATATTATACTTTTGTTTTTCTTCTCATTTCATTACTTCACATTACGCTAAAACAAAGATACAAATAAAAGATACCTATAAAGCATACAGAGTACAAAAGTGAATGATAAATGCCGGATAGGATACACAGCTGAAAATAGTACATTCAGATATTTACTGTGCCTGTATCCACATGATTAGAATGGCGCGCTATAATGGAATTATTTTCAACAGGAGAAAACTGAGTCTCATATGTATGTTGTCTCGCAAGAAAACTATAGCGCTTGCCGGCTGCCAAGTCCACTAGCAATTTCACGCTTACGTTCTTCATCAGCGCGAACCTCCTTAAGATTCTCAATACTGCGGATATCACCGATAATATCCCTGGTTTTTCCAAAATAAACCTCATGGAGAAGAGCACGCATGCGATTTTCCATTTCCTCCACAAATGCGCCTATATTGGCGATGTGGTCTTGTGGTTCAAATACGTTAGCTTTCTTCTCTGCCTGACGTGTCAGACTTCCACCTAATTTTGTACTATTGTGGCCAATATCGAGAATGACAGTAGATGAGAGCTTGTATGAATATTCCTTCCCACTAACGGACTCAACTTCCAGTACGTGAATGGAATCCCATTGAGATTGCTTCATAACCTTTTGAAGGAGCACGACGCCAGCAAAGTTATCACCGTCTTCTTGATCCCAAAGATAACAACTGCTAAGCCCTCCCTCGAAATAGAGCTCTCTGTAAGTGTCGAAAGCAGCATTGAGGGTAACTTCCAACTGTCTGATCTTATCACTGATTTCAATAGGATCATCAATAGCGGGGAAATACTTGTTTGAATGAGGCGAGCGATAACTATCACCATCACGATTGTAGTCACAGCAAAGGTATTTTTTGTTGTTATCCAAGTCTGTGTTAACCTGAAGGGGTTGATCAACGGTTGAAAGCAATTCCTCAGCTATAGGTTGGTTCATTCTGCAAATTAATGCTAAATTGGAAGCGACATTCCGGGGATCTGTTCTTCGGAGCAGATCCAAAGCTGCATCTAACTGCTGCTGTTCAGAATCGGACATTATAAAGGGGTTAGGTTTACACATCAGTTCCGTACGGCATTTATATGAATGAACAGAATGTTTTGTTAATTCTTATTCTGAGAAAAAACATGTCCTACAAGGTCACATTATTACTTGCACACAATTAAGATAAGGTCAACAAATTTAGAATCCTTCTCAAGGTTTGAAGTATATCCAACAACTAAGTTTAAAGGGATTGATATTTAATGTGTATGTTCACATCTTCCGAAAACACTCAAAGTTTTATTTCGAAGTTTTAAACTCGAATAAAATATACAATTCCTATGATACAATCGATAAAATTACCATCCAGGTCCGTTTCTGTTCACACAAATGTGTTAGCCTGTTCAGATAACCTTTTAATTTCAACATAGCTTAATGTAATTATAAATTAAATAAAAATGTTCTTAGATCAGAAAATAAAGGCGATAAAAATAAAAATTGTCTAAAGAATAGATAGCAATGAAAGTTATTGGAATATATTATAAGATACTGTTAAAAATATAATAGGATTGTATCACACCTATAGCAGAAAATACACTAATCCACACCCCACACCTAACCTGCAATTTCTTGTACAATTTTTTTATATTCATGAAAACGTAATCCACTAGTATTTAACGAATTTTTGAAATTAAAAATTTTTGGACAAAATGTAGTTACACAGTTTTAACGCAAAAACTAAGTACTCCGTTTTTAAATCTTCTTAGTTCCTAAATATTTTGAAATTGTGTTAGTAATCTTTTACTAAAGCTATCTCGATTTTTGAGATTTTGAGCTCGACAAAAAAATTCAGAGTTGATAGCTACAACAAAATAAGTGAATTTTGTGTCTGTTCGAATTTTCACATTTTTCTTAACACAAAAATTTGTACAAAATACACCTGATATTGCTAAAAATTTCCCAAAAATTTCGATGTAATTTAACCTTTTTATGACCAATAATGTTCGATTTCTTGATTTGTCATGCAAATGTATAAAATAATTAGTTACTGAAATTAAATAGTTTAAGAAAATAAATATTACATAAAAATGCAAAAAATGCCCTTCGTTGGAATTTTTTTGAATTTTTTCTCTAAAAAGTCCGTTTTTTGGCATTTTAACAGCATAAAACAGTAGATATATATCTTTTATTTAAGAAAATCTTATTTTAAACGCCGTAAATGGTCATTAAGGCATTAAAAAATACGTGTAAAGTTTATTATGGTATTCTGATAGATTAGAAGAGCTAAATTTAGCAAACTTATACTTATTCATGAGAACTATACCGTTTTATATGGCTTTTATATCCGATTTCCATCAAAATAAATTTATAGTTATTTTCATAGACTCCTTAAGAGGGTCATTAAAGCTCTGAATGGACAAATTTTACAATTTCTAGTGGTTTAATAAGATCTATTTTACTTTTAATTAAGTTTTAAACCGATAAGTTTGCGGATTCGCTGTTTTAGAGCAATATTTAGTTCCTATTATGTCTGTATTCACATAGTATCACCTGTCTAGTGCTAATTTACACAAATAAATAAAACAAAACTCTATTTTAGATTATATTCAAGCACTTGATCTACGTAAATCTATTGATATATTATTTTGCATTTGTTTATAGACTACGTGCATTAAGGGATAGGGTAAATAATGGAGCTAGAATTTTATATGCATTATTATGTAGGGTTATGTATGTAACCCTACATTTCATGCATGTATTCTAATTTTGCTAGTGTAGTCGTAACAGATTCGAAACTGTAATAGAAAAGTACAATATTCGACAAATAATTAGTCCTTTAGATATTATTCAACTTTGTAGTCATGTACTACTCATATAAGTTGGCTGTGGCTTGTTGTACTAGCGAACACAGTTATCGCAGTTAATAATGAGACTTGACGCTGCGACTAACAATGATTAACCACTATTGTTACTTCCATTATAAATTGTAGATAGAATATTTACACATTTTTCTTGCAGTTATGTGATGTTCTTTTCTCAATTCAATATAGAACTACGCATGTATTGGTATCTCGAAAGCTATTTATTGTAGTCTAATGATCAACTAAATACAAGATCATCATCGCTGGTTAAAAGAAGTCCAAAAAGTGAGCTATCAAGTTTAAGATTTCACAGTTCAGTATATATTTCGGACAATTATACACTTTGATTAATGGCTCCTTAATGTGACTTCGTTATACTCGCAGTAATATGGATTCCAGCTAATATTGATGTTTCCATTTATTAAATGTAGCGTTGTCGCCAGATGGATCACTATGATTCAGATAATTGAAATAATTGAGCAAAATTAGATTAGGTTTATACAACTATATACTTCCTTTGGTTCCTTTGGTTCCTTTGGTTCCTTTGGTTCCTTTGGTTCCTTTGGTTCCTTTGGTTCCTTTGGTTCCTTTGGTTCCTTTGGAGGTGATATATTTCAACAATGCACGGTTACGCAGAAACACTGTGACAAAGTATTGTATATCAATAAGAAACCACAGGTTCGGTACTTCTAAAACCAAGTTACTTGTTGGAGACTGATTGAAAAGTTATTTTAAGTAAGTTATTCGCAATTAGCGTAAGTTTATAAGTAGATTCGACAAGTAATAAAAAATACATCAAAATAATCGCACCGAAAGCAAATAAGGTACAATGAAATCGAAATCGGTTTCAAATTTAAAAATTTAAAGAACAAGAACCCATTCTTTATTCTCAAACAAGTGAAAATGAAAATGAAAATGAAAATGAAAATTATAATAAAATCAAGTGAATCTCAGAGACTCTCAGAGACTCTCTGAATATTAAAATCATAGTGCTATGGATGCGTTAATATACTGCATTTTTCTACGTTAACAAGATCTGAGGATACAATGTTTTGTGTTCAGCTTTTTATATACACGAAAAACTCCTCTTGGAGAAACAATGAAAACAAATCTTGTATCACATTTAAAAGGTACCAGAGCCTCAGAATATTGAAATATGAATCTATATATTTCCTTTTGTCTTTAATACACTTATTTTATTTGCTGCACTTGTATATAAAATAAGGGCAGAACAGTTGCTAAATTGTTCCAATGTGAATTCTAAACAACTAATGATGGAATAATAAACTTTCTCGAAAGAACAAAGTATATGCTCACGTTGTTATTCAAGTATGGTTCTTTTATTCATAAAAATGTATAATATAAGTGTTATAATTCTCAGATCAAGAATTCCATGAAATATGAAATCATCTACTATTAAATCTAAAATGTAAATTCTAATATCTAACTAAAAATTCAAATCTAGATCCAGATCCAAATTAAAATTAAAATTCAAATCCAAATCCAAATTCAAATTCAAATCCAAATCCAAATTCAAATCCAAATTCAAATTCAAATCCAAATCCAAATTCAAATTCCAAAAATGACAACTTTGAACTTGAAACTTGAAATCAAAAAGCTAAAAAAATAAAGTTATATTCAAAAATAACCTGAAACAGTAGTTCCTACCCACTTTCATACTCTTAAAAGTGGTTTTGGAATAAGAAGAGAGCTCTTTTCACTCCCTCGTTTGTTTATAGAAATTTGAGACATTACCAAGTCCGGGTTTGCTAGAAAACCCCTGATTTCCTGTTACGTGTAAATTGGTTCTTTACGCGTAATAGCCCCTTACCCTGATTATATATAGACACGTCTCAACCTTGTTGAAAGGTAACCTTAACAATGGTTTCTAGTGACTTTGGCCCCCGTGAGCACCCTGATACACTTGTTCTTTTCGATGTTGACGGAACTTTGACTCCCGCTCGTCGTTTTGTTACTCCCGAAATGCAGAAAACACTTGCTGCTCTCAGAAAGAAGGCTGTCATTGGCTTTGTTGGCGGTAGTGATTTCGTTAAGCAGGAGGAGCAGCTCGGCAAGGATGTCAAGGAGGACTTTGACTACTGCTTCAGTGAGAACGGTCTTACCGCTTTCCGTTTGGGCAAGCCCATCGAGACTGAGACTTTCATTACCTGGTTCGGTGAGGACAAATACACCGCGTTGGTTAAATTCGCTCTCAGATACTTAGCTGATCTCGATCTTCCTAAACGTCGTGGTACTTTCATCGAGTTCCGTAAGGGTCTTATCAATATTTCTCCCATTGGCCGTAATGCTAACCAGGAGGAGCGTGACGAGTACGAGAAATTCGATTTAGAGCACAAGATTCGTGAAAAGTTCGTCAATGCGCTCAAAGAGCAGTTCCCTAACGATAACTTGACTTTCTCTATTGGTGGTCAGATTTCTTTTGATGTATTCCCCACTGGTTGGGACAAGACCTACTGTCTGAGACATGTTAAAGACGAGGGTTTCAAGCGCATTGTTTTCTTTGGTGACAAGTGTTTCAAGGGTGGTAACGATTACGAGATTTATACCGATGACCGCACTGAGGGTTACTCTGTTGAGAAACCCGAGGACACAATCGCTATTCTCCAGAAGCTTTTCAACATTTAAACTAAACTTAACTATGTTTAGCTATATAATGACATTATATTCGCTTAAATGAAATAAAAACTAGAACTAGAACAAAAATAGAGCAAAACAGCGCTGTGAAATTATTCCAAAATTCACGGCACAACCCTTAAATTTAAATTTATTTCACAAACTACACAACTGTCTGTAGCATTATATCACGAAGTATAAACCCGTATACTCACAGCGCAATATTGCACTGCATTATCATCAGGTATGGACCAAATTCAAAAATTCAAAAAAATCAGAATAGAAATAAAGAAACCAAAGTGTTCACCCTAACACACGTAGACAACCGTACTTGTAATATAAGGTACACTGTAATACAGGCAGTCATTGGCTTTAAACTCTGAAACTCAACTGCTAGATTATCTAGATGATTATCTAGATGATTATCTAGATTATCTGGATTATCTGGATACAGATACAGGTATAATGAATCAGGTAGTATCAAGTACTACTATCTAGGCGAAATAAAAAAGGGATATAAAGAATAAAATAAAATAAAATAATGTAATATAACATAATATAAAATTGGAATAAAATTGGACTAAATAAACAAAAGTATCAAGATATTAGCCTTATATATGCAAGCATAAGCGCAAAGGTACCAGTGCATACACCAATAAGCCATTGCAGCACTTGGATCTTAGTTCCCTCAATATGCGTTTTAAAGTTAGAAAGTTCCTGATCAATACGAGCATTCAGTTCCTGGATTCGGAGCTCATGACCTGCACTTTCCTCTTTCACTCTACCTTTTTCAAGGTTAAGATCCAGTCTTATATTTGCGCGTGCTTTAGCAATTGACTCTTTAAAATGCTGTCTAGTTTTCTCTACGTCCGTTTTTAATCGTTCTTGTTCATCATTTATTCTATTAAACTCGGTTAAATCCACGTTCTGTAAATCAGATTTGAGTTTCGCAAAATCGACTTTCTGTGCATAAACCCTCTCTGCGAATTCAGATCGAGTGACCTGTTCAGCTGATAGCTTTTCTACAGTAGAATTAAGCACATTCTCTAAAGCATTCAAAATTGCTACAGCTTGTGTTGGACTCACACCCTCCTTCTCTAGCTCATGGGCGAACTTACGGGTATCAAAGTGTGCACGGCGGATAAAAGTTCTGTTATGGGCTAAAAATCCTATAGGTTTGCTTATTATAAGTTTTTGAGACTTCAAACGAAGCAGATTCAACATATTGTGCAGACCTGATTCAAAACACTTTGGCTGTACTAATTAGTACTACCCTTAGGTACATGGTACGTATATATGCAACCTGCATAAAGCGTTAAGCTGAGCAGCTTTCATAAAGACAATAAAGACAATAAAACAATAAAACAATAAAACAAACTAGATCACGGATCACAAATATGAGTTCAAACTCATAATTAATTCTTATGTATATTTTTTTATTTTACCTTATTGCATTGTGATCGAAGTTCAAATTGTATCGTTGTCTATTTTTTATGTTAGAGTGCTTTAAATACAGGCATAATTGAATCGGCTTCTTAATTTTTATTTTAATTTTAATTTTAATTTTTGTTTTTGTTTTTGTTTTTATTTTTATTTTTATTTTCTACTACATGAAATAAATTATCAGTATTTACTTAACTTAACTTGCTCATTTGCTTCTTTCTTGTTAAATTGAGCTGGATCTTTTTGATGTACTGGTTACCTCACGCTAATATATATTTGTGCTGGTATCGAATATAGGATTTACTTAGAGAAGGTTTTTAAAGAATCTAAAAAACTGCACTAAAAAAAATTCTAAATAGAATTAACCCCTTTATACAATAAATACTATGCGTAGATTACATTAGCTGTTTTGAATTCTTGACTTAATCGCCTAACAGAGCAATTTTACTACCACTTCTGCTGTTTCAACTTTTATTTTTTTGTAAAACACCGCTGAGTAACAACCTAAGTTAGCCTTCCATTACTGCGTAAAGTATGGGAAGGGTGGTATATACATACTTCGTTTAGCTCAGCTCAGCTCAACTCACCTCACCTCGCCTCACTTCAGCTCAGCTTAGCTTAGCTTAGCTTAGCTTAGAAAGTAGGTCCCAATATTCAAGAGGGTGTGTGTGCACTTAGGATCATGCTCAAAAGAACAATTCTTCCACTTTGCGTGTTTAGCTATCTAGGATTATCTAGTTCAGTATATGCAGATTCGAAAAACAAATCTAAAATAGACACAACAAAAGGTGTCTATCTGTTTGGAGATAACACCAACGGTCTTATTTCCAAAGAGAGTAAACCCGTCATTAAAGAACCATGCCCAGTAGCTTACTTTAATACCAAGAAGGTCACATCACTAGCTGTCTCACCAGTACTTGCAGTTGCTTCTCTTCATAATGGAGATGTAGTTCAGTGGACTAATCCGGAAAACCAGCAAATCGTACTGAAAAGGAAGAATGTCTCCAAACTGTTAGTAACACCAAAAACGTCGAACGTTTTAGCGTTGTCCAAAAATGGAGATATTTGGTTTTGGGGAAGTGAAAGCAACCCTGAGAAAATAAAATTAGCAGAAAAGTTGGGTTGGTTTGAAAAGGTTACGGATATTAGCTGTGGTGTGAACCATTTAGCTGCATTGACTAACAAAGGTCGTGTCTTAACCGGTTTTGTGAATCCCAAAACCAGTACAGATATAGATATTGGTGAAACCTATGGCCAATTGGGATTAGCATCTTTTCCGTATTTCGAGCCTGTTAAAAAAGAATCCTTGAACACATTATTTCCGGTCAAACTTCTTACAGAAAAAGTTTCTCAAGTTGCCTGTGGGCAGTACCATACATTGTTTTTGACTAACAACAAAAGTATGTACGGAACGGGTTCTAATCAGCATGGACAATTAATGCTTCCATACACATTCAAGAACATGAAACAGAATGTGCCTGTTAAACTCTCCGAAAACGTTGGGAGTGTAGCAGCTGGGGCTGAAGTTACTGTATTTAGCACCGCGGATCCTTCAGCTTCTTGGTTTGTAGCTGGTGATGGACAATACGGTCAATTTGGAACTGGATCGTTGAGTAACTGTCAAATTACGCCTCTAAAAATAATGAAACTTGATAACCATGTTGAGTACAACGAAGACTTACACAAAGTGACCCGAATGGCTATCGATACATGGTCAATTGGCGCTACACACATTTTCGCAAGGATGAATAACGCTGCTGAGGACTGGTTTTCATGGGGGAGTAGCGAAAAAGGACAGTTGGGTACAAACAAACTCTCTAAACTAGTTTACCCCACACCAGTGGCTTCCTACATGGATCAGTTAGCACATACAAAGTCATTGACATTTGTAGCTGGTGATAAAATCAGTGGATGCTATTATAAATAATTTAGATGTATATAGAATTTAGCAGAATATAGAATAGATTGTTGTCTGTGCTATTTTGATGCATCCTTAAAGTAGCTTGTTCATCATTTCCCTGATATCTTCCATATCTCTAACTGTTGTTTGTGTATACAGCAGCAGAATAACTGTACTTTTACTCGTTTACTATTCCATAGTTTACTGGAGAAAGCATATTGTCCTATTTTTATTTTCTATTAATACTATATCGCTTTTACAGGTTGAGATTGAATCACTATTTTGCTTCGCCTTTAGTTTTAGTTTTAGTTTTAATTTTAATTTTAGATTTTTCATTCATTCATTAACAAGCTTTTCGCTATTTTCATCGCCATACAGATTGAATTTTGAATATTGAGTATCAGTAATGTCTTTGCAACTTCTGAATTCAACTAAATTAAGATAAAAAGCTGTGAGTGTTAGGGGTAGATATCGAACTCTTGAACTCTTGAACTCTTGAACAAAACAAGATTAATACAAAACTGAAACAGATTCGCATTGAATAGAGAGAACTGCTAAATTTTGTTTCATTATCTTAGTATCTAAAATCAGAAAGTAATATAACATTCAAGCGTACGACATTTCTCTATTTCATCTTGTATTCATTATTTTTTTTGTCCTGGGTATAGGTATGCTGTTTACCCATCACAGGTACTAAATTACCTACATACCATAGAATTGAGTTAGAAAGTTATTTATTCGATGGGTGTATATTCCCAATATCTTTACAACAACGTTAATTTAATCCATTTTGTTTTTATAATAAATTAATTAATTAATTAATTTAATTAATTTAATTTACAGTAAGACTTTTTTGAACTGAACACATTGTTTTATACGACTCAAGGAAAAGAAGTTAATAAGTTACCATTCATAGTTATACATAGTTGTAATTTTAAATTATGAATACACTTTTTGTATACAGAATTACGTTGAGTAGTTAGACTACTCAAAATTTCAAAATCCAAAAAAAAAGAACAAACTGGAGACATAAATTAGAATCAAAGTAGAATCAAATTAGACAACATTAAGACCACTAAACATAGAACGCATCTATAGACCTAACCCTTAATATTCCAATTGACCTTTGGATTGTGAAGGGAGAAGCATTCCACTGGCTTTTATTAAATCTAGTCGTAGTTTGAGTTTGTGATGTCATCTTTACTCAATAATGCCGTAAAGCAGTCAAATATTGTACAGAGCGCTTTGAATGAGTTCAAGGCTGCTCCTGAGGATGCACCCGCACAAGTAATTGGCCAGGCCACTACCGCCATAGCCTCATTTCAACGCGCGATAGACAGTTATGCTACAGCAGCTAATAATGAAATCATACCAGAAAAAAAGCAACAAGCCCAAACACGTGTACTTGCATTTAGAGAGGAGCTTGTTGCTGCACGCGATGAAATGCGTGCTCTAAAATCCAGAAGAGAAGAGATTTTGGCTACACAGACTCGTAATGAGCTGTTCAGAAGGCCAGTTCATCAAAATCAAAATTCTGACAACTCCAGCATTAGTGAAAATCCGTTTGAACAAAGCATACAACGTGATAAAGGCATAGATAGAGCCGCAGGCTTGGCTAGAGAAAATGACGTTCTAGGACGTGCATCTCAGCAACTAGATGATTTTATTGCTTCTGGGAGACTAGCTTTATCCGACTTAACAGAGCAGAATGACACTCTTCGAAGAACTGGTCGCTCTATGCGAAAGGTTGCAAATGGGTTGGGTATTTCTAACGAAACAATCAGAAGGATTCAGAGACGTGCAAGGGAAGACAAATTCATTTTCTATGGTGGAGTTATCACCGTATTTGGAAGTTTCTATTTAATATACAGATACCTGAAATAAATTTATATTTAGTAAGTAGTAAACAGTCTTTTATTAAAAAAGAGTGAAATATATAAAACCAGTACATGCATCTTCACAAAACTTTTAATCTGATCCTCAAATTTAATACTGCGAGTAAACCTTATTTATTTGTTTATTTGTATGAGTTATTACTGCGATATACCATGATAACTAAACTAATTAAAATGAATAAATCTAACTAGACTAGATTAATTTGATTCGATTCATTCAAATTGAGCAATAGCAATTAGGGCTATATCGCAACAGAGAGCCCAAGCCATCTTTATGTGCGTTTTGAGTCTTTGTCTTATTGATTAATTAGCGATTAGCGTCAGGTGAGGGCGTGTCACAGTCTTTTAACCTTTAATTATAATAACACAGACTTAATATAAACTAAAATAAGAAAATCTTTTAATGAATAATACTGTCGCGTTTCTATAAATAATATCTCACACATTCTATAAAACACTAAAACTCCTGGCACCGTCTCGGTTATGCGTTGAACATGACTTCGTTTAGCGGCCTTTTTACATAGCCCTATACTATACCAATTGATTGCGGCATCTATATGCACAAGTGTATGTGCGTAATATTATTTAACACGTAATGCGATTAATCATCCTGCACACGAGCCTTTAGGCCCATCTGCGCTGCACGAGCCAATCGCTGAAATGTTTGGGAAGATGCATGAAGCATACTTGCAAGGGTATACACTCCACATGGCTGAGAAAACGCCAGGTAGCAATTCTTTTTGCTCAATTGGATTCTCTGAAGTAATCATCTGCAGCAATACTTGCTATAATTATTGCTTTCATTAGCACCTCGGTAAAAAGTACGTTTTATTTTACGTGTCTCGGCTTCATGTCATTTAATGTATTGGGCCATGCATGCATATATGCATATTGGAGAGCTGCGAAACACATGCATGGCAATATTAATAATGACAACAATTATATCGAAATATTAACCACAAGAACAAGAAGCAAACAAATATTATCTACACCTTTCTTGCAGACAATATAATTTTGGAACATTATAGCACATTGAGCACAAGCATCTTAGACTGAAGACCATTGCGTGCAGAAATAGCCAGCCATTCCAGATACGCGACACATTTTTATCGCTCTATGGTGGCTATAACCATTGGAGCCTAATTCGTATACAATTAATAGGGTAATCTAGATGTTAGGGTGAAACATTACAGCTACACGGGATTCAACATGAAGTGTGGGCTGTAAAATTTCGCGGTTTCTACAACTTAAAACGTATTATAGATTGTCCTCATCATCCTTAGCGATTGTTTTCCCCGTGTTTCATTTATCAAGGCACATTTGGAATAACGCGATGGGTTATTATCGATATGCAAGATTTTAGTATACCCTTACCCAACGTCAACATTTTTATCCCTGATAAATCGCGGAATTCTACCCACGAATTTGTCACAGCCGTTTTGCACTCTTTACGCGTCCTCGGTCATTCTTTGCCAGAACAGTATTAAGACAATAACTTAAAATGATACCCTCCTTTGCCTCTATCGCCATTTCTTTATTGTCTGGCCAGGCCCTTGCTAGCGAACACCACGCGCACAAGCGCGATGCTGCTGTTGACTATGTCACTGTCATGCAAACTGCCTATGTTACCGGTGGTAGCAATGATGTCCAGGCCACCGTTGCCGCTTCTGTAGAAGCTGTTACTAGCGCCAAGGTCACTTCTCCTGAGGCCGTCGATGCCACTTCCACCACTATCTCTACTGCCGCTGCCGCCGCTACCTCTGCCGCCGAGACCTCTTCTTCTTCCTCTTCTTCTGGTTCCTCCGAGTCTGCCGGTTCTTCCGGTGCCTTGGGTATCACCTACAGCCCTTACACCGCTGAGGGTGGATGCAAGTCTGCTTCTCAGGTCGCTGCCGACTTTGCCAACCTTGGTGGTTACTCTATTATCCGTCTTTACGGTGTTGACTGTAACCAGGTTGCTAACGTTTACGCTGCTAAATCCTCCGGTCAGAAGCTTTTCCTCGGTATCTACGATGTTTCTAACATTGCTTCTGGTATCCAGGAGATGCACTCCGGTCTTAACGGTGACTGGTCCGATGTCGTCACTGTTAGCATCGGTAACGAGCTTGTTAACTCTGGTTCTGCCTCTGTTGAGCAGATCGGTGAGTACGTTTCTACTGGTCGCTCCGCCCTCCAGTCTCTTGGTTACACTGGCTCCGTCGTCAGTGTCGATACTTTCATTGCCGTTATCGAGAACCCTGGTCTCTGTAAGTACAGCGACTACATGGCCGTTAACGCTCATGCTTTCTTCGATGGTAATGTTGCTGCTGCTCAGGCCGGTGAATGGGCTGTCCAGCAGGTTCAGCGTGTTTGGGAGGCTTGCTCTGGTTCCAAATCTGTTACCATTGTCGAGTCCGGATGGCCTTCTCAGGGTGACACTTACGGTAAGGCTGTTGCTAGCCAGGATGATCAGACTGCTGCCATTGACTCTTTGAAGTCTTCTATTGGTAATGACGTTTATCTTTTCAATGCTTATAACGATCTTTGGAAGGCTGCTGGTTATCTTAACTGCGAGAAATACTGGGGTATCTACGGCTCTTCCTCTTCTTAGATCTAAATCGTATTTTCAGTAACGTCTAATTAGCAAATACCATATACCATTATCATGTAATCAATATAAGTAACCCATACATACATAGCATATGAATATATCTCTTACATTGAGGTATGAAATAATCATAACAATAAATCAATTAAGTGAAGATTTGTGCTCTGGATTTTTTTGTTTTAAATAGATTTTCGGGCTCCCAATCTCGTAACTGGGGTCTAAATCTTAGATCTAAGCTCTTAATTTATTCAATTTCATCTGATCCTGGGGCTCAAACGGTATAGTAACGAATACAAGCACAACTAAACAAGTAATAAGGTTAGATCAAAACAATTAGTTTACAATTGAGTTACAAATAGTGCGTTAATCCTAACGGTGACTATATCATGCACCCTTATATCCATGATGCTTCGATCATATCCAAATTCATTGCCCTTTCTATTCTGAACGGGGATCCATGTAAATTCTCTTATAAGAGAGTATGAAATTGCTAATGCATGCAGACTCAGGTCCCATGAAATTTTCATTCTTTTCATTGTTTTTCTAAACTGAAGTTTCTCATAAGTTTGTATATATAGATATATATATGTATGCATACATATGCAATCCTGGCTCAATAATGATGGGACTTTTTTTTACAAAAGAAATAAAGAACCAAAGAATCGAATGTCAGGCAAACTAAATATTTCTAATTGATTCGAATCAATTCATGTGAATTTCGTTGAATCGAAGCAGGTTGTAGGTTTTCATTTTCTAAGTCTTCTAAGTGTGAAGACGCGATCGATCATTACGCGAACTAGTCTTACATATATTACTTAGCGCGTACAAAATCAATAACTGATCTTTTTTTTTCTAATACTATGTCGAACTTAGCCGATTCGGTGCAATTAGAAGCGCGAATCCAAATTGCAGCACAGAAGTGTGCTAAACACGCTGCTGATAATGGAGGTAACGAAGACCCAGATCTTTTAGTTGAATATGGCCAAGCATTATTTGCTATGGCGAAACTAAGTGCCAGTTTATTAGAAGAGAAAAACGTTGAAGACAAACAACTTCCATATGAGAACCCTAAAGTGAAAATAGCTGATCTAGGAGAGGAAGTTGCTGAAGAAGAAGAAGAAGAAGAGAATGAAAATGCAAATGAAAAAGAGGATTCAGGAGATAAAGCGGAAAATGAGAATGCAGGAGACGACGAGGAAGCTGAACAAGAAGATGTTGAAGGAGAAGAGGAAGGTGCTGGTGATGATTTCGAAGAAGCATTTCAAATTGTAGATCTAGCTAGAGTTATATATGAGAAGCAGCCGGAATCGGAGTCCCGTTTAATTAAACTTGCTAATGTTAGAGCGTTGTTGGGTGAGATCTCGTTAGAGGATGATAACCCTGAGCAGTCAATTGAGGATTTTACAGCAGCCAGCGAGTACAAAAAGCAAGTTTATGGTCCTGATTCCGGTGAATTCAGCGAGGCAGAGTTCATGCTTTCTTTAGCATATGACAGCGTTGGTAAAACCTCAGATGCGCTTATTCACATTGAAGAAGCTGCAAAGGCTGCTAGAAAAGCCGGTTTAAAAACAGCTGAAGAACTGGAACAACGTGCTAAAGATGCTAAACACGAACTTGAACTTGCTGAGAAATTGAAAGGTAAAGATAAATCAGAAGCTAAATTGACTACAAAGGAAAGTATTTCTGGCCGTCAAGCTATTTCGAATGCCGTTAAGTCTATGGTTTCAGGTGCAAATGACATTTCCCAGCTTACTAGAAAGCGGAAACGCAACACAGAACCCAAGGAACCTAAGGAACCCAAGGAACCCAAGGAATCTACAGAATCTACAGAATCTAAGGAACCCAAAGAACCCAAGGAGCCCAAGGAGCCCAAAATAATTAAGAAAGCAGAAGAAAAAGAATGACTCTTAAGCGCCCAGGAAACCCAGGAGAACCCCAAGAAACCCCAAGGAAACTCAAAATAAACTTAGAAGAAACTAAAAAATTCTAATTAATTCAAGAAATTGGAGAATGCCCCCCCCCAATATATAATTTGTTTTCATATTTAAATGTACTAATTAATTAAAAATTAGGCGATTATTCGGTAACACAAAATTTACGCGAATGCGACAGTTATTTTTATTTTTAATCAATCTTATCTTTAGACCGTACCCACGACCGATGATCGGAGGTTCTGAAGTGATTGCGGCTGTTTTCACTCCTTTGTTCGTTTACGAGCTTCTATTGAAGAGGAAAAATGTCCCAAATCAAAAGGATCTTGATGAAATAGATGATACTGATAACGATTTGATCAATGGGTACCCTCATGGTACTCATCACAGAGATGTCTCTATGCTTCGGGTAGCGGCGACAATTTTTATGATCCCTGTTTTTCTGTACAATTGCTTGCAACCATTCACAGATCAATATATCATACAAACATTTTGTTTGTTTCTGTCAATCGTTCTGCAATTGACGGAATTAAGTAAAAGAAAAGCAGTCGTCGTCTGCTATGCTCAGCAATTATTCTGGCTGGCATATCTCACCTCTGCTACTATAGATGCCTTTTTGTATCCTACTTCTGAAACAATTGGATTGTGTGTCTTTGCGTTCCTCGTTTTATTGTTGAATGCACGGAGTAGTCCGAAGGATACCGTAGATTTTGATGAAACGAGCATTTTCGGAAAAATTACCACTAACTTCGTGAATAACATGATTGATACATCCGAAAAGCGAGGTCTAAGAACTCAAGATCTTGCCGGTGTCCCTGGTACTTTGCGCACGAGACCAGCTCATCAACGGTTTTATGAGGTTCTTAAGACCAGCAAGTATAACAAGAAAGTTATTGTTTCTATGTTTGCGGCATCTGGACGAGGTGTCACTGCAATGCTTCTTCTTTCAACTGCCTCTGATTTGCTATCCTACATTTCTCCTTATCTGCTCTCTAAGTTCCTTTACACCTTGCGTAACCACGGAAATATTCGTGTATCTCTGCTTTTAGTTCTAGCCATTAGCGCGATGCGTATTGTAACTCAGAGTCTACTCGGAATCCGACAAATAGTCGCAAACCAAGTGTCCTTAAAGTCCCGTGCAGCTCTTATGGAAACTATTTACAAAAAGGCGTTAGCTTTAGATCCAGAGTTGAGTGCGGAGTTTGACACTTCCAAGATTATGAACCTACTTAACGTAGATACTGTGATGGTACAAACAGCATATTCGAAATTATCTACCTTGGTAAACACTGTATTGTGCTTAGGACTTTGTCTGATGCAATTGAATATGTTGATCGGCTCAACGATTTGGGTTTCTAGTCCCTTGTACATCTCATACATTATATTCAGCAGCTGGGTAACCAAACGCAAGATGAAACGATTCCCAGAAATGATGCATGCTAGAGATACTCGCTCAAAATCTACAATTACAATATTGCGCAACATCAAGTCTTTGAAGCTGTACGCTTGGGAGGACCCATATGAAGAACAGGTGAAGAAAGACCGTAATGAGGAGTTAAGTATTCAGAAGAAATATTTCAAGATCGACGTGGTTTTTGAGAGTATTACTTCGCAATTGGACAGTTTTGGCGCAGCAATTGTGTTCATTGCTTATCTTTACTTTACAGACGATCCTCTAACCCCTGAAGTTGTGTTCCCTGTGTTAAGTTTGATGTCTCTCGTATCTTATCCTCTATTTGCCTTCCCCAGATCTCTAACATCTTTAGCTCGCTCACTAGCTGCCCAAGATCGTATCCAAGAGTTCTTAGACCAACCGGATTCAGTAAATCTCAACTATACAAGGGATATGGATAATTCCTCTAAATCTACAGTGGTGGTTAAAGATGCTAAGATATGTTGGGGTCTCAACAGTGAAGTTCCAGCTATAGACAATATCTCTCTCGACTTAAGTCATGGCGATTTGTGTTGCATCGTTGGAAAGGTTGGTTCTGGAAAATCTGCCCTTCTGAAGGCTTTATGTGCTCAGATGAAAATTGTTGAAGGTAGCGTTAACATTCACGGCTCTATGGCGTACTGCGGCCAAAAACCTTGGCTGGAGTTTAAAAGTGTGAGAGACAACATTCTGTTTGGACTTAAATATGACGATTACTATGAGACAGTCATTAAAGCCTGTGCTCTAGATGCCGATCTTGAGTTATTCCCTTACGGTGATATGACAGAGATTGGTGAGAAGGGCATTACCTTAAGTGGTGGGCAACAAGCTCGTGTAGCTTTAGCTCGTGCAGTTTATAGCCGTGCAGATATCATCATACTGGATGATGTTCTTTCAGCGTTGGATCAAGGTGTTTCCCGACATGTCATAAACAGTTTGTTCTCAGTAAACGGGTTACTTGCTAAAAGTACGGTCATTGTCGCGACAAACTCTTACCCTCTTCTGGAACATGCGAACTATTTAATCCGCTTAGAGAATGGTAAGGCTGTTTATAACGGCAAGCACAACGGTGAGTCCTTAGGTTTGCGCGATAGACGAGCACTTATCAAGGAGTCTTCTGTTAGACATGTTCCTCAGCCTGTGAAAGAAAAGTTTATTGCGATTAAAGAAATTAAACCTGAACAACAAGGTGATATCCCTCTCATGAAAGTTCTCAGGAGGTATATGGCAGCTGGCGGTTACCTGCTAGCCTTTTGCGCACTTACGTCGTTGATACTAGCGGTTTTCTCCGAAAGTATCGTTACTATTTGGTTGGGAATTTGGTCTGATAAAGCTCTAGTAGGTGTATATGCATCTAGGTTCTATGTGACTGTTTACATTATCTTATTGTTAATCGCAGGATTCATGTTCGCTACCTCATATTATACAAACCTGGGTGTTCTTGCAATTAAGATGTCAAAAAATCTGCATGATCAGATGCTTTCTAGTATTGTTCACTGCCCAATGTCTTATTTTGAGACTACGCCCATCGGTAGTATAATGAATTCATTCACAGCTGATATCAGTACTATTGATTCCACCCTTCCTAGTATGTTATATGCATTCCTAAGGACATTGACTACTCTTATTTTCAATGTGATTGTTTCGGTTATCGCAGCACCGTTTATCTTAGTTATTGCCGTTCCTCTTTTCTTCAAGTATAACAGATACCGCCATCAGTTTGTGGCTTGCTCCAAGCAGCTTCAGAAACTCAGTAGATCATCTCGTAGCCCAATTCTCAGCTTGATCGAGGAGAGTGTACAGGGTCATGTAGTTATCAATGTTTTCGATGTCAGTCAAAGGTACGTTGACACTTATGAAAAGCTTAGTGACTATTGGATGGGTGCTAACTTCTTGAAGTCTGCTATGCGCCGTTGGTTGAATTATCGTATTGCTTTGATGTCTGGTTTAATTGTTGTCAGTGCAGGCGTGAGTGTTGTTCTGTTTGTAGAGCACAGAATCTTGCCTGTAAGTTTTGCTGGTATAGTCATGTACAGCATGCAAAAGGTGGATCGCTGGCTTACTTACATTATTTCTTCATGGACAAATCTAGAAGTTAGTGTTGTATCTGCAGAAAGAGTCTTTGACAATATTGATCTGGAGAGTGAAGGTGAATTTGTGAAAGGACCTGATGATTGGTTAAATGATGGCCACATCAAATTCCAAAATTTCAGTGCTAAATTTAAACCTGAGTTACCAGATGTTTTACATCAATTGAATATCAACATTCAACCTGGCGAGAAAATAGGTATTGTTGGCCGTACAGGTGCTGGAAAGAGTTCTTTAGCTCTGTCAATCTTTAGAATTGTTGAAGGATGTGAAGGTGCACTCTACATTGATCATCTCAACGTAGCAGATCTTGGTCTCACCAACCTTCGTAAAGAGCTGTCAATCATCCCTCAGGACTCTCAGATCTTTAAAGGAACACTTCGTCAGAATATTGATCCCTTCAATGAGTACACGGATGAAAAGATCTGGGAGGTTCTCCGCCATTGCCATTTAGATTCACACTTCCAGCAATTGGACTTCATGTTACAGGAGGGTGGTGAAAATATCAGTCGCGGAATGGCTCAGTTAATTTGCTTATCTAGAGCTCTTCTTAGACCGAGCAAAGTACTTGTATTGGATGAGGCAACTGCATCTGTAGATAACCAGACAGACGAGATGGTTCAGGAGACTATACGAACTGAGTTCAAGGATAGAACCATCCTGACTGTTGCCCATAGAATAAACACAATTATGGATTCCGATCGAATCCTTGTTTTAGACAACGGTCATATTGCAGAGTTCGACACTCCTCAGAATCTTATTGCAAAGCAAGGTTACTTCTACCACCTTCTAAACAACTAAATTTTGCCGCGATATGATTATCTAGCGTTTAATCACCTACCATAACCATGTTTAAGTGAAGCTGGAAGTTTTTAAAAAACTGATGACTGTGAAAAAACAAAAATCTAGGTATGAAAATAGTTGTAGTTATTTAAACAAAGAAGATATCAATGATCAGAATTTAGTTAGATTTTGCACAAAAGATTTTAAAATTTGCCATCAAAAAGCAGTAGCTGATGCTTGTACACTATAAAGCGGTCGAGAGAGAATAGTAAACTCGTATATATGTAGGAGACATGTTGAAATAAAAAAAGAAATCTATAACTTGAGTATACAAGACCAGCTTTACCTACACCTTTTATCCGCAACTATGTCATGACAACTTAATAATATGTGTAAACTGTTCTAAATGATAGCTGTTGATTATTTTACAGTCGGTATCATCAGTTTGTTTGTGACTCAAACAAAAGTTCGGAAAAGTTTCAAATGAAGGAGGTTCAAAGGAAACGGGACTCTAAATCAGATTTGCAAAATAGAAGTAGTGAAAAACAAAACAAATTAAATTAAATTAAATTAAAACAAATAAAATTGTGACATTCTTAAGTAGAAAATGCAATATAATAAAAGAAACTGTGACCAGCACGAATGTCATAATCTCTTCGTTCTTTTAGGTTTAATCGGCTCGAACTGCTCCAAAACTGTAGTAACAGCAGAATCATGGATATTTACTAGACTCATTGCAGCATTGGATAACATCCGCATTAATGCCTCTTCTAAACTATCAGAGCTGCTAATTTTACCGCTCTCAACCTGTGAAGTAATATCAGTTAAACTTGTAGGATACAAAACCTGTGCTGAGTAGATAGTTTCATTGAATTGCTGCAATTCTTTCTTACCAGAGAGCGTTTTGAGTATATCCAGTAGATTTTCAGTCTCCTTATTACGTCCCTTAGTAGGAACTTCTACGGCTGGGCTAGAGTCCTTATCCGAGTCAGTAGCACGACCTCTACGCTTCCGTAATTGTCTTTTACGAGGCTTATCCTCAGCAACGAATTCCTCAACTTCTGGGACAATGGGTGAACTAGGTTCTATAGGTGAAGTGGATGGGATAACTTCAGGTTCGCGCGTCAAATCTGACTGATTGGGATCTTCAACATCAACCGAACTGTCTTTTGTTTCCTGATTTTCAGTATTCACGGAATTATTTGAATCATCAATAACTTCATTTCTTTCAACATTCCCATCATCATCTGCTTTTTCAGAATCTCCCGATTTTGTAACAGGATCAACATTCTCAGGATCATTCGCATTAGCGACAGTATCAGCAGCCGAAACTGACTCTGGATTCTTCTGCTCATTAGAATTTGTTTCATCCTCTCTATTGGCTTCTTCCTGTACTGCTTCTTGCTCTTCCACTTGTGTTTCATTTTTCGTTTGATCTACATTCATTACATTAGAGTCGACGTCGTCAGAAGTATTACCGCTAGAAGTACCTTTTGATTCTTGTTTCGAATCATTAGAAACTGGGTCATCATGAGTATTTCCGGTTTCATCGTGTATATCTTCAGCATCACTAGGATGCTGGTCGTTTTGATTCTTATCATCTGCGAGTTTATTGTTTTCAAGACCTTCGTTTTGTGCAGATTTTTCATTAACCTTCTCAATTCCGGTCTTTTTACTCTCTGTAATTCTTGAATCAGAGCCATTATCGTCCTCAACGTTCACATTCTTATCCGTGGACCGCTTGGTATTAGACCCATCAGCGTCTTCAGAGCCTGTATCCGTCTTGTTTACGCCATCGTGATCTTTCTTTTGGACCAAATCAGTAGTTTCTGATTGTGTTTCTCCAGAAATATCCTCAGAAACTAACCCTTCCGTGGTATTATTATCTTTAATTTCAGAAACAGACACTTCAGAATCCTGTTCATTTGCATCAGCATTTTCCATTTCGTCATTATCTGTGATAGTCTCAGCGCTGGCATTAATCGTCTTCGAAACTTTATTACTAGACTTGGCAAACTTGGTAGACTTAGTAGTGGATTTAGTAGACTTATTAGATCTAGACGGTGAGTCCTTAACGGAATTGAGATCGAGGTTCCCTTCATTTTTGCTTTCAATAACATCAGAGGGTTGAGGATCGTCATTTCCATCGCTATTATTATCGACTATATCTCTTCCTGATTCTGATTCTGGTTCTAGTTCTAATTCCGATACAGTAACAGGATTTGAGGGCTCTGAACCTATGGCCTCAGCCGTCTTGGTCTGTGAATCCTTAGTATTAGTGCCTTTTTGGTCTTGATCATTACCTTCTATTTCATCATTATCTAAACTTTTATCATTTGAGTCTTCAATTGCGGTTGATTCCGACGTTTTGTTGTCAGAATTCGTTTCGCCATGAAGCTGAGCACCATCTGTGCTAGTGGGTCCACCCTTATCCACAGGATCAGCCGAATCCACTTCCATTGCATCCTCTGTTTCTAATTTCTCAGGTATTTCTGTGTTAACATTGCTCTCTACTGTGTCCTGAGCAGAATCTGAGCCCAAATTCATCTCGACGTCTACATTCGTCCAGTCATTTGAATTTAGAGAGGATAACTCCTCTAGAGAAAGGTTCATATCTTTTTCAAAATGCTGGCTGATAAAAGAACCTATTTTATCAACAGTAACGCTCTCTAAACACCATTCAGATAAAATTCTCCATAATTCTTTACACTTCTCAACGGTAATACTACGGTTGGGTATACTCAATGGATTTTGCGTTGCTAAATTTGACAGGGTCATGAAATCACTCTCAGTAGGTACTATAACATCATTTTCACTGAAATACTGAGGCAATTGATGGTAAAATACCATACCATCCAACCTATCCAAAAGTGCTTGCATGATGACGTAACACACAGCTTCGGGTTTTGATTTTGTGTCGCACTTGTTGTGTGTGTTCGTTGGTATCAAGAGTATTTTCCATCTAGATATTAAAATCTCGTGTGCGTATTTTTATTTTTATTTTCATTTTCATTTTTAATTATTTTATATTATCTTGTACCTTGATTAAAATCTATTCCAAACAGTTTAAATGCAATTATTTTCCTGAACTCTCTCTGCTTTAAGTATAGGCAGGAGAGCATGTGTGTGCATTTCGAATCGAACTATAAAGAGTTGTGGGCATGTTCATATTTATATGTGAATGAAACCAAATCATGTTAAGTTAAGTTTAGTTAAGTTAATTAACTAATTAATTGGTTTATAAATTAGGTAGTTGAAAAAAGTTACAACAGTAGGGGTTTGTATGCTAGCTCCCGGTTTTAAGAAATAAACAACCAGGAAATTGAACAACAGACAGTTCTCAAATTTAGATTTTCTTTCATTTTGGTTTAGTTCTATCTCCATTTTTTGATTTTTTAATCTCTGGAATACTTTGACTCCAAACAGGAGACCAAAATAGCCGCAAAAGAGAAGGAGAGAGAAATGCAGGTAATGTAAAACACAAAAAGATTATTTATTCCCATTCCAGACGTCCAAAATGTGCTCCAAAATGAAATCAAACATTCAATTTAGCGCGTTTCCAAGCTAGGTATCTCGCTGAGTGTCCAAAACCATGAGCTTGAGTTTCACCTCTCTTTGTTTCTCCATCAATATCGAAACGTAGGCTGGGAGGTAATGGTTCAGTAAATATCCTGTGAGTGATATATACAGGGCAACTAGGGAACCAAAGCGGTTGGCCGTCGTTTAATTTACTCACCCCACTAAGTCCGCCAGCATCAAGTCTATTTGTGAATTGCTCTGGAAGGACATATGCTGTAGGTACTAAAGGCTGCTGGGATCCGTTATCAGTTGGTCTGTACATGGGCATCTGCATCTGCATTTGCATAGGGTTATTCATTTGAGCAGAAATAGGCATGTTCATAGGTTGTTGCATGTTCATGTTCATATTCATATTCATATTCATGTTCATATTCATGTTCATGTTCATGTTCATATTCATACCCATATTCATTGCTCTTTGCTGCTGCTGACCCAATTGAGGCACCTGTGAACTTGAAGACTGTGTTGATGCGGAGCCTCCAGCACGGGGCGGGGACGGCGGGGTTGGTTCCTCAGGAGGATCGTTGGGATCATAAGGACGTTTGTACACAGCACCTCGCAAAGGAGGAGCCATAGGGTCACCCATTACCGGCTCGGGAACAGGATCCGTATCTTTCGCATTGGCAGGTAGTTCATTGCGCAGTGGCGAATACATCTTTTTTAATGTTCTAGCTTTATCGAACATATCCATGGGGTAGTCGCTATTTCTGATTTCATCAGGTATGCACGCTTTCCATGTTCTAATCTTATTAAATGTCTTTTCACCTTCGTTATACCTGCTTTCACAAAGATACACCGATCTTTGGCCAATATCGCGCGGTCTTCCACGCTGGTATTTAGTTATGAACATCACAAAACACTTCTCCAAAATATCATCCACCAAATGGTCTCTGTACTGGCCTGATTTCACAACTTCGTTTTCCCAAAACAGTTTATCGTATTTGTGAACCGTCTGTTCAGGACGATAATACCAACAACAATTAGCCCATGTCTTACCATTTTCACGCCATAATCTAAAAATCTGGCCAACCGTTGGTTTTGCAGGGTCGTTAGGGTTAGAAATGTGGACCCAGTCTCCTACCCTATAGGTCTCGCCACGGTGCTCAACGCTATCAAGAGGTAACCTAGCAACCTTGGAATTAGAATCAGGATCTGCGTATGCGCTGTCAGGTTTTTTCTTTTCCTCCTCCGCTGTCTGATTCATTACTTGCTCTAGGATCAAAGCATCCTGGTAAACCGGATGCGACTCGTCAGTCAGGAAGGTTTTGGCATTACTGAAAATCAATTTCATATCGTTCAAGAAGTCATCAACAGTAGCATATCCACGTCTCTTGATAGTCTTTCTAACACTATCCAGAGCCAATGGTTGCTCCACAGTCTCATGATATGACGGAACCTGCCGCGGATCTGGAACTTTTTCAAATTCACTACTCAAAATGCGGCCACTATCGTCTTTAACTCTTCTTACTGCCCTTAAAATCGCCTTGATCCTGTGTTCATGAGGCTTATCTACTGTAGGAGGCCTTCCACGCTTCTTACGACCCTCGTGTTCGTCATCAACGTCCTCAGCCTGCCTTTTAACGCTTACAGGCATTGGAGGAGGTGTAATATCCACTGGTTCGCTTACACTTCTGTGTCTAGCTGTCCTACGTCTTCTTGATCTCGAGAGGCCGCTCTCACCACCTCCATCGCTGCTATCGTCGTCCTGGTCTTCGTTTTTAAATACAGGTTCCAGATTCGGCCATCGCACGTCGGTATCAGAGACCTCGCGCAGTTTTGGAATCTGAGATTTCAAGTACTTCTCTACAGCATCCGCATCCATCCAGTAAACAGTGGTGTAATCGTTATAAGCTTTTGCATTTTGCACTATTTGCGCCACGTCGCGTACAAACTCCATCACTGTTTTATACGAACCTTTTCGCACATTCTTCCGAATCATGAACAACGACATCGGCCGACGCATGACTGAGTAGTAATGCTCTAACTGTGATGGAGGAAGTTCATGAAAAACCTCCCATTTTGGACGCCCGGTCTCGTCTTTGAGTTTATAAATACCGTCTAGAACCGTTCCACAAATCTGCGTTACACTCATTTGGGATAAGATTAGTAATGACTGTTTCTTCGCGTTTAACCAAAACTAAACTGAACCACAAAACCACAAAACCAGAACCACAGAACCACAGAACCACAAACAAATTAATGGACCGTATGAATAAAAGAAAATTAGTAAACAAGATATCAGGATAGATATTTAAGATATTTTCTTATGCACTTAACATGATTTTCTGAGGCATTACACGTACCCGTTCACGACTAGCCGTATAATTAAACGAATTCTAGGTTCATTCATACAGTAGGACTAGCTCCAGTTGATTTGAGTAAATAAACATATAAATAATAATAATAACAAGAATATGCATATGTATATTCAACCCATTTTGAGTCAGTTCAGTTTAGTGTTGATGTATAATTCATTAAACCAGCTTTAATGTCGTAAACACAAGGACAATAAAGTACTCAAAAAGTATTTGAAAAGTTCACAGTTCCAAATTCCAAATTCCAAATAAAAATAAAAATAAAAATAAAAAACTAAAACTTAGAAAAAACCACCACTTAATTTTTACCTCAGAAGTGTGTAGAATTCAAGTTGGTTGGGATACATATGTTCTGTTTTCGTTTCTTATCTTACTTATTTCCAACATTGGTCGTTAAAAAAACGCTCCATCTACTTGAACCACAACCAATTTGTTAGTAAGCACACAAGCGAATGTTAGTTTAACTTAGCTTAAATCAAGTTCAATCAATCCAATTTTGTCTGTAACTAGTGACGCCGATATCAACTCTTTTCAAACGTATTTACAGTCATGCAGAGGTATTCTAGCACTTATAGGTGCAGGTCTTAGCCAAGCGTCAGGAATCCCCCCATTTAGAGGACTCAATTGTGAGAACTGGAATGGGTACGATGCTTCGGATTTATGCACTCCGGAGGCATTTTGTGAAGATCCACTTCTAGTTTGGCAGTTTCATGCTTTTTGCAGGCAAAGAGCTTTGAAATCAAATCCAAACGGAGGTCACATTGCCTTAGCTAAACTGGCTAGTATCTGGGAAAAGGACATGCTCACTGTTACTCAGAACTTCGATGGGCTAAGCGAACGTGCTGGTCACCCACAAGAGTACCTAGTAGACATGCATGGGAATTTGTTCAACCTGCGTTGCACAAATGTTCAGTGCAATTTCAGGAAAATAGATTTCGACCCTAATTTAGGCACTTCAGAAGTTCCAAAGTGCCCAAAGTGTTCTGCATTACTCAGACCCGCTGTGGTTTGGTTTGGCGAATTGGTTCCTTATAACCATATTGTGGCTACCAATGAAGCAATTGAAACCAACCGTGTTGATTTAGTACTGTGTATAGGGATCTCAGCTGAAGTATGGCCCGCTGCAGGATATATAAGTGAGGTCGTTAAGAGAGGCGGAAAAGTGGCTGTCTTCAATCCTGATAGCGGCACTAAGGTAAAATGCGATTGGTTTTTCAAAGGAGGTGCCGAACAATGGCTTCCAATTGCTTTGAACAATATCTGACGACTGTATACGACATCCATATGTACATTATTATCTTGTTTAGAATTTATATACGCAAATTCAATTCAATTTAACTCGATTTAATGCAGTTCAAGTATAATGTATCAACTTGTTTTTAATTATTCCTTGCAATTGCAGAACATACATGGAGTAATAATAATAATAATAATATTAATTCTCACGTTCCCATTACTTTAAGTCTTAATAGGGATATCGTTAGCCCGTAACTTTTTGTGAAGTGTGAAATAAACCAAAATCTCTAAAATTTAACAAATTATGATCTATAAGTTTAAATGTTTACGTATAAGTGCTTGTTCAGGGTGAGTGATAAGAATACTGCTCATACTTCTATTCTAGTAACGTATACATAGTCAACATGATTTAATAGGATTTATGGAAAAAGATTGCGAAATAATCGTCTAAGAGTGCTCTTAAAAAGATTTGTTTTCTCTCTACAAAGTCAATCACCTGAAATTTCAGGAACATAAACACTATTCATTATTCAGATCAAATCAAAATGCACATATTTACTTTATGTAGAACAAAGATTCACGTAGTTCTAATCGAGATTCCAAGGTAGCACAAACTTGTATATAATTTTTCACCAAATTCAGAAAATGGTGCATTTAGATACACTAAATAATTTCTTAAATGGTAAGTTGTTTATTCATTGAACTCGTTTTTTTTGATCCGTTGGATACAAGTCGCGTCTAACACTTACGTACACACACATGAATCGGCAAACAGGTGGTGATAGTTCGTTCAATTCCAATTTGCCAAATGAGAGTCTGGGCGATATTAGATTAAGTACATCGTTGCGTGAAATGCGTTTGGAAACAGGTCGAGAAAATATACGTACTGTTTTCAACGTTTTTGATGCTGATGAGGATGGTAAACTTAAGTTCCACGAACTGAAATACGCTATAAAAGCACTAAGTTTTGAGGTAAAAAATCGGGAAGTGTTAGAGCTGCTTTATAAATATGATCCTGTGAACCAAAGGTATATTGGGTTTGCTGACTTTGAACGCGAAATGCTAATTAGAATAGACAAGCAGGACCCTGCCGACGAGGTAAAGCGAGCATTTAAAGAGTTAGCACAAGGTGCAGAATCCATAACTTTGGACAGTTTGAGACAATATGTGCAAGGGATTGACTACCCTACAACTGAATCGGAATTGAAAGAGTTGTTTGAAACTTTTGATCTAGATGACGACGGAAGAATAAGTTTCCGCGAATTTTTGACTACATTCGATGTATAATGAACTAAATTGAAATTAATTAAATCAACTATTTTCTTAGAATTCTAATAGAGCGGTACGTTTGATTGAGTGAAACTAATTGCGAGTTTAATATTTGTGGCTAATAATCACATACCATAACGAAATCAAGAAATGAATAAACAAATCATCATTAACAATATCCACGACACAAAAACAAAAACAAAAACAGTTCTGTGGTTAGTTTTGTTTTATTAGTATGTGTGTAATCCTATATCAGCATGCTGTAAACATTGATGTATATGTATATCGTACATGTTGTGGTATAAATATAAAAAATGTAGCTAGCTATATATACACTAACGGTGTGTTGAGAATTGTGGTTCCTTGACTAATCAGTATGAAGGCGAAGACGCTCATTCTGGCACGTATAGTATGGCTACTTGTTATAACCATCTATCTATTCCGCAATCCTTTGGCAATTTACAGCAGTAAGTTTGTGGTTGCCATCGGATCAAGTGTTTCAACCCGTACAGGTGCTGGTAGTGAGGGAATGCTCGGCATTTTAATGGGCATGCAGGCCATTAACGATCTGTCAATTATTGAGTCTCCAGATATGCTTGCTAGATTTATGGACGTGTTACCATTGCGTGTTCTCTACCTACTGATAATGACTTTCCTTTGTTATGTGGTCAAGTGGACCCCGTTGGCAACTGCACCTACTTTGGCTTACCTATTTAGTGATACTATCCTCACCGGTTACACTTTCACTGTGGTGCGCGAAGAGCATAACGAGCAGAAGAAACAGATTGTTCGTGAACAGAGATATCTTGCAGAGAAGGATCTTGAAAAGTAAATAGGACTCTTATCCTAGATTAAATAGTTTGAATAAATTTAATTGAATTGGACTAAGTTAAACTGCATATAATCAAATTAAACGTAGATGAACGTAGGTGCAGCAAGGTGTTTAACATATCGAAAAAGAGAGGTGACGAAGAAGTGTGTGTCTGTTCCACATTCATATTAATCAGTACAAATTAAATATATATGCAGCATCAGCTTGAATAAATAAATTCAAATCACAAACCACGAACCACGAACCACAAACCACAAACCATGAACCACAAACTACGAGCCACAAACCACAAACCATAAACCACACACTATGAAATATGTAGATATAAGCACTACTAGCAACCTAGGTTTAACTAGATTTAACTAGATCTACTTCCTACCAGAATTAATCTCTCTTCTTACAATATTAGAATCTAGAAATCCTAGATCATTAAATTCTTAGAATTCTAGAATTTTATAGTTTTAGAATTTTATAGTTTTATTATTTTATTATTTTATTGTTTTATTATTTTGTTTTATGTAGTTTTCTTAAAAAAAGAAAAATCGTTTTCTGTGGAGATCTTTGGCCTTTTGCTGGTAACCTGTCATTTCGCTCCAACAATCTCTACCCCAGTCACAGCCAGCCAGGTTTACAATGAAGTCGCGATCTTCCTCATTATAATGCACTGGAGAATTATCAGATGCATCTCCACAGGCACCAGGCGGGTAGGCATTAATGGTTCTTTGAGGCGCAAATGCGGTAGCAGACCTTATCCAAGGTTCCGTGTTATATAAATACTCTAAAGCGCTTTGCTCGATGTGTCCCCATTGTGAGTACATTTGTCCATAGAAAATAGGATCCCAGATGACATCTAAAAGTAGATCAGTCCATTCACCTCTTCTAAGGAATAAACTGCCTAAGGAGAACCCGCTGCAGTCCTGGGACAAAATCATAGAAATAGGTACATTATAGTCAACGAAGGGCAAATCAAGATTTAAGTTAGCAGGGTTATAGGAGTAGCAGTCTCTCTCTAGGTCGTCGAGCTTGCTAAACAAAAGCTGGTCAAGTGATTTCTGAGGCTCCATGATGTAAGTGTTCAAATCAACCCACCAGAACCACTCAGCTTTAGGAAATTGGCGCATGGCATCCTTCAATATATCTACCTTCTGCCATCCCTCACGCCATTCTTGCGAATACTTCCGTCTAGCGGTCATATCCTTGACTACCAGTTGATAGCCATGTCTTTTAGCATAGTCCTTCTTATTAGCGATACTAATCTTCTCAATATCCCAATCTTTAGCACTCTTCCATTGCAATACACCGCCGCCTTTGTTTGCGCCTAAAACGATAACAACTTTAGCGGGCTTTCCAAAGTGAGGAAGTAAGGGAACCGAAGTAAATAAAGAGAGAGCAGCTATAACAACAAGCAAAACAACTAAACTAATAGCTTTACGCGTGCGTAGAAGACGGGAACCCATAGAAGCCATCCGGATCGCCGCGTTTCCAAAAGGACGCACGCGATCTTTCATGTTGATTACTAATAGGACGCGATTTCGTTATATACACATACAATATTCTATTCACATTATAACTCAAGTATTACAGTATTACAGTATTACAAGGTACATATACATACATACATACATACAGATACACAAAAAAAAAGGTACACAAACTATTATTATTACAGCAGCAAAATTATTTGAAGGATTCAATGAAACAAAAGGAACTTAATAACGAGTACCTAAGCACATATAATAAATAATCGAGTATAATATGGTATTCTTCAAAGTTTTTGACAATACCAAAAAAAAAAATCAGATCTAGTTCTTATCAGACATTAGATTAATAAGTATGCAACGAGCCTCAACTTAATTATTTAGCAGTAGACTTAGGCATTGAATTCAATTCACCTTGATTCAAGATAATTTATTAAACTTATATATGGTGGTAATTACTTTTTTAAGATCTTCAATTTGAATTTACCACATTTCACTATAACGAGCTTTGTGGAGACTGCAGCAGATACAACACTGCTCGCAGTAGTAAGGTAAGTTATAATAAATCATTACAAAAGTAGAATTCATGAATGGAATTAGAACTAAGTGTGAAAGAAATCGTGCAAGTATAGTGAAGTTTACAGGGATAGTTAATTCAAGTAAATAGTGCATTGAATCCTGGTAATTTAGTAAAGTTAATTTTGATGTTGATTATAAGACAAGTTGAATGAAACAAAAAACAAAAAACAAAAAACAAAAAACAAAGGAACCAGCTAAATTAAAAAAAATAACCTAGATAGTTTTATTGGCTAGCTAAGTAAACTTTTTGTTTTTCAATTGTTCAATTGTTCAAACTGGTGAATTTTCTTTACTTGTTTTTGTTTTTTCCATTCCTCAATTTTTCAGTCATTCAATTTTCCAGGTTTTTTGGCTCATATATATTAACCAATGCAGAGGGAGGTACAATGACTCATCATGAAGCTCAGTCAAATTGAATCCAAAGAGTCTAAAGACAGTAAATCTTTCAGTGTTGAATTCTTTCCGCCCTCTACAGATGCTGGATTTAACAATTTGATTTCTCGTGCTCAGCGATTGCAAGCAATGGGTGCCAAATTTGTTAGTATCACCTGGGGTGCAGGTGGAACATCTGCAGAGAGAAGTGTTAAACTGGCCCAGAGATTAGCTACTGCTCTAGGATCATCAGTTCCAATTGTTTTGCATTTAACATGTACAAATATGTCCAAAAAGGTTCTTGATGAAACATTGAAACTTATCAGTGCCCCAGACAGTGGTATTGACAACATCTTGGCATTGCGTGGTGATAAACCTAGAAATGATTACAACTTTGATAACGAATTTGTTTGGGCTGTAGATTTAGTTAAGTATATAAAACAACAATATGGGGATCGTTTTTGTGTAGGTGTTGCAGGCTACGCAGAAGGGTTTACTGATAGTCCTACCCAGATTCCCGATGTTCAAAAGGACATCGAATATCTAGCAGACAAAGTTGAGGCAGGCGCTGAATTCGTCATGACTCAAATGTTTTACGATCCTGGCAAATTCGAAGCATATGCAGAGAAAATCAGAAGCCATCCACGTTTGGGACCTAAAATTGCTGATAATTTCTTATTCCCTGGACTGATGCCTTTGGTAAGTTATAGAACTTTCGTTAGAAGCGCTGAATTGAGTCATGCTAGTATCCCTATCAGTGTCTTACAAAAGATCAAGAAGTTAGATGTGCACGACGATGAGCAAATTAAGGCATATGGCGTTGAAATGATGACTGAACTTATAGAAGATTTGATGGAGCATGGTGTGAACAAATTCCATTTCTTCTCTCTCAACTTAGAGAAAAGTTTGACCCAAATTCTAACTAAAACAGGGTTGGCAACACATGCACCTATCCCGTCTCCATTGATGCCTGGCAGTCCTACACTCCGTGCAATTGATTGGGATGAGTTTACAAACGGTAGATATACCGATCCTAATAGTGCAGCCTTTGGTGAGATCGATGGTTACGGTCCTGTTGTCCACGGTACGTTAGGTAACGAACCCAATCCAAGATGGGGTGATTTACAGACGCTGAACGATATCTCGAAAATGTTCATTCGTCATATCACTAATGAGTTACCAGTATTCCCGTTTGGAGATGAGCCTCTCTCCGCCGAAACTGCGCTTATTCAAGAGGAGCTCATTAACCTCAATGTTCGAGGTCAATGGACGCTCTCATCGCAGCCTGCTGCCAATGGCTGCTCATCAAGCGACAAAATCATCGGATGGGGTCCTCCTAACGGTAAGATCTATCAACACGCATACGTAGAATGTTTGGTCGATCGCAAAGATTGGGCAGATTTGAAGGAGCGCGTTTCCAAGGACGAAAACGCAACTTACTATGCCGCATCAGTGACTGGTGAAATCGATTCTAACTGCAATAAAGCAGTCCGTAATGTTGTTACATGGGGTGTATGGGGTGATTCTAGGGCAGATACAACCATTATCGCTTACGAGTCTTTTGCTGTATGGAGAGACGAGACATTTGCGGTACTCAACAGTTGGAAACAGCTGTACAAACCTGACTCTAAAACTTACAACCTACTGGCAGAGGTTGTTAAGGACCGCGTTCTAGTTACAATCTTGTATAAGAGCAGCGAGAAAGAAAATGGATTATGGCAGTTACTTGGTGTATGAAATACATATACTTAAATCTAAATGACAGGTAATAACCGCTACCAATACTACCAGTTTCAGTGGTATTACTTTGATCTTCCTTTTGTTTCTGGTGCCATCAATCTAAACTTCTAAACTTTTGGGTTGCACTACCTATTGGTTTTACCGATTTCAAAAATACTTAAGTTCAAGAGTATATTAAAATCCTAAATTGCGTATACCTAAGAGTCTGATAGTCTGAGAATAAAAAGAAAGGTTCTAATTAAGAACCTAAAATCCCAAAATTTTAAATAAACGCAGAAAGGGAAATTCGTGCCTGCATCAGAATGAAGTCTTTTTTTTTTCAAAACATCACTTCTCTATGTGGGGAGAGAGAGAGTGCTGTTGCATCCTTGCCCTTAGATTAACGTATATATGCAAGGCGAACTCAGAATGTTCCAACCAAAAATTGTTGCATTAAGTTAACGTTTTAAAAACAAAATTAAAGTTCGTAAATATCGGATATACAAGCACAGTTGTGCCTTTTCAATAATCATGCGTTTCAATATTGTTCTAGCAGCGCTGTTTGCTCCAGCTATTGCGCACCCAACATATACCTCTCCAGAACCGACTGTGCGTTTACATTCACATGTACAAAACCTGCTCAACAGCTCAAATATAACGAGTTTTGAGACATCCAATGACACAAACTGTGCTCCAACCTCCGACAACGGGATACCAGAAAACAAGACAGAAGGTTTCAGTTTATTTGGATTTGGATCTAAGAAGCATGTAGACTACGAAGGTCAGATCAAGAACGCAACAACGTATTTGACCAAAATCAACAAGGATTTGAAACCCTGGAATACAGAAGCCGGCTATATTGTCTATCAACCTCTCCAATCGAATATATCATTAGTGGAATCCATATATACCGGGCTTAAGAATGCCTATCTCCCACAGACGCTAGACCAAAAGCAATTGAAAAACTTTTATGATCTAAACACAAAAATGTTTAAACTGCTGATAGCTAAAAAGGCAGACATTTACGAAGTTGGCGGCGATTACAATACAAAGGTAATTACAGAAGATATGTTAAAGTCATTGGCTAAAATGACTGCCGATATTATCAGAAAGTTGCAAGCAAATAAATCTATGACTAGCGCGTTGAGCAATTCAATAACTTCACTGTCAAATACTGCGGCAGTTTTCCGTAAGAACTTTGAGCTATCTGTGAAAGAAAAGATTCCAGTCGTAGCTGTTGTACAAGCAGCTGCCACAAAGACATAGATAGATAGATAACCAATATTATTATCGTAATTACTGAAGAAAGTTTAGTCTCAATTGAATACGATTTATAATATTTGATATTGAGCTCGAGTTAATACATTACAATTAAACGAGCGTGAATCTGTCAATTACGTAGGATTCCAACAGGTTTCACTGGTTCTGGAATACTACAAGATGATTCCTAAAACGTTCCATTTCCCTGTCTTTGTATATAGTTACTAAATCAAACGATGTACACTCTAAAACTTACCAAGGGACTGAAGTTAGATCCAATTCTTGTGTTCTTTTTTTTTTGCTAATATTACGACATATCTAGATATATCTAGATATATCGAATAAATCGAATCTATATACATCAGGAATCATGATGATATAAGAGAGAATAAGAGAAAAAAAGACTAGTAAATAAACATGACACTAGTTATACCAGAACTAAGAGTTAATTGGTTTCTCGAAAGCAGCCATAGCAGCCTCCTTCAAAGCCTCAGATAAGGTGGGATGGGCATGACAAGTACGAGCAATATCCTCTGCGGCAGCACCGTATTCCAAAGCCAAGCAAGCCTCACCGATCATTTCACCAGCATTAGCACCAGCAATATGAACACCAAGGATTCTGTCAGTTTCCTTGTCAACAAGCACTTTAACAAAGCCATCAGTGTCTAAATTGGTCTTTGCTCTAGAGTTAGCAGCAAAGGAGAATTTTCCAACCTTGTAAGCAATCTTCTGCTCCTTCAATTGCTGCTCAGTCTGGCCAACCCAAGAGAATTCAGGGTGGGTGTACATGACTGATGGAATAACATTGTAGTTGACATGACCGTGGCCAGATTTGATGAATTCAGCAACAGCAATTCCTTCATCCTCAGCCTTGTGAGCCAACATAGGACCGAAAGTAGCATCACCAATGACTCTAATGTGCTTCTTATTGGTTCTGTACTCGCTGTCCATGATAACACGACCTCTGTTATCAAGCTCAACACCAACCTTCTCAAGGTCTAGACCCTTGGTGTACGGACGACGACCAACAGCAACTAACAGAATGTCGGATTCCAAAGTCTTCTTCTCGCCCTTGTATTCGTAAGTTGTGGTAACAACGTCACCATTACGGGATGCTGTCTCAACTTTGGCATCGAAAATGATATCGATACCTTGTTTCTTAAGAAGCTTAGCAGCAGTCTTAGAAAGCTCAGAATCCATAGTCTGGCCGCCAATGGCACTGCCATACTCCAGAACAGTGACCTTGGATCCCAATCTGCTCCATACAGAGCCCATCTCCAAACCAATGATACCAGCACCAATGATAACCAGATTTTTAGGAATCTCCTTCAATTCCAAAGCACCAGTACTGCTAACAATACGTTCCTCATCAATTTCAATTCCTGGGAAGGGAGTAACCTCTGAACCTGTAGCGATAATGATATTATCAGCTTCTAATTCGACCTCACTGTTATCGTTTTTAACAACTTTGATTTTGTTTTCGGTTACGAAAGAACCAGTTCCCTCAAAGTAATCAATTTTGTTCTTCTTGAGCAACATTCTCACACCATCGGTCAATCCCTTAACAGCATCTTCTTTAGCTTTCATGAACTGAGGAAAGTTGATTTCTGCGCCCTTCACATCAATTCCTCTACGTTTAGTATCCTCTTTAATCGTGTGGTAGATGTGGGAGTTATTTAATAACGCTTTTGAAGGGATACATCCAACATTTAAACATGTTCCACCGGGGGGACCACGCTTGTCGATGCATGCTGTCTTCAAACCAAGCTGAGCCGCTTTAATTGCGGCCACATACCCGCCAGGACCGGCGCCAATAACGACTAAATCGTGTTTTGTGGAATACTGGCGAATGAGTCGAAGCATGATTAATAATGACCCCAGAATATCCATACATATCGCACATACGAGAAACCTAACCGTAGTTTGTGGCTCTTGGTGAGGCGGTTCATTCATTCATTTGATTGATTGAATTGGCGTTCTTATTAAAATGTATATTAAATTAATTAATCAAGAAATACGTTACAGAATAGTCTCCTATTAGGTCATCCATAGAACCACTATAGCACTGTTCTACTAGTCCTTGTTAATAACAACCACAAGTAATCACCAGAATTGGAACCTGGATTTCTATTCCTCTTTAAAGTGGGGGGTGCGTATTACATTTCAACAGAATCAAACCTAATAATAACTAACCAGATAAATTAAATAATTACGAGCACAACTCAAAAAAATCCAAAAGGTTCAAAGAATTGAAAGTGAATAAACAACAAAACTTGTACATATATGCCATATATACTGTTTATACACTAATGTCGCGATTTCCCTACCATAGAAATAGAAATAGAAAACAACTCAAATAATTTAACTTCGTTTAGTTTGTTTAGTTTGTTTTGATTCAATTCAAGTCAATTCAATTTAATCAACGTTTCTTTTAAAGTGCACAAATATTTCTTGAACTATAAAAGTTCATAGCGTCTACTATACCGTAATAATTTTATTATTACATCAATTGTGGTAAATGAAAACTTCTTTTTGAGTTAATTGACTTCTTATAAGTTTGAATTTACTTTATTATGGTCAGATTGTCACAATTGGCATCTGAGTTGTAACTATGAGAGAACAAATATGTAACATACGTACTCATTTGCATAAAATCCAATTAAATAAATTTGTTTTTCAATGATTTTTTTTTAGAGTTGTTCAAATATTCAAACCATTGACCTTCCAGAATTTTTTTGCCAGTTCGCCATCTGTCAATTGACCCAAGTTGAGATCCCGGATTTTTTTGGCTATTTCAGATTTATCTAATTCTAGTTTGAGTTCAGATATCACGGCCATCAGCATGATTCTATTGCTAGGTGTGCTGGCTTCGGGATCAAGAGATGCGTACTGCAGGAATTGAGACCAATCTTGGTTTAACATTATATGCCCATAAAATGTGCCTATGGTTCTTAATTCGTCTGTATCCATTTCACTGCAATTGGTGAATATATATTGGAACTCAGTAGCGAATAAGTCTACAAAATTAGACATTGAGCTCATTAAGCTAATTGCAACAGATCCATAAAACCGATTGTATACTTGTTGCTTATAACATGTCTCACACAGTTGTGCCACTGTATCTTGTGTTGGTGACTGCAGTAATTTCTTAGATGCGTCTGCTATTGAGCTAGAAGATTTCAATATTTTAGCTGTATTGCTTAATTTGGTTAACGATGGTGGTTCTACATGTCTTTTGAGCCTTGTGGATTGAGTTGTGTTACTTTTGTCATTTTTGACTGTAGATTCAGTTATTTCACCATTTTCTAAAGTAATTTCTAAATCAACAGGAGTGGAGTTACTCAGTTGCGATATCTTGGTCTGATATTCAGAATTGCCATCAGTTACATTTGCATTTTTATCATCCTGAGAAGTGTACTCCAACGATCTGAGATTTTCTTCTGATTCGGCTTTTCTGACTTCCTTAAGCTTCAAGTATTTAATGACATCAGGTTCTAAAAATTCGGTTCCAGTGATATCGAAAATAGACTTATCTTGAGTATATACGTAAATCTGTAATAACAGCTTAGTGCTTATAACGTTAAGCTTGTGCAGTAAGGCTAATTGTTTGATATTTTGTTTAATATTCTTCAATAATTCTTCTACAGCCTCTGCTTGTTCTTGTTTCGATTTCTGTGCTATGCTAAAAGCTTTCTCCATATTTATCCTAATTTAGCGAGGTCTGCTTATATCTAAGTAATCTTAGAAAAATCTATGGCGTTGAAATGCAACATTATATGAACTTTTAATGAACTTGTTTGCGCTTTTAAGTATAAATTTATTTAAAATAGAATTCAATTTATTAGCCAGAAAAATAATAAAAAAAAAAATCATATCAATTATTGAAGTTTGTATCTAAAATGTAGAAAGGAAGAGTTTGACCTACTTAATCTACTTTGTGTGGTATGGTTATTTATTTCTAAGGAAATTATAGAAAAGTCAAAACTTGCAGCTAGTTGGTCCTACGTATACACGGGCTCATAACTATTTTTTAACCGGATTCACTATTAATGAGAACGGAATCTCATAAAATAGTGGGTTTTAATCTTCACGATAGGAATTGCACTGTGTAAACATTTTATGGCACATTAGAGTCTAGACCTTCTTATCGGGCCACAAGAATGACGTGTTCACGTGTAACCTTCAGCGCCACTGCTAACCTTTTTAACCAAGCTGTTACCCGTACTGATTATATATGCACGTGCTTCGCTGGATCCTTCACCTGACCCAGCTCACACACAAGGTGTTCAATCCCCAAATATCGCTAGAGTTATTAATGACCAGTGCAGCAATTGGGATCGAGGTGAAAGACGTCCATACATTAAAGTTTGATGAGCTTACAGAAGTTACAATAAACCCTCCTCCCACATATCTAGACGAATTAGAAAATGTACTGCAATATATTTACGCACGAGCCCCAGATATTACCGTTGTTTTAAGTGATAATCCAGAGCCTCATAGTTCGGCTCAATCTGAAATAATTGACAAATGTGGTATAAAAAACCCCAACTGTTCTAGGTTTATTGAGAATTTACATATACCCCTCCAGTCTTATAAAGTTGTAGCTGTGGGTGGAACATTTGATCATTTACATGCTGGACACAAACTGTTATTATCTATTGCAGCGTACGCAGCACATGAAAAAGTCATTTTAGGAATAACGGCAGAAGAATTACTTCTTCATAAAAAATATCCGGACCGTCTCGAGTGTTATGAAGAACGTCAAAATAAAGCTATAAAGTTCATCAGGACTTTGAGACCCAATATTTCAGTTGAAGCCTATCCATTACATGATATGTTTGGCCCAACAACCGCGATTAGGGATATCGACGCCTTAGTAGTAAGTGAGGAGACAGGTAAAGGAGGATTGGAGGTCAATAAACAAAGGTTAGAAATGAACTGGCCGGAGCTAGATGTACTTAGCATCAAGTTAATAAATGGAACAAGTGGCAAGTTGAGCAGTACTGACATTCGTAGCTCGCTGAGTCTTAACGCTATAGAAAAAAATAATACGGACAAACAGCAGTCACAATGAACTGAACCACAAATATACCCGTACCCAACACACTAACCTTACCTTTGAACTTTTGGAAAGTTCGCATAGATAGCATATATAAATTAAATAGCATATATAGTATATAATATATAACCAAAAACAAAAACATTCAAACAAACAAAAATAGATAGGTGGTACAGAGAGTACTCATCAGATCTGGTTACTAGTACATGTGAGTTCATCACTCTCGCTATCCATCATCATTTATCTAAGTGAAATCAAATCGAGCAAGATCAGATTTGCTTCATATACTACTAGACTATACTGAGTGTTAATAAACAAATAGAAAATTAGAATAATTAGAATTCCCAAACTATATACAAATGTATAAAATATTATTTCTAGAGTAGGTATCGGGAACTCTATTCCCGAATGGTACGACTGAGCATGTTACCGCACACTTCGTCAGCGAATTGCGCACCCCATTGTATTCTGGAACGATCTTTTGTGGTTTGAATAGCCTCTGATTGAGCAATATCCTTATTGACAATTTGTATACCCGCAAGGACCTTGGGGTCGCGGATTTTTGCTAATAGGGATGTAAGTAATTTGCCATCAGGCTCAGATTTGAGACCGAAACTGTTTTTATTGCTTGAGTTTGTAGATTTTGCTAATTTCTTGTAGAATGTTACAAAGAAAATCTCAAGGAATATGCGAGTGTCTGAAGATCCGCTCAAGAAATCCACAGCTTTTAGAACATCTAAGGTCATAACATTCTCTAAGACCAGATATGCATAAAATCGCCCGTAATGCATTGCTAGTTGTGGTTGACCTGTTGGTTCACTCGAAAACCAGTCCCACAAGCGAAATTGGAATGTTTTCATAGTTGAATGCTTTGCACATTGTTTAGCGGCTACGAGTCCATAGAAAGGATTATAAAATGGTTCATTCGCCAAGCAGTGAAGAATTACATGTGGTATATCACGCTCCTGCTTGTTTTTGAGGCCAAGTTTATCGATTCGAATGCAAGCTTCAAGATAGTCCTCTGCTCCCATGATTGCAACAAATACCGCGCGTCTAACATCCGTATTAAGCTGAGCTTTGGCTAGAGCAACTAGATCAGGTTCTCCCTCTAGTTCAAAGTCTTCATCATCATCAATATTTGAATCGGCATTTTTTCCCTTCCAAGAGGCACCAACTAGCCACCACTTACCTCTAGTATCACTTTCTAAAATATCTGTTAGATCAACTTGAAGAGGCTCTTTTTTAACATTGATTTGTTTCCGTAGCTTATGTCTTAGCTGGATAATCATTTCGCTCAGAGGGCGTTGTCTGTTGTTTTTTAAAGCGACAGTAGCATCCACTATGTATTTCATACGTTCACTGTAGTCATCACCTTGAGCCTTGTTTTCTCTCATACGTGTTTGAAGAAGAATAACAGTGTTTTTGAGTGCAACAGGATCGTCACTTCGTAGTTGAGATCCACCAGTACGAAGTATATATAGAATAAACTCAGCATTACGTTCATTCAGATTGTTTAGGAACCAATTTACAAGATCATAGCATAATTTTGCACCGAACATGTGTTCAGCATAGAGCTCCATTAAGAGTGTGATCATTGTGGTTCCAGTCTTTGTATCTACTGTTCCGTTAGTGATGCGTGTAACCAAATTTTGCAAGAAGAAGGCACCAAAATTAGGTATTCTGTCATACAATGCACAAATCAGAGCAGCATAAACAGTAAGCAGTGTATGTTGCATCCCAGGACTGAGTATAGAGAGTATTTCTTCTGTGAGTGCTTCGCTGGCTTCACCTGTTGAATTTTGTGCAAAAATAGCATCAATACTGTTTAAGCATGGTGTCAAAGTGCCTTCAGCTAGTTTATTAAGAGAGCTTCTAAATCCTTTACGCATCTTAGCAATAGCTTCAGCATCAATGGAATCAGAGGGTGCTGATATTTTAACATCGTCTGCTTGCTTTCCTCTAAGTTTAGGTGGCACGTAAGGATTTTCGTCTTCACTAGCAGCATCACTATCTGAATCACTATCAGCAGCAGAAGCGGCTGAGATAGAATTAGTATCATTACGATTACCTGTTTTGTTTTTTGCGGCCTTGAGGGCAGCTAGTTTAGCCATTGTAGTTTCAGCATCCATCTCATCTTCATCTTCGAAGCTCAAGAAGTCATCTTCACTTAATGAATCGTCATCCATGCCTAGTTCGTCCTCTTTGATGACTCTGATGTTTTCTTTTTTGCCATTTTTGTCTTTTTTCGAAGTATTTTTGGAGTTTGATCGGTGTTGGTCAGAATCATTCTCTGAAAGTGATAAGAAGTCACCCTCACTCAAAGAGTCGTCATCCATACCCAATTCGTCTTCTTTAACAATTCTGAGGCCATCATTTTCACTGTTATTCTCACTCTCGCTTTCAAAATCACCTTCACTTAGCGAATCATCGTCCATACCCAATTCATCTTCTTTCACAATCCTTAAATTCTCGCTATTACCATCAGATTCATCATCGTTTTCGCTTTCAAAATCACCTTCACTTAGAGAATCATCGTCCATACCCAATTCATCTTCTTTCACAATCCTTAAATTTTCGCTATTACCATTAGATTCATCGTCGTTTTCGCTTTCGAAATCACCTTCACTTAGCGAATCATCGTCCATACCCAAGTCATCTTCTTTGACAATTCGCAAATTATCATCCGAATTTTCGAAGTCATTTTCAGAAACATCAAAACCGCTATCATCACCAGATTCCATATCTAAACCTTCAAAAAGATCATCATTCTTGTTTTTATTGCCTTTAATACCGAGTTTTTTTGCATAGTAATCCATATCTTCTTCTTCTTTACGTTGTAATTCGAGATCATGAGCATTAACAAAAGGTTTAACAAATTTTTCTTCCTTGGGAGTGTGTGGAGTTTTCTTCTTTAAATCTTTTTTGGATTTTGATTCAAGTTGTTTATGGTTTCTACTTGCGGCAATTGGTTCAGATTGGCTACCAACTGGCCGGCGTTTATTTTTACGCTGTTCACGGCGTGTTTCTTTCCTACTTCTTCGAATATTGTGTTCTTTACGCCATTGTTTATCGTCAGTAACACCAATTCGGTTCAGAAGACCAGTTGACAATTGCAAGGATTTCTTCATGATGACAAATCAATCACCGTAGCGTTCTATTCTACTCTACTCTCTCTCTCCTGACCCATCTTTCCTCCGGCTTCTGCTTATACGCTGATTTAAAGTGGGACTTAATGATACTTAGTTTGGGCGTTGGTAATTTTATTAACGTCATTTTATTTTATTTTTTTTCTTTCCAATAAACAGAGTGGCTTAAGAATCTTTAACTGTCACTGAAAAAAAAAGAAACTCAATTAAACTGTTTGTGTGTGTGTGTGCGTTCCTTGGTGTTCCTTTGATTTTATTTCCACTAGGGAAATTGTTTCATACTTCAAAACTGTAATATGTATAAATAATCGGTAGCAAAAACAAGGGAAGACAAACTAGAAATGCGTGTTCTTCAAACATTTATAAATTTTACCGGATCAAGTTTAGCCTCACCAAGTACTTCAAAGACCATGGTCTTAAATGCAGGAAGAAGTTTAGCTGTTTCTTTCATCAACGGCCTTGGTTGCAATTGCGCTTTTCTAGCCTCTATATCTTTCTGTTTTTGTATTCTTAATCTTTCTAATAGAACGGGGTCATTTACTTCTTGAGAAGGATCAAGTACAAACTCTTCGAAGTTTTCGTTTTCAACTTCTGCTACTCCGAAGTCAACATCTTCCGCAGTCAGCCCAAGGTCACTAAGTTCAAATTGGCTAGTGACGGGGAAGTCATCAGTAGTTTTTAAACCAGCAGTGGACTCACTGGCAGTCTTTCTCCGTTTGTCAAGCCAAGCCTGTAATTCTGCCAGTTCCTTCTTAACAATAACTGGATCAGCAGATTTGGAGTTTTCTACTAGCCCCAACAAATCTAGTTTGTTCTGATCGCATTTACCTCTCTTAATGAATTCAACGAATAAGGCCATCCACTGGACAAGGTCAATAAAGAATCCTTCATCACGAGCGTATACCTTGTTGATGAATTTGAAAATCGAATTTTGATGCTTCTTTAACACTCCCAAAAGATCGTTGACCATTTGTCTGCTATTAAGAACAACCTCACTAGTGGCGTAGCTGACGTAGCTGATGAAATCGTTCATGAATTTTTGGAAGTCACCTAAACTTTCACTGATATTAGCATACTTGAATATGTCTATCAGCACATCGTAGGTTAGGTTGACGATTTCTCTGATGAATTTCATTGTCTCTGCCTCAGCCCAGAAATCCTGCATTACTTGCTTGTCGTGGGCACGGACCTTTAGTTTCAAAAGATCCTTAAGCTGAGAGTACTTGTCTGCATGTTTGTTGCCCAAATCCTCATTCTCGCTGTGAACCGTTTTATTCCATTCTTTATACCAGTTCATTACTTCCCTGTTACGTGATTTAGCATGTGTTCGTACAATCTCCACAATCAGATCAACCTTTTCATCCATAGCCAACTGCTGCAATGCATTTCTGGTGTAGTAGTCTGATTCGATATATAGCTCGATAGCTTTGATTATATCCTTTTCAGGAATTTGTTGTTCAAGCTCAGCAATCAGTACCTCCTGAGACTTCATATCATCGTTTAGCAGTTTGATAAACATTTGTTGCAATAGCGATTTTGAGCCGAAAGGAGTAGCCATAAACAAATCAGTCATTTTCTTAAAAATGATTGCAGGATTTGAAAGCTTTAGAATTCCACGCATAGCAGTGTACGGAAGGAGGTTGTGTAAACGTTTTACTTGTGAGAATAATTCCGGGCTAGTGTCTTTAGCGATAAACAAGTTGAATAAGACACCAGCAAGTTGAACTAGGCACCATTCTACAAATTTCTGAAGAAGTGGGCTCATATCCTCTACGCGTTGGTGCATCTTCATCTCCATAAATAGCTTTGGTAATGCGTCCTCGAGCAAGATTTGATTCTTGATTTCTGCAATATACTTGCCAAGTTTGCGTTCTCGTTCTAAAGTCAAGGTTAAGAATTCCTGCTCGCTCAAATATCTAGTTTTATCAAGAGCAAGTCTATTCTCAATATCATTGCATTCAACAGGGCTCAGCACAATTGGATTCTTGAACAGGAATGTCTGAAAAATACTTGATTGAGCTGCTCTAGGAATGAAACACAGTTGCTTCAAATATTGTCTTAACAAAACCCGTTGAGGTTCTCGTAACAGAACAACTTCCTCCTTGTCATTGATAACAAGAACAGTGTTTTTCAGAGTTTTCAAGGGCAGAGATGGCAAACGCTTACCCGGAAGTGATTGTGAAAGCTGCTTGCTCAATGTCACAAAGTCTTGCCAGGATCTTGCTACATAAACTGGTCGACTTTGGCGGTCATGGAAACATTCAAGGATGTATTCAGAATGTGTTTTCTTCATAATACCAGAGCTGGTGATCTCGCGACATCCCAGAACTGTTGCAAAAGTCCCATTAAATGAGCTTGGGGCAACTTCTGGAGTTGAAATAGAGTCCGTAGCTTCAGATTTCTCTGATGTTTTAGAGTTCTTTGAGTCAGTAGACTGGACAGACTTCGCCGAAGTCTCATCTTCATTCAAGTTCAAGCCCTCCACAGAATCAGAAACCTCAGTATTCTTGATTTTCTTTCTATTGCTACCTAAACCAGCTACAAAGAAAAGTAAAAGCATTCTTTTTATGACTTTTCCCATACGTCTTCGCTTTGTAGTTTCGTCTCTATCCGCACTGGAAGATATTTCCTTGCTGGCAATTCCTTGAATGAAAGGCTGAGTAGTCTCTGTCCAGAATTTAGGCTTTGCATTCTTAATTAGCGGGAAAGAAACCACGTAGTTACGAAGGACGTATGAACAAAGTGGGTAGTCGCTCCCATCAGCGAATTGTCCATTCGGTAGAACAAATGGTGTACCTAATTGATCCAAATTAACCATATTGTCAAGTCCTTCGGACTCATGGTTCATTTCGAGCCTTAGAAGCTCACGTTTCAGCAAATGCTCTTCCTCAATCGTTAGCATGATGATTACGTATGCAAAGTTTCCGTTGGTGCGTGTGCACTCTATATACTCCAGTCCAGTCAAGTCTGGAGCTTTAAGCTTATTTAACTGTCGCAAAACCGATCTGGGTTTTCAATCTGTTAACTGAAAACTATGATTTCATTTAAATACATAGAATCCACAAAATAAAATCAGACAGACTCAACAGCAACATTACTGGTTTATTGAAGGAAAAAATCAAAAATTAAAAATTAAAAATTAAAAATTAAATATTAAATATTAAATTGAAATTTATCAGAATGAATTAACGCAAGAATATCGTGGTGTGTGCTATTGACTAGTTGATACATCAGATTAAGTTAGCCAAGTTTTGCTGAAGAAAATTATATGCATCACCCAGAAGGTCCAGAAAATTTCATTTAAATCCATTAATAAAATTCACAGTAGAATTTATCTAGATTAAAGTTCTCGTCAGTTCCGGTTTCTAAACAGTTTGAAGTAATCCTTCCACAAAAGTTGGATACAACGTTGTACAGAAGGTTCATTTATAAGTGGGATCATGACTCAAGGGTAACTAATTATGCCGTCATTTAGTTGGGTGAAATAACTCAGGCTACAATGAATCAAGTAATAATGAATTCAAATTACTTTGGTTCAATCACAAGATATTGGGCCGATATTTTATGCTTAAATCTAGACTTGTTTGCTTGTATCAATATACGCATTGCATAATCTGGGTACGTAAACATGATCGGATCCGGCATGATCGGCTAATGCACGTAGATGCAAGATTTACCGGGGATACCTAGGCTTTTCAAGCGGGACTAGCCCAAGGCTACCGAATTTGAGGAATAGCTATTTTCACACCGAACACGTTTCTGTTTTGGAAATAATATTATATACTACAAACAAAAGAAAAACAAAGCTATATATGACAGATGCGAGTATTAATAACCTATCTAAGTTACAGAACACTCAGAATTATACTATGCAGTATAGTCAGTACACAAACTTAATTGGACTAAGTGGGTCGTGAAGTCTTACGAGTTTCTCACGCTCTTGGGACACGTAAATTATGCAATATAAATTCGGATTCATTAGTTTTCCTCTGTTCTCTCTATTCTAAATGAAATCCATTTACGCAATTCAGCTGAGCATCTGCTCTTCAATTCATATGATCAGCGTTTAATTTCCACCACGCAATAGGTTCAATAGTGCATAGCAGAGCTGATAGTGGCAAGCGGTGAACTGATACACTCCAATGAACTGTGAATCTAGCTCTCTATAAGGCTTGTTGTCCTCCAATCAGCTGAAGAACCAAAGTTCTTTCATTCATACTTATACTTGGAAGTTTCAAACGGGTAGGGGTTTACGCAGCATGGTGGCTTAACCCTTCATTAAAGCTAGGTGAACGCATCTAATTAAGGCAATTATAAAAGGCTAAACAACTGTGTTGTGAAGAAAGGGGGAAGAATCACAACACAATAATAATGGCCCAGAAATTATGAATTTACTTATTGCAATGTTTATGAGCTCACTTATTGCGATTTTTACCTAGTTTAGTTTTAAAATAGGGAGGTTACGCGTCAGTAGGGATGAATATTGAGCACGTGATTAAATCGGGTTATATGTAGGAAGAACACGAATTCTAATGTAAAGCCAGAGAGGGTTACATGAAACTGCGCATTTCATATTAGAGGGATAGGGCCATCCAGTAATTTTGACGTGGTGTCAGTGTCCAGATGCACTCCTGAAGTAAATAAAATGAATTATAGATACACATACAACATCAACATTAAAGTTGGCAAAACATTTGTCATTTTCAAGATATGTTGTGAAGAAATATAAATAAATAACAAGGATAATGAACACTACATTAAATTGAATCATGCATGCTTCAGCGCGTCTGCGCTTAAAATCGCGAGTCGCCAAAGTGAGACCTAACCCGTGCTTCTAGGGGGTATACCCCTTTTCAATCGTCTATCATTCGCCGTTTCGTGAATGGTTCTGAGTTTAACTTTCTTTTTCCTGATTGAGAGTTATAATTCATGAAAATAAGCTCTTGTATTTCTTTTGAATCAAAATTATCCGGCAATTTCATCAATTTTCCTAAAACGTCTCTAGACTTTTCGTCGTTGAAGGTGTCAATTATATAATCCGGATTGAATGGCTGCAGATCCTCAGTCTCTACTGATTCACCTGCGTTGTACTCTGATTTAGCTTCATTAGTGCGACTTTTGGATAGGTAAACTGATAATCCATAATTTTTGCGCAGCCATAGAATAAAGACATATACAAGTATCATTTTAGTACATTCTTCAATAGTTCTTCTTTCAGAGTGCGGCTCAAACATCATGACGTTTGTCTCTGCCTCTGACACTAATTGTTTAGCGTCCTTTTTGCTCAATGTTACATCCACGCTCATCAAACCGCATATGATTAATTTAAGTAGATTAAAAGTTGTTGAACAACTCAACAAACCAGCAATGTTACTTATCAATGTAGCATGATGCGCAGGTTTAAGCTGCTTTTCACAAAGTATATGCCATACTCTAGGAAAAGCTATGGAATTAGTATTTTCCATTTTGCTTGCGAGTTTCAGCCCTAGACAAAATTTAGAGGCCATGATTCGTGGGTATGCCATGCAACAATCGGTATATGCCAGGAAGGCAGTTTGCGACAGCGCAGGCTTATTTGAGAAACATACAGACATAATTACAGGATAACATTGTTCAGCAGCTACAAGTCTTTCTTGAACAGCTTTTATCACAGTTTTTAAAGCTATAAGATCTTCTGGAGCTCGTTTCATAATCGGCTCGAAGTATTGTTCCATTAAAATAGCAGTTGCTTGGTTTTGCTCGTCATTGATAGCAAAAAGTCTCTTTTTATTTATCTCTGCAACATCTGAATTCGTTCTTTTCGATGTATCTTGTAGGTTTTGACCAGCAGAACTATTATTAGCTGGTCGTTTCCAAAGATAAACTAGGAGCAGTTTAGTGAACTTATTCATTTCAGACCCACTCAGCTGACAGAGAAACGAATGGACTGTGGAATTATCATAAAGTTCTGGATAATTAATACTCATTCCGAAGACTGAACTTAAGGTGATTAATCTTCGAGGGCAGCCAGGTTCATCATTTTCTACCATAGTAATAACAGTCTGAGCTATTTCAATCGCCAAATCTGATTCCCAATACTTCAAAGAGCCACAGATTAGCACCAATTGGCAGAAAACAGTATCATTTAATTGTCGGTCTTCATTCAAACTCCGTTTAAGCATATTGAATGCCCTATTAATCAATTCTTTCAAAGTATTTTTTCGCCTTTCTTGAGTGCTTAGATTGCCAAGACTTACCAACTGCTGCAAAATAGAACTGACTTGATCGCACTCAGATTCAGTACTGGTTTTCATTTGTGATACCAGCGAATCGAAAATTTCAGAGGTTATGGAAGGTGATAAGAGAACTCTGGGTCTAGCCAATAGCATTGAGTTCAACATTTTCAAATATAGTAAACGGTCATTTGGATTCGACCTCATGAATTTATGAAAAAAGTGCAGAGAATTAGCAGTGGGCATAAAGTGTCCATTCACGTCTACAAATAAAGAAGCCAATTCCAACTCATTAGTACTGATAAGTCTCGAAACCAAGGATTGCATTTTGTTTGTGTCAAAATCCGCATTGATAAACTTTTTAAGACCCATCTTCACAATGAGATGTTCATCAGAATGCACACAGTCTAAAATACTCCTTAAAGATATGCTGTAAATTTCTTTTTCGTCTGAATTATCATTTTCGTTATCGAGCTCTTCATCACATATATTCAGCAGATATTTAGTACAATAATTTGAAGCACTTTCTCTGACACTGGAGTCACTGTCAGTTACTCCTATAAGCATATATTTCCATACTGTAGCTGTATAGTCTTTATTTTCGTACAAAGTGTCCAATAATGTAAACATTCGACGCTTAAAAGTTGGGGCGCCAGGAGCAACAATTCTAGACCCAATTTTGTTAATCACGTACTTTTGGTCCTCTGAACTCAATGAAGAGAACACACGGGAACATATGCTAGCTAAACTTTCACACACTGCAGGGGTTGTGTAAGATATGCGATTCAACCACTTGATGTTAAACACGCTGGGGTCATCTGAGACTATTTTGCTTATAAGACGGAATAACTCAGCCTGATGCTTTTCTTTCAGATGCTCTGAGTTGGCCAATTTCTGTAAAAATCCACTAGTTTTAGAAAAATAGGACGATATTGGCCATTGGTGTAAATATTCAAGCCATTCATCAGACTCAACTGCAGCTGTTGGGTTCCATCTTTGGATGGCATCGTAGATCTCTACGAATAGTTGCGACGGTAAGCTTAACTGTCTAGAAGCAATGAAGACAGCACCAGAAAAGGAAGAACATTCCTTTATACACTTGCAGATAGTTTTGACATCAAGCTTTTTGGTATCATTACCCTCAACCAAAGTACGCTGATCGGTTTCTCCATCTTCTGCCTCATTGAGATCCTGTTTCCGGAGGGAGCTGATATCGTGTAAGGCATCATAAAAGATGTTTATGACATCAAATAGGAAGCTGGGGTACTTTTGATTATTGTAAACGCTGAAAAGACTGAAAGCACTACTCAAGAAAGCTGAAATAAATATCTCAGCAGCAGGGTAGTTCGGATCTAAAAGCCTTTGGGAACATATGGTGAGGAAATTTTCTATGTTAACACGAGTATCTGTTTTTTTAGCAGCTTGATACACAAATGATATGATTTTACGACTGATAGTTCCTGCAACAGCTACCGACTCATTATGCTTGATTATCCCTGACTTGTCCAAAGTTTGTCTACTGTTAAACCTAATTGAATCCTTGAAAACGTGCATTTCAATCTGGCCACTGCTGGTGATCAGCGATAAAACTAGATCCACCATAATAGAGCTGTTACTACTATTTCTAAAGAACATGGTCAGGCAATCATGTAAAATCTGGTCTCTTCCTTCTGCTGGTAGTTTCAAATAGGATTCAGCAGTTAATTGAACGCATTTTAATGATATTTCTTCATGTAAAGGCGTGTAGGAAGCTTTAATAGCTGCGCTTGGAAACATCCATTGCGTAATAAGTCCAAGCAGCGCGTAAAGCAAATGCAAATGATCGTTGAATTTGTTTTGAATAACGAATTCAACTAGCAAACTCAAGTTTTCGCTTACTTCTGGTGATGCATAGTGTCCAATCTTCATAAATGCAGTTATTGCTAGCCTAGTCACCTCACTTGAGGAAATCCAAGATGCATCTGGTTTCAGCAATTGAAATCTGAAAACAAGCAGGCAAGCTTGCAAGGATAGTGCATCTGCTTCATCTATGAGAGAATCATTCTCAGTTCTATTTTTATTTTTATTTTTATTTTTATTTTTATTTTCCAAAGCAGCCTCCAACCAAGGCCGCATCTTCTGCACTAACTCTTCTGCCTCAACCACAACGATGTCATCAGGATGAACGCGCTTTAATGCCAAATCCAGGGCTCTAAGGGCCGATATATCAGCATTTTCCAAAAACTCGTGGAATCGCTGAAAGTATAGCGATGCTAGTGTGCTTCGCGCAAGCGGGGCATTCATTAGCTTTATAAAATAATTAGATAAATAGATGGGATTATTTTTTTTTAGTTTTATTTTTATTTCAACCGAAACGAAACGAGAATCAAAAATAAAAACGAACAAGGAAAAATAAGGGATAAAGAATGAATGTACTAGGTTCTAATTTCTTGGTGGAAAGGGGAAATGAAATGAACGCTTTTTGAACGGTTTGAAAATGTGTGGACTTAACGCTTACTCATGGAAGAGCTGCAGCGGGATCCGCGGTGGGTTTTCCCACTTGAGCACTGGAAAAAAGCCACTCCAAGCAGAAGCGATGATCTCAGTTACGAAGAAGAACTTATAAGCCGTGGAAAAGGTGTACAGTTCATCACGCGTATGGCTAGCATGCTCAGGTTGCCATCGCAGACTATATTTGCAGCTTCGCTGTTTTTGCATAGATTTTATACACGTCACTCTTTGAAAAGATTGCATCCGTACCAAATAGCTGCTAGTTGTGTCTTTCTTGCTTGTAAAACCGAGGAAAGTCCCCGTAAATTAAAGGATGTAGCGACCATCACAACAAAAAGCGCGCTTAAAAGCCAGAAAACGCGAGCTGAGGTAGAAAAAGAACACGCAGCGGACGTTGAACAATGGATTAAAGTCATTCCAAGTCGGGAAGACGAGCTTCTACAGACTCTGAAGTTCGATTTCGAGGAAACTGCCCCATACGACGCTCTGAAGTTTCTGATCATGAAATTTGTACCCGCTGAGGACAAAAATGAGCTTGGAACTTTGGCAACATCGTTTATTAATGATTCTTGTAGAACAATACTGTGTATCACTTTGAGTATGAAGGAGCTTGCAGTTGTTGCACTGTACTGGGCTTCAAGAACGGCCGACAAACAAATTCCTGACTTTGAGGGTGAAAAATGGTACAGTTTCGTGATGCCTGAGAATAAAATTATACAGAGCGTTAATGAAATGGCTGAAATGCTCGCTCTTGTCCGTAATGGGGTTGTTGATGGCCAGGTTTATGAAAAAATCCAGTAATACTCAAATACTTCCATTGTACAAAAATAAATTAAAATGAATTAAAATAAATTGAAATTAATCAATTAATAGCAGCTACCGTAAAATATGATGAGTTGTATATATTAAGAAATAAGTAACCTGTTCGATTTTGTTTTTGTTTAGTTCCACAGCCCTGAATTGAATTAACTGCTTGCAATAGCTGCTGCTTTCGATTTTATTGCTGCATAACGCCTAGGACGCGTTTATACATTAATTTATTGTAATTAATTCGGTTTTAAAATTTAATTTAGTTTGATTGATTGCAACTTTATTATTTATGTGATTTGATTGCTGGTTCTAAAATCGATTTGTTGATTTACTGCTTAAAAAGGTAACTTTAATGTGTTAATCAGTAGAAATGAGATAGTATACGGGCCAACGACTATAGATATGTTTACACAGTACTGGAAATGATTAAAATTGATTTTATTGAATGTATAAATTAGATTCGTTATAGATAATATTATACTAAAAGTATCGTGACTGTTGTTAATAGTTCTCTCAAACTGGTTGTACTAATAAATAGAAAACAAAAAACCCTTTAAACTAAGATATAAATAATATAAGTCTTAGAAAATGTAGTGATAGTATAAATATTCATGAATAGAAAGGGAGAAGAGGAGTCAATTTGCGGTAATTACTTTGGGTCTATTATCTATAAGTATAGTGAAGTTAAACAATTCTTTTGATCCAACTGCATCCAGAGTAACATGTTTGCAAGTAATCTGCAATAAACAAATTTATATAATACTAAAGGCTACAATTCTCCAACAGCTGAATCGGTTTAATGCATATATGCACCATATACATCAACAGCTAGTGGTCCTCTAACCAGGGTAAGGTCAGACAAACTCACGTCCAAGTTGCGGAGGTGATAGTTCAACAGGAGTTTATTCAATTCAACCGAACACAGGATACGGTTTGTTACGGACGACACGTACTTTGTTCTGATTTATTTTATTTCATTTTGTTCTGTTTGACATTATTTTATTCAATTTTATTTAATTTAATTTAATTTAATTTTATTTAATTTTAATTTTATTCAATTGGTGTATAGATATATTATATACAAACAAAAAAATACTACTTCATTCTTACAGTCTGAATTACCACAACGACGGGTATCTAATCCACGAGTTAAGTCAGTTTTGTTCTATATCGTAGACTTGTTGCCAAATACTACATACGGTTATTATGCTCGCTTAATCTTCTCTGAAACACAAGATAAATAGCCAAATAGCATTCAATGTAATAAGAAACGAGCCAGAGAATCCTAGGAATCTCATTGTTCTGTTCATTCATAATAAATTGAGACTCAATCAATTAATGAAGTCAAATATTTTTTTCTATGTAAATGAAACGAGACTAAATTAATAAGTTCCTAAAAGTTAACAGGCCTCATTAAATGTAATAGTGTAAGGAACAAGCTCAGATTGAGACGATCCTACCTCGTTCAAGATCAATCGAGCGAGTTTGTACTAGTTACTTTGTTCCATTTAAGTTCCCATTAGTTCCCATTAGCTCCCATTAGTTCTCGATAGTTCGATGTAGTTCAATTTAGTTCGATTTATTTCAGTTTATTTCAGGATAGCACTATTTGATATGTTTCAATTATATATGCACTACAGCAAATCAATATGCCAATCGATGAATTAATTATTTAAATTAATTGATCAATAGCACGGTCTTGAAAGCTACGAAGATATAAAAAGCTACAAAGCCACCAAGCCACCAAGCCATAAAAGCCACAAAAGCCACGTGGTATGCAGTTATATATGTCCGTCTGTAATAAAGTTTGAACTCAAATCATTTATAATTTATAATTTATAATTCTATATAACTATCAGCAGCAGCACCCGCGATAAATCTCACTGGAACTTTTGGTTACATAAACATATTTGGAGGCTTAGCCATGGGAAAGGCAAGCAGTAAATTAACGAAAGAGGATCTTCGGCAGCTTAAAAGCGAGACATATTTCGAAAGTAAAGAGTTGCAGCAATGGTATAAAGGTTTTTTAAAGGATTGTCCTAGTGGCGAGCTCACAAAGGATGGTCTCCGCGAGGTGTATAAGAAGTTCTTCCCTTATGGAGACCCGAGCAACTTTAGCGATCTGGTTTTTCAAGTTTTTGACACCAATAACAGTGGAACTGTTGACTTTAAAGAGTTTATAACGGCGCTTTCCATTTCTTCACGTGGAACTGTAGACGAGAAGCTAGAATGGGCGTTCAAACTGTATGATCGTAACGGTGATGGAAAGATCAGTGACCAAGAAATGCTACAGATTGTTGAGGCTATCTATAAGATGATTGGTACGATGATGAAGCTTCCTGAAGATGAAAGCACACCTGAAAAGCGCGTCCGAAAGCTTTTCGATCTGCTTGATACAGATCACGATGGTCAGATCACGTTTGAGGAATTCAAAGAGGGCTCTAAGAAGGAGGACACTATAATGGGAGCTCTCAATTTATATGATGGGCTGGTTTAATTTTTAATTGTTAAATTTTTCATTGCTTTGCCTTTTTATTGACATTAACATCACCATTGACATTTCTTTGTTTCTGTTTCTGTTGGTGTAGGTTACCGTTTTTCTGCTCTCGCTTTCGTTCCCGTTTATGTTAATGTTAATGGTTAGGCTTTCGTTAATGTTATCTTCCTAAATTTCCTAAACTTCTTTTCTTTTCTAATAGACCAAGACTAAGATCAGCAGCTGCACCTGATAGTTAAGGAAAGGGTATACCCCACAGCTTGTCCACATTTCTAATAATAATAATAATAATATTCACATCTCTTAACAATATTCACAGCTACAACTAGCATTAAAGCAGTAAAGTATTAAAAGATTAAGAATTCTAGTGTATAAAAATAAAAAGACATTAACTGCATAAAGTATGAAAATATAAAAGCACTGTAGAAAATAGAGAAATACAAAAAAGCAAGAAAACAAAAAAGCTAGAAAACATGAAATCAAAAGATCAAAAAACAAAAAAACAAAAAACAAAAAAACAAGAAATATTCACGATTATAATAACAAATCATCTTCAGGTACATCCATGCCCTGTTTAATTCTTAGCCCAATTGTTGTTTTCCAATTGTCGAGCTTAGCGAACTTGTCATACTCATATAATTTATCAGTAAACGTCTGCTCATCACCATCTCGGGCTGCACTTACAAACGCACTCAAATATTCGTATTCCTTTGTTGCCTCAAAGCTGCTGTCCCAGGATATATACTTATCTAATTGCATTTGGGCAGCCACTGCGTCTTGTAATGCCAGAGCGCAGAAGACAGCTTTGAAGAAGTAGTCTTTGAGACTCCATTTGGAAAGGTTAGAATTCATGCTTAGTTTGGCAACCTTCTCAAACGCCTCAATCGCCTGGTGGTACTCGCCTTCAAGACCACTTAGCTCAGCATACTTTATGTACGCCTTGCAGCTAAGTGCCTCAGCACGGTCTTCGTTGAACCAGTCACCAGCGGACTGGTAGGCTTGTAAAGCAGCTTTTCCGTCATTGAGTTCGGTCTCGTAGAGTTGAGCCAAGTCCATTTGGTACTGAGCTGCTCTGCGGAACTGACCTCGTAATGTGAACATGTGAATTGCTTCGTTCAGTGTACGCGCAGCATCTGCGAATTCCGACGTGCGGTAGGCTTTATATGCTTCTACAAGCGTGTTAGCTGCTTCATCTTTGGCTTCACTCTTCTTCTGTAGATCAGCTGCCTTTTCGAATGCTTTGCCTGCTTGTAAGCTGTCTTTTTTGAGTCTGTAGGCATTGCCTGCCTGCATATAAAGATCAGCTGCATCTTCTAATTGAAAAGAAGAGGAGCCCAGCATCCGACTGAAAAGACCGCCACTGGAGCTTACCTTCTTTTCAGCTTGTTTAATTAGTTCTTGCGGATCCATAAGCTTATGTGTGTGTGTGGGGTGTGCGCGTGTGTGCCTGGGATTCTTGGGTTCTACTCGGTGGTCAGGTGTAGCTGCTTTTATTAGATAAGTATGACTAATGTCATTCTATACCAAGGGATCAAGGAACTTGGGAACTAGTGAACAAGTGAACTGATGAACTAGTGATGCCTTGTAAAGATGATTGTGTTTTTTTAGTCAATCATTTATTTATTTAGTTATCTATTTATTTAGTTTTCTATTTATTTATTCAATTAACTATTTTATTTTCGTTTTGTTGGTATAGTTTCAATCCTCATTTTTTTTGTTTCTGTTTAGTGAACCTTCTTAGTCTTGACAGCAGTTGCATTTTTCTTACCGTAATTCTATGTACCACATATATGAAGTAAAAGATACACATATTGAAGTGTCATTGAAGTACCGAAGCAAACACATTTTTTGATCAATTAGGGCTCTTGCTCTTAAATGAATATCAATCAGCTAGATTAGATGTGATTTGTTTTGATTCGAATAACAAACAACACGGAATTGACAACACACGCATTCAAATGCGTTGTTCAATTGAATTGAAAAGCCACAGAAATATAATGTAGTTTTAATGTTATATTCATTTACTTTGTTTTTACTTAATTATTTATTTAATTATTTATTTGGTATCTACATTTGCGCACAGCCAGTCTTAGTTGTATATCTAGTGCTTGGCACATGACAAGGTGAATTTAAATTAAGAACCCAGGATCAATTATGTGCAGTAGTCGTTATTTTGATTTATATTTACATAAATATTAATATAATTATAAACACGGGAATAATTGAACTGAACTGAACTGAACTGAACTGAACTGAACTGAACTGAACTGAAACTAAACGAGTAGAACTAAAAATGCAATTTGTAATTACCTATCTACAGTATAGTTTCTTGGTTACAATTCAAGGTAGTTGAGGAGGATACATACATATATACAACCAGCGCAAAAAATTATATTAGTAATATGAAGTTTTTAGTAGCAGCGGATCCGAACAAACTTGCAAGTTTGGAAGTCAATTCTAATGTTTTTTCAAACGAAAAAGACAGCGAGTTTACTATAAAAGTAGTTGATAAGTCTGAAAATGATTCCAAAATTGTTCAGCTTGTTGGGCTCGAAGACGATGTAGCTATTTTACATGATGATGGTGAGCTTAGATTCGTTAAAAGCAAGATGCACATCTCACCTAAATATACTCCAGTTGGGATTTTTTCAGATGTAACCAAAGAGACTGTGTATAGAGTTAACAGTAACGGTATAATAGAATATATTAGAGGCGATAGCTGTATTAGCTTTCCCTGTGATATTGGAACTACTGAAATAGCAACTGCTGCTTTCGATGGTCATGATTCATTTGCATTTTGGGGTGATAAAAAAGGTTCGGTTTGGAAAATTAATAGTGAAACCCATATTATCACTCAAATATTTAAATTCAGCTTTGATTACGGGATGGTATCCAGCAAGAGCAGCCCTCCTTTAGCCTTTTGTGGTCAAAATCTGGTTCTTGGTAACGGTTCAGGAATTCTTACATGTATTAATATTGAATCTGGAAGCACTCATACTCTATTAATCTCTTCTGGCGGCACAGCTATGAATAATGCAGTTAAATGTGTTACAGCTATTAACGATCATGAAGTTTGTGCAGGAACTGCTGGAGGTGCAGCATTCAAATTATCTACATCTAACAACAGGCTGAGACTTCTTGGTAAGTTCTCTCCTGTGCAGGGATCTATCCGCTTTATTTGTGAGAGAGATGGACTTATAGCTCTTGGTGGTGTTGATAGATCTGTATATGTTTTCGACTTGCAAACCAGGCAGATCGTTAGCAGAGTATATACCGGGTGGACATTACGTAGCATCGCTTTCATCAGTACCGATAAGGAAGAGGAATTAGAAGCCGACGATGACATGTGGGAAGTTATTGATCATAACGAGGCCGAGGAAAGCGAATGGAGCGGATTCGATGATTAATTTACCGGAACTTCTCTTTCCTCTTAATTAAGTGCTATTTATTTATTCGTTTTCTCTATTTATTTTAAGGCTATGAATTTCTTGGTTAAGGTAATCTATTTCCATACATGATGAAATCGAATGTAAGTCATAGTTTGAAAATGAAGTGTGGTAGCATGCATTACACACTTCCAATTTATTTATAGACGAATAAAACTCGAAATTGTGGTCAAGCTTCCTCCACAGACTTCTGCTTAATGCGTGGTCAAGGGTTGGTCTGGAAATGGTAATTATCTCCTGCATGAACTCCACAAAACGCTTTGTTGATTTCAGTAGTTTGAATATAGGGTGGTCGATACACCGACACTACAAAGTCACAAAACAAAATGTGGCGCCTAAATATAAATGATACGATATGTTTGAAATAATTTACTTTTTTTGAGCGTTTACTCTACTAATCTCTGATTTTTTTACATTGTTCAGGTATTGAAAGTGAAATATTACCAATGCTATATAAGATACTGTTCAAGGTACCACAAGCTGATATTGTTACTCACAGGGTGATATTTATATCTAATAAGAATCAGAATTAGCATATGAAGAGGATTAAATGATTGTTTCAACTAGATGCGTAAATCCATTTAAACTCTAAGTTCAAAGCAATACTGTTAGACATGTAAGGTTGGTAATGATTATTAGATGTTGTGCTATCATTTTTGAATGACGCAATTGTTTGGAAGTTGAGGTTTTATAATCTCAAATCATGCTGATGGGCCCGTTGTGAATGTTTGTGCCATCGAGAAGGCGGGCACTTGAGTGTATCTCTGCATTTCTTGTAATTTGTAACTTGAATCGGATAGTTTTCTGAGATATACTGTGAGCAGCGTGGGGATATTTTTAACTGCATTGCGAACTGCACATTCTTACTTCATGGCACTCGATATTTTATGAAGCTTATGAACACTTCACTCTCTTCGTACTGTTGATGTTAATTATGGAATATCAGAAAGTTCACTGTGACATCTGGTAAGATCTAGTTCTGCAACATAATCTATAAGGTGCCGTTCTAGAAGTATTCACTATATAGTAGTACATTAGATTAAAACCAATTTCCAAAAGAATGAAGAGACAAAAGACAAACCAAAATTGGAAGAATATGACAGAGGTAGAAGAAAAACAATTCAAAATTCAAAATTCAAAATTCAAAAATCAAAATTCAAAATTAGTACATATATTCATTGGTGTTGGTCTTTGTTACAGCTATATATGGTATGGTACGATACGGTATTGAAAGAATATATTCTATGCCACAACTGCTTGTTACTCATCAATGGAATTTCCATCGCCTCAGGAGCTGAAGGAGCTTGAAAAGAAGAATTTACTCAACAAAGCTGATAATTACTTAGCTCAAGCTTTTTTAAATGAGAAGCCATTAGAACAGGAGAAGTTTGTTGTAAAATACCTAAGCAGTTCGTCCATACAATCTCTTGATATACTTAGGAAGGCCGTTTTTCATGCCATTTTCAATACAAAAACTATTCGCAATATTGACAATGAGACTGTTTTTCAAATAATCAGAACTTACGGATATCAAAATATTCATAAATGTGTTCAATTCCTTAATTCATGCCGTCGATCAATTCCAGCGAAAATGACAGTTTTTTTGTTAAATAAACTAAAGCAAGGAATGCCAATGGATAATATGGAACTCGAAAAATTTTGCATTGTTCTTTTTAGCTCAAAGAACATCATGAACCAACTTAATGCTGACAATCTCAGCAAGAAGTTGGTAGATCTAAAGCCACCAAAAGAATATACATGGCAACGTGAGTCAGTGCTCACCGTCTTTAATATATACGCTGAAGATGGTCCAATTAATATTCTGAGACAAATTTTCCCAGATTTAATGCCATTTACGTGCCATGCACTGCTCGAGGTTACTTCTTTTGATATAGAATTGTTAACAACTAAACTCCTAGATTCGTCTGCTGCCGATGTACTAAGAGAGTCCGATAACTCATCAGCAGTTCAGAATATGAGCATAAATACTAATTCAGGTACCATTCACAGTTCTCAAATTGCTGATGACCGTGAGGCATTGAGGAAGAAGGAAGAGAAACAGAAGGAGGCTAAACGTCGTTACTGGATGGAGGAATCAGAAGAACCAGAGTTAGAAGAAGCTGTTACTGACCAAACTAATAAAAGTAGTGCTGATAAGAAACTTGATGAAGAACAACAGTTCATATGGGCAGCTTTCAACTCTGACCCTAGTGTATTCTCCAGAGAAAAACGAAAATCTCCTGAACGTAAACAACTCAAACAGAATCTTAATTGGTCTGACGAGCAAATTGAGGGCTGGGCTCGTGTTGTAGGGTCCAAATCGAAACCCGAGTCTGCTACTATTAACTATTCTGCGCGATCACCAGCCGTCATTAATAAAAAGAATACTAAATCAATCAGTACAAGCAATTCTGCAAATAAAGAACAACAAAAAGAGAAACCTAAAAGCAAAGCTAAAGAAAAGAAAGACCGAGAACGTAATGAGAAATGGCGCGATGGGAGAAGAAAAGAAGATAGACGAAGAAAAGAGGCCAAGCAAATTGTCCAACCCGAGTAGTTGGTTACAACTCCGTCTTTTATGTTTTTATGTAGTCATGTAGAGATGATTCTCCTTTATTTTTTTTCTTCAACTTAGTTCAGCTAAAACTATCTTCTCCTACAATTAATAGTTTTCCCTGCTTTTTAGACCACCCTTGGTAGAAAGTCTATATGCAAACACGCTAATTCAATTTTGTCTGTTGTATGAAGATTCCCTCTGTGTTGTATTTGTACTTCAGAATATAAGTATATACATAAGTATAAGTATAAGTATAAGAGTAAGTGTAATTATAAGTTTAACGAAGGCACTTGATTAATATTAAAAAACTAATCGGTATACATATTAACATATATGTACATTCATATACAAAAATCAATAAAGAAGCAGTAATAATGCAACCGTACGTGTAATTGATGTTCTGAATTAAGATAGAGATTTAGAAGAACCATTCGAGAAAGAGATCAGAAAAAAATAAAAAAAAAAGCAATGTAGAGTCAATTGAGTCGAAAGTATAATCGAATGAGTACTTATGACCTACGCCTACCAGATACTTATTTGCACATAAACCAGAAACATTGTCTAACAAAACAAAATGTACTTGAATTAAATAGCTTAACATGGCAATTAGATTAGACCTGAAAATCCAATTTCAGTCGTATTAAAGAAAGTCAGCATTCAGATAGATTTTAAAAATAGCATAAATCTGTATTGTATTGATTCACATCGAATTTTCGGAAAAATCAAGTAAATGCAGGACCTAAACTATCTAAAAACCGAGGTTACAAAATTACAAGAAAGAAAAAAGTGAATAAATAAATGCAAAAAACAACTTAATTATAACTTCGAAATGACATTATATTAGTTCGAACTATTAATTTTGTCTTGTTTTTTTTTTTTCTCGCTCAAGGACATAGCGATTGCCATTTTTTTTGTGCAGTTTCAGCCATTGCAAATTTTTAATCTTTCAAGGTGAATATGTTTGGGATATTGAAAGACATATATTACTGTTCTTTTTTTTTTTAACTCTAGAAGACAATAATATACTTTGCGTATTGATGCTATGTTATAATCTCACAAGCAGTATATCAGGTAGCAAATACCAGACACATTCGCTCCAAAAAAGAGTAGTGTATCGTAGAATAAATTAGGGTAAAACACAGATTGACCCAAAAATTCTAATTTGTATGCATCACTCAACCAGAAACCTTGGAAAGCGACCCAAGCAGCTAAAAACAGCCATTTGATATGACCTGCCTGAGTAAGATTAGGCAAAAGGAACGGAACTAGCAAGATATACCAAATAAAATATTGTGATGTGCAGACCTTGTTGAACGTAACGAACGTTACAGTTTGAATTGCCATTGTTCCCATTAAATTTCTGCGCGCAAATGCCAAAGGTAAAATGACAGCAGTTATGAGGAGCTGGGGAACGAATACATAGTGTTCAATGGGCATAGTGATACCAGTTGCAGATGTGTAATATAAGATAGTCGAGTATGCAGAGAAGTTGTGCCTGTGATCGAGTCTGATGAGATGGTATATCCACGACTGATCCAAGTACTCGGCGCCATAAACATAAAACATCAATATGCTGAAGGAAAAGAACGATAAAACAATGCCCAACATGAAACTTATTCTTTTGATAGTGACATTCCAGTTAAAAAGAGGTCCCATCCACCAAAGTACAGTGGGAACATAGATAAAAGGGTAGATTTTGAAATGAATGGCAAGGCCACCAACTACACCACTCCAGAAAAAACGCTTTGTTGTTGCTAACCACAAAAACATCATAACAATTGCACCAAGTAACCCTTCTGATGAGCCTCTAGTTGAGATTGCGGCGACCATAGGGTTTAGTAGCCAGATTGAGGAGTACAAACAAGCATCACGCTCTGTGTATTTCTCGCCATTAGGCTTTTTTAAGCACAGAAAAGTGCGAATCATTAAATAACCAGCAAGCAAATCACCAGCTACAAATACGAGCTTTCCAAAGGTAAAAAGGTTTTCAAACGCTGTGGGAAGTAGAATCCACGCTAAGAGCGGTGTGTATCGATATGTGTCCCGCATATAAGGAGATCCACCATAGGAAATAAACTGTGCAGCGTCAGTAAATACCATATAGTCGATATCCGTGAATTTAGGAAGCATATTGGCATCCTGGTAGGCCCCCCAGAGAAGGAATCCAATGCGCTCCACTAAAGCCAGCGCGAGAACGGTTCGCGTCAGCATAATGCTTGAAAAATCCTGCGTTTATAGTATGCGGTCTATTGTACCTGGCCTTGTGGTTCAGATTCAGTTTACAAGGTAAGGGTTAACTGTTTTAAATACAATACAGGGTTTATGGCTAATCTGCATTCTGCCCTGTCTCTTTCATATTCTGCGTGATATGGATTATAAATATGGGAGGTAAATAGTGGAGGATGCAGCTTGTTTGCGTTCATTTATTTATTTATTTCATCCAAAAAAAAGTATTCATCGCTGCTAATTATTCGAGTCATTAAGTACTAATTTACTATTTTCTTAGGCTGAGAAGTATTATAAAACATTGCTTTAAATTTTTTCTCGAAGAACTGGGTAGCTTTATTTATTTGCAATACGAGGATTATTAGTTAACCTAACAGCAACGTTGGAATTCGTTTTCAGAGAGAAATAGAATAGGAAATTTATTTATCTAGAATTGGATATTGAGATTGTACAACTTTATTTCAAGGAAATCAATAAGACTTATTTTTTACTCGATAAACGAAACATACCACGTAATTATTCTTCCTCAGATTGTATTTAACTCGATTCAACATAAGAAACAAAGAAGCAACTTCTATTAAACTTGAAGAATTGCCAAAGCACATAAACACATAATGGACATATCTAATACAGATTTAATAGATGAGTACCTGATGGAATTATACTCAGAACAGAAGTACGAAGATGGTCTTGGTGAATATGCTCGAAATGAAGACTCAGTAGAGTTCAATGACATCACCATTCAACAGTCGGAGTCTTTATTACAACAAAAATCAACAGGCGGTGTGATATGGCGTGCCACTCCCTTATTTTCTACGTGGATTCAGAAGTCTGAACTTCGCAGTTTGGTTCAGGACAAAACCGTTGTGGAATTAGGTTCAGGAACTGGCGCACTAGCCATGCTGCTAGCTAATTTTGCGAATAAAATTATTGCAACAGATCAAAAACCACTGCTGAAGCTTATGAAGAGAAATTGTTCAGCGAATAATATTGAGATACAAGAGTTTGATTGGGTAGATGATGATTTCGGGGGAGTTGAGGATGAAGGCTGCATAATTACTTGTGATACTATCTATAACGATTATTTGATTGACCATCTAATTAATGCCATATTAAGTGTAATGGAATCAAGTCCCAATATAAAATCAGCAATAGTATGTGTGCAACTAAGAGTTTACGAAATTATGGATAGAGCACTGAACGCTTTCGCTATGAAATTCAATACAGTGAAAGCTTATAAAGTGGGGCTAGGAGTGGAATGCTATCTACTTGAGGATCCTATCAAGCTAAATTAATCCATGAAGTAATGAAATAAAAATAATAATTAAATTGTAAAGAATAAAGAATAAAGAATAAACTAATAAGCTAGCCAAGACTAATAATTTGAACTAAACCACGCAAGTATTTTTCAGTGCTGTGGTGTAAATGTGTGATAAGGGTGTGCGCAGTCACGGTATAGGACATGATGATGAAGCACTCCTATGAACACAAACGCATATGCTACTATATACACAGTTGCGCTACAGATCCTAACGTAGATTTTGACAAAAGATAACTCTTGGTTAATTGATTGTAGTTTTAATTTTAGTTTTTTTTATTAAAAAAATAGCCTTCTAAGTTTAATTTAATTTAATTTACAAAGTAATGGATATGAACTAATAGATGGACCAAACAAAAAGAAAGGCAACTAGTCCTTTGTGGTTCCTAAAACTCGCAGTACTTCATGATTAATATGGAAAACAGAACAGAGCTTCCTTTTTTTACTCCATGATTTAAATTGCTATAAATATTGACAACACTTCTTTTACTTTGTTTGGTTCATAGCATGTGCAACCTGTCATCAAAGATGAGCTGCTGCTAGCTGACTAGTTTCTAGTCTTCGAAGTTAGAAACCCCAAGTGGCTGCTGAGATGTAAAGAAATGTATGGAAAGTTGAATGAAGACATGATTCCTTCTTACTGTTTCGTGGTTTTTTTAATTACATTTCATTTTTTTATTTTTTTTATTTTTTAATTCATTTTGTGTTAATTCAATACCTGTGTTTATATATATTCAACTAAACTAAACACGATGATCCACAATGATCTTTCTAGATTTATTCTGCTACTAGTAACAGCATCATTTTTTTAAAACTTGAATCTGGACCCGAGCTTAAATTAAAAATCGAAGCTATATTTACATTTATGGATAGTGGTCCTCAAATTCGGTTCATTTGAGGTTTGCATCGTTTGACTGATCTAGGTACTTATGTGTTAACGTTTCGGCTAATGCACAACTGACATTAGCTGAACAACGATAGTGAGTAATAAAGTAGTAATAGCATACAATGAGCGTGCGCATAGTTTCTGAGCTTCCTTCTCAATGGATAAAGTAAAAGTAGAGATCTAAGATAAACAAAGAGCTCATTTATATGACGAAGAATTCTATCACTTTGTGTTTGTGTATATGCAACAAAATGTTTTTTTTTATTTTCAAATTTAGGAAGCTTGAGATGAAGATGTTAGTGGTTATTACTAACCTATGGTTTAGCCAGAATCTGCATCTCGAAAACTTACTATTATAAACTAATAGACCCTTTAACTAGTGCTACATACTTCGAATAAAAAAGGATTAGAATACGAAAATATATTTCTTCCACATCTATTTATTTTTAATTATAGAATAAGAAGTTAAGTCCAATTAAGTCATGCCAAGTTGAGTTGAGTCAACCTGATAGACAGCCATTTCAATACGCGAGCTTAACCTAACCCCAATCAAGCATGTTCAGGCGATGCAGAGCAGTAGACACAACCACTCGCGTTTCTAATTTAAAAATAGGATAATAGTATTAGTAATGATTTCACTTCAGCACACCCTGTACAGCATCGCCAAATGAATGTGGATCAAGGACTCGACGACATTATCTCCAGCACCAGCATTTCTTCAGGTGGTTCTAAATCTCGTGCTAAAGGCAGAAACGCGAAGCGTCCCTCTGCATCTAAGGTGAGCAAGCAATCGACCAAGCCTAAGAACAATAAAGCGAAGGCAGTTGCAAAGCCGGTGGCTAAATCTTCTTCAAGCGTAAGCCACCCTCTCTATGGCGCTAAGCGTGCTGTTGTTTCCAACATGCCCTTGGACGTCTCCGAGCAGGATGTGAAGGAGTACTTCGCTACCAGAGTTGGCAAAATCCGTAAAATTGAAGGCACCTACCGCGAGAATGGTAAGCCTACAGGTACTTATACACTAACTTTCGAGAAGGCTGGAAATGCTCTTAAGTTGTTAGAAACATACAGCAATCAGCCCATCGATGGTGGAAAGTCGCGTCTTGTCATCCAGATTTTGCTTGACGCTGCTTCCGCTGCCTCTGCTGTTCCTGTCAAACCTCTTTCTGAGCGCATTGGCACTGGAAAGCCTCAGAAGCCCCTTAAGACTAAGACCAACCAGCCCAGAAAGGCTGTTTCCACCCCTAAAGACAACAACAAGTCTACTAAGAAGCCTGCTGCCCGTAAGTCCACTAAGTCCACTAAGTCCACAAGGTCAAAGCCTAAGACAGCTGCTGAATTAGATGCCGAAATGACGGACTATTTTTCTAAGGCTGATGATATCGCTGTTTAGAGAAAACGTATTTTTAATTTTGACCCTTGATGCTACTCATATAATCTGTAATTCTGTTTTTTACTCCTCAGTGATTTGAGTTGACAAAATATGTTTCTGTTTTTTTCCCCATTTCTTTCTTCTTATCCATTTCATTTTTTTTTGTTCCATTTCCAATTCCCAGTTCCTAGATACTGACTTTCATTTTCCAGTTTCCAATTTATGGTTCTCAATTTCTGGTTTTTAATTTTCGGTTCTTCAGTTTTTAATTTTTTTTTCTGGTATCATTGATCCTTATTTTTATTTCTTAGCTTGAATTAATCACCCGGTTGGGTATGTTATAGGTATGAACCAAAACCAAAACCAAAACCAAAACCAAATTCATGATACATGCCGCCTATCCATGGTGTGTATTTAGATGGGTGTTTTTTGTTCTCTCAATTTGATTTTTCTACATAGGTATATATATTCTAATATAATTACAGCACCAACTATAGTGTTGTCTCTTTTAATTTTTTGTGATGATCGATCAAATAGTACTGTCTGATGCATAAGAAGACCGAGATGTACGTGTGTTTGACCGCGAAAGAGTCGATGTGATAGCTTGTCCTTTAGCAGTAGTATTTGTCTTGATTTTGTGAAGGAATCCACCATCAATTTTTCCTGTTTCAATTTCATGTATTAGTTCATCCTGGCCTATTTCATTGATAACAATATCCTCTGTTGGAGTAACCTTAGATGCACTGGCCTCTGGATTACTAGTGCCACGTTCCAAATGCTTTGCCTTCTCTATGAGAGTAGAGGCCTCTCCAACAATCGATCTTAGCAATTTCTCTAACATTACTAGCATAATGTTGCTCTTGTGTTCGAATCTAATTTGCCCTGTAATCTCTAGAGTCTGTTCGCTACCTAAGTCCTCATTTATCCAAGTAAGTCGTTGGTCCGATACTTTAACTGTTCCTGAGCTAATTTTTAAAGTGCGCGGTGATAAATAGGGGAAGTAGTATTGAGGGGCAAATATAATCGTCGGTGCGTTTACCTGTGGGGTTATTGTCAGTGTGAACTTCGCATGTCTCATATCAAACCGTGACACTTTCACCGGCCCAGCGATAGTCTGAGCGCATGGTCTGATGACTGCTTCTGCAGCACGAATACCATTACTGTACAGGCCACTTGAGGACTCAATTGTGTCGTCTTTACTATAAATTGACAAATCTTCGCCTGCGAAATTATCACCATATTTATGAGTGTTATTGATACAATAACACCAAATACAGTAATTAGTTTCAGAAATCTCTAAAGCCTGTAGATTAGCATCCATAGCCCTGATTTGGTTCGAGTAAGTACCACCGTTGTAGGCATGTTTGCTGTTCATGTCATATGGGATTCCGATTTCGGTCATTATGAGTGGAATATTACCAAGTCTCGAGCGTCCTTCGAGATGCATGAACTCAAACTGTTCAGCAAAAGAGTTCATGATGTACTTGTCTCCAAATCTCAATGCACGAAAGGGACTTTTGTACAAATCTCGCATGACACCGACCGCATCAACATTAAGAAATCTCCATCGCTTGAGCATGAGGGTCAAACCATCATAAAAATGAGGAGTGTACACACATTTATCATCAATGGCACTGTTATCGAATCTCATCAGATCAGGGGGAGGTGCATTTACTGGTGCCTGCATAAATCTGAACCAATCAGGATTGATTTCTTCAATCATATCACGGTAACGTCTCCAATGATCCACAAAATATTTGTTTACAAAGAGATACTCATGGAAATCTACACGCGAAATAGCGTCGGGGATTAATTGGAACTCAGCATGAGGTTTCCATGCGGCACGGAAGTAGTCAGGAATTAAAAGTTTTCGGTCCTTAGCGGAGTAGATTCCGTGAAGCTCCCAAATACAACCACCAGGCCAAGATCTCTCCCAACCATACTTTGCATCTAGTTTCTTCAATTGGTCAGGACTCAACCAGGTACTTTGTTTAGGGCTAACCAAGAATCTTTCATGGACCTTTTTTATACCGAAACCTGTAAACTTGTAGGTAGTTACTTCTTGTTTAATACCCTGTCCGAGAAGCATTCCCTGGAAGGGTGTTGGTGCAGTACCCAGTTTTACAGCCGTACTGCTGCTGGAAAGAACACCTAAGTCTTCCCAACCAATCAGACCTCCACCGGGCTCATTGATGCTCTCGAATCCTAAAATATAAGGGCCTAGGTTCGCTTCTTTGATACGGTGCATAAAATGCCTTAATGCAGCAAAATATTTATCTGATAAATATGTTCCCAAATTTATCCCGTTGATCTCGGTCTTTGGAGAGTATGTAGGTCCAGCAAAAAACAAAGTGAACATTGTTTGGCAAACTAATCTGAAATAATTAGAAGCCCATTGCATTTTAATTTGATGCTTTTTAGAAGCGTCCCACATCACTGCTGCATGTGTATCATCAAAATGTTCGTGGTTGAAACCAGCTGCATGTAGCGTCCATAATGGCGCACCACTTCCTCCACTGAATCTTGACCAAATGTCTTGGTGCGGGTCTAATATTACATATATTTTGCGGTCCACTGCTTTACGAAGCATGGAAATTGTATAATCGATGTATTCTTCATCGAAAAGATCTGGATGGTCTGGTTGCAGAGCATCCCAAGTAACAAGATATCTGATAGTGTTGAAGCCAATGTTTTTAATACGGTCTAAATGCACATCGACTTCATCTAATGGACAGGGGCTGTTTACATAACGATGGCTATCTTTTGCCGGGAATTTAGAATCTGAAGTGAAGTTAATTCCTCGAATAAGAACTGTTCGTCCTTCTTCATCAATAAACTGTCCGTTTTTGATACTTAGCATGTCAAGTAAGTATCGCGGTCAATTATTTGTATATTTTATACTGACGAAATTTCTCAATATTATAGTACTAGACAATTGCGTGCGTTGATCAACACTCTAGTAAACTTATTCTAAGTCTCTAGTGTACTTCCCAAGGTATAGGCAATTAGCAACTGTAAGCGGCCACAACGTTCAATGTGAGGTTCTAAGTGTAGATATGCAATTGCCTGACACAGCACCACATGATATGCTCACGCATATCGTCGTCATGTTCAGGAAACACTCATCGGGTTAGGTTGTATGCATTTACCCAGCATAACTGAAGGGTACAAATGATAGTAGAAACAAGTCGAATGTCAAAAAAAATTAAGTTATTTTCGAAAAATAAATATCTAGGAGCAAAAAATATGGATTTAATCGTCTAGTTATATTCTTATTGCGTGGAATTAGGTACAGTTTGTTCAAAACTATGTTCTATATCTAAGCTGTGTCAAAGTGCATAGTCTATTTATTATTAGGTTTGGTTTTGGTTCTGGTTTTGGTTATGACATCACACATTATGTCTCTTATTTATTTTTAACTCATTTTTCAATATTTTTATCGTCTTTGTTATAATTTCTCGTTGCTCGTTTAGAATTTTCAATCCATTCTTCTAAATTTGTCTTTATAGCTATGAGTTAAGAGCTTAGAGCTCAGAATGTAGAACTCAGGGAGAGGGCTACATGCAGATGTGCGGTAATACGTCCATGATTATTTGTAATTTCGTTAAATGGCATGTGATGTTGCATACGACGTTTTTACAATCCAACAAGTTTCAAGTTTTAATTTCGAGAAACACGCTGGCTTTGCAAGATTTTTGTTAATTTTAAAACCAAAAAAATCATTATTTAACTAAGAATAATTTATTTTCATAACTCTGGTCGTTTGGCCCTGATGTTAAGGCATCTTTACATGTTGTAGTTTTTATCAGTCGCTCTGCATACGTGTGTTTCAGGAATTTACGCTTTATGCTTTGTAGTACCGTAATGTGCATTTTCACGTATATACTACACAACTCACAATTGTGTTCTACGAGCAAGCTCATGGTATGTTAAATTTGAATGTGATTCTAGATTATGTATTTAAAATATTTAATATTCATTATTGGATTATTGTTGGCTCGTAGTTCGTATTTATTTAGTTTTTAAACAGTATACTGCAGGATATTAACCTTTATCTAACGTCTGTATGTAAGATATGCTAGATAACGATAATTTGAGGCTTGAAATCTCAAAAGCGGAAGAGTAGTCAGATCTCGCCTATTGGCCCATGCTTTTGCACCCTTCTCCTACCGTGTGATTAAAACGGTTACTTGATTTAACGAACGTTGTCATTTTCATGGTTACATTACACGTTATAATCATACCATGCTAGATTTTATTTTATAAGTAATATTCACAACAACATAGAGGAGTTAAAAACATATTGGGTCAAAACTAATAATAGGATCATTAATAGTATTTAAAGCATTGAAAAATAACTCTGCAAAACCCGAAATAATATATGTGCATCGTATTACATGTGAACAAGCGGCTTTTTTCTCCTTTAAGACCTCTGGGGATTCTTCTCTCTAAAGTGAATTAATTTTGAATTTCTCAAATTGAAGTTCATGCTTATTTTATTTCATGGCGTTAATTATATTGATCAATTATTAGTCTTTCATCTCATCGAGTATAATTGTTTTTCTTGTGCTCTGTGTGTCAATTGATAGTTCAGGCTCATTCAAACTAATTCAATTTATTTATAATTACACCACTAATAAACCCAATGGCTGAGAAGCTGAATTCTCGAACAATACTTAATAAATCCTTACCCTGGTGAGGTACGCGTATACTATGTGGCTTTCTGATTTACAAAGTAAGTATAGCTAAAGTAGATGAATATGTACATATTATGTCCATATTCGTTTAGTTATTCCCTTATATCTATTATCAATAACAGAACTAACCAACAGAAATCGGAGCAGGATGCATAGCCATTGGATTATCATGTATCTTCATTGGAATTCTTTATTTTTGTGATCCAGGAATGATCTCCTTGGGCAACCTTTGTTTCGGTGTTGGAGCCGCCTTAATTGCCGGTGTTCCACGTACCATTAGATTCCTAGTCTCACGTCGCAGACGGAAGGGCTCCCTAGTTCTTATTTTGGGCGTCATATTAGTTGCCGGAAAATTCGGAGTTACTGGAACAATCGTTGAAATGACCGGACTCGTTCTGGTTTTTGCCAGCAGCGCTGGTTTGATAATAACTTTCCTGAGAAACATGCCCATAATAGGACCTATATTAGACAGTCCTCAATTGCAGCCTTTGGTCCTCAAATTGGGTTCAGGTAGTATTCTCCCAACCTGAACAGGACTGTGGACGAGAACTCTCTCTAGTTTGTATTGTACTTTTTTTTTCATCTCTAAATCGCTTTGTTTCTTAGTTTCATTGAAATAAAATCAAATCAAATTATTTTAATACTATATAAATTAAGTTTGTTTAGTGTTAATTTGTTTATCAATAATCATCATATCAAGTTTAGCGGATGTAAAAAAGCCAACATCGAACATCAACATTGAGATAACAAAAACTGAACCATGAATAGTATAGTATATTATATTCCTGTTAGAATACAAAAATATGTATATAAACGCTAAACAAAGTCTAACTAGTAGTTAACACTGATAAGGTAGTCAGCCATGGCTTCGGCAACCTTGATAGCTTCGCCAGCACTAACTGGTTGGGAGTAATGAGCAATCAAAATAGTCTGAGCGGTTCTTACACAGATTAAACCGTCCTGCTCAATTTTACCGTAAATGCTACGATCTTCGGCCTTTACGACGAAGTACTTCTGGCCTTGTACACGCAAACCGTTGGTCTGGAGCTCGCTGGGATCGTCAAATCCACGGGCAATGGAAAGTAGCTCCTCACTGCTGGGGGCGAATCCGGCGCTCTGAGCCCAGATAGAATCGCCAGCCCGAGAAGCTAAAACAGCTTTATCAATTTTCTGCGATTGAACAAGATTGTCTACGTACGCTTGCCACGACATGTTTATGAAAACCGGTGGAGCTAGCTTTGGGAGTTTTCGTAATAAGGCAAGGGAGGAGGGCTCGTGATGTTGTTGCGACGCGACCCACTAACACTAACCCGTGCGTGTGTCTCTCGGAGCGTGTGTGTGCGCGTTGCGTTGTGTTATGAGCGTTAACATAAATAAAAACGAATTTCGTATGTATGTTCCATTTTGTTTTAGATCGAATCTGGTCAAACATAATTCATGAATTTGAGAGTTATTTTAATTTTGCTTTTTTAAAAAAATACTATTAGTTACATTTCATTATGAAGGAGTAAAAAGGTCCAAGATTCATTTCTCAATGTTAGCGGAGTAGAAATAGAGTTCTATTGAATTTTGATGTCTTGAGTGGACAAAATTACTAAAACAAATATTCCGGCTGCCTACTGAAAGAAGTTCGCTTTTCTATTCAAAGTTCATCCCTTTATGAACAGTTTTATGTTTCTTATACAACTGTAAATACAGCATTCATTAGTTACTGCTAGTTAGCTGCTGCTTGTGTTGTGCTAACTATCCCATCTGCTGCAACAGCATTCACCAAGCTCTTAATCCTATATTTCGAAATAACTTAATTTATCGTATTCATCTTGATGTTCTTCACCGTAATATTCGATAAATCTTTCTTTTGTTATGTATAGCTTGAAATTCAACGGTGGGATATCATCTTTAACGACCCGCTGCTTCTTAGTTTTTGGCTCTGGTGCGTTAGGGTTCGTCTTGGTGTAAAACATTCGAAGAAGCATAATTGCTTCTCGTCTCCTTATGCTCGGATATACATTATATTCTTTGCCTAAGCACTCTTCACTATTTGGAAGATTTACATTCACCCCAGTTACAGATCCGCACCCTCCAAATCTCTCATTTCCTGCACCGAAAAACACCTCTTTGATTTTTGCCTGTCTAAGCGCCGAAGCACACATGATACATGGTTCTACTGTTACATATAAAGTACTACCTTCGAAATCTGCAAAGTCTCGGGTAGCCATAGCACAAAGCTCAGCATGTCTTGTACCATTCTGAGTACGGTTTGTGTCGTTATGTCCTGTTGCTAGTATTTCACCATCCTTAACAAAAATACATCCTACTGGCACCTCGCTTAATTCTAGAGCTTTACGGGCCTCTGCCAGAGCCAATTCCATATACTCTACATCGGTCATTCTGACGTAATTTACTAGCCTTGAATCTCTTTTAAACTACCAAACTAGTTTGTACACTAAATTGGCTGTTTAAAATCATTTACAAAGTATTGAAATTCGTGCACATCGTTTGTTGACTTTGAAAATTTTAGTTATGATAAATTATTTTCCGGATGAAAGAAAAAAAGCCAAGCATATTTAACTCAGTTCACAAAGGTATCAATCCCATAAACTATTGACAAACGTGAAGGTTGTGGATACGCTTAAATAGCCTTACTGAATACTGCATTAAAGAAACAATTTCAATTCAAATTAATTCAACTAATATATATTTCAGTTTACTTCTATAACAATTATAATTTATAAATATTTTTTTTCTGTTTTTTTTTTGCTTTAACTTTATCTTTAGGTATACGCCTTGAAAGAAGTTAGAAAAGTCTTAATTGATAGTGCTCTCAGTGAACTTTCTGGCGTTAACGAACATTTGCAACCAGGGGCCATGGATCAAGCCACCCTTAGGGATCCAAGACTGGGCGTAAGCCATGATGTTACGCTCTGGGTGAGGCATTAGAGCAAGAACACGGCCATCAGGAGACTTGATACCAGCGATACCGTCAGGACTTCCATTAGGGTTGAAAGGATACTTCTCAGTGATCTTACCGTAGTTGTCAACGTAGCTGAGAACCTGTAGATTCTGGCTGTGGAACTGCTTCTGCTGTTCAGGAGTCTCGAAGAAAGCTCTACCCTCACCGTGCGCAACAGCAATCGGGAATCTAGAGCTCTGCATACCTTGGTAGAAAACACTATCGGCCTTTCCGTCGACTTCAACCATGACTGTACGACCCTCGAACTGTTCACTGCTATTGGTCTCAAACGTGGGCCATGATTCGCAACCAGGAATCAACGACTTCAACTGCGTCAAGAACTGGCAACCATTGCAAATACCAATTGCAAAAGTGTTCTTACGTGCGAAGAATTTCTTGAAGCTCTCCTTCAGTTGATCGTGGAAAAGCACAGTTGATGCCCAACCATTACCAGCGCCGAGCACATCACCATATGAGAAACCACCAGGACAACAGAGACCCATGAAGTTACTGAGAATAGTCTTTCCACTGAGCAGATCACTCATGTGGACATCAACTGCTTCGAAACCAGCAAGCTGCATGGCATAAGCCAACTCCATGTAGCCGTTAATACCTTGCTCACGCAAAATGGCGACTCGGGGTTTGCTGCTGAAAACTGGCAAAGCGATCTTAGGCTCGAACGAGTAATGATATTGCAAACCAGGGTCAGCGTTGTCTGCAATGTTAGCAAGCTCCTGATCAGCACATTTGGGATTATCTCTAAGTCTCTGGATGTGATGGGAGGTAAGAGACCAGGCAGCTTGAAGTTCAGCTCTAGTAGACTCCATCTGTAAGCTCTTGAAAAGCACAGTTTGTTCCTTGGACTGGTTAGGTTCAGCAACAACAGAGATATTAGAAACAGGTACGCCATTAACGGTGAGAATATCAGTGAACTTCTCGAGATCTTCATCTCTGACTTGGAAAACACAACCAGGAGTTTCGTCAAACAACAACGCAGGCTCATTCAAAATGAAGTCAACACCAACTCTAGCAGCAAACGCCATTTCCAAAACGGTAACAACAACACCACCATCAGAAACATCGTGGTAAGCCAAGACGTAGTCGGTCTTGTGCAAGGCGGAGATAGCATTCAACAAAGAGTTCAAATTAGCGATATCAACATCAGGGATATTACCGCCGACTTTACCATAAGCTTGAGCAACAGCAGATCCACCAAGTTTGTTACCACCAGCAGAGGCTGAACCGGTAGAAATATAAACAAGTTTCGAACTACCGCTACGAGACAAAACTGGTGTCCAGGTTCTTCTGACATCATTGACAGCACAGTATGCAGTAATATCAACTGTAACAGGAGAAATTACTTCCTTGTCTTCCCATTTAGTTCTCATGGACATAGAATCCTTACCGACAGGTACAGACACATTCAAACTGATACAAGCTTCACTCAATGCACTAACAGCCTCATACAATGCATATCCATCACCACTGTTTTGAGGAGCAGCCATCCAGTTAGCACTCAAGCGAACTTCATCCAAACCACGAACATCGGCAGCATATAAGTTGAGCAAACTCTCAGCCAAGGCAACTCTAGATGCAGCAGCAGAAGAGATGATGGCAAGAGTGGGACGTTCACCAGATGCAAAAGCCTCACCGGTGAATACATTAGGGCCATAAGACGTGGCAGTGACAGCAACATCAGCAACAGGTACCTGCCAAGGACCAACCATCTGCTCACGGGCAACCAATCCGGTAATAGATCTGTCACCAATAGTGACCAAAAACTGCTTAGATCCAACAGAAGGCATACGGAGAACGCGGTGTAAAGCATTCTTGAACTCATTTCTATCAAGCTCGAAGGGGGAGATGTTCAATTTCTTCTGGACGTCAGTGCGCTGCATCTTAGGGGCATTGCCGAACAAGACGGACATATCCAAATCAATGGGTGCTTGGCGCTCAGGGTACTTGCTGTCGTTAACAGTTAAGTGAGGCTCTGCGGTAGCATAACCTACAATACCGTAAGGAGCACGCTCACGCTTGCAGAAAGCCTCGAAAACAGAGAGATCCTCGTCGCTAACAGCAAGAACATAACGTTCTTGTGCCTCACAACACCAGATTTCCATGGGAGACATACTCTCATCCAAGCACGGAACCTTTCTAATATCGAAAACACCACCGAGACCGTTGTCATGAACCAATTCAGTGAAAGCATTGGAAAGACCACCGGCACCGACATCGTGAATACAGAGAATAGGAGATTTAGGACCCAAAGCGATACAAGCATCGATAACCATCTGGGCACGTCTCTGCATCTCAGGATTACCACGCTGTACAGAGGCGAAATCAAGGTCAGCCTTGTTGCTGTCACCACCACTGGCAACAGAACTAGCAGCACCACCACCAAGACCAATAAGCATTGCGGGGCCACCAAGAACAATCAAGTGACTCTTAGGAGGAACAACGCGGTTCTTCAAAGCAAATCTGGGTCTGACAGTACCGACACCACCTGCCAACATAATTGGCTTGTGGTAACCTCTGATCTCCTGATCTTGGTCAGCCTGCAAAGACATAGTTCTGAAGAATCCAGTCAAGGCAGGTCTGCCAAACTCGTTGTTAAAGGAACAGGAACCCAAAGGAGCCTCAATCATAATGTCCAAAGGACTGGCAATATGATCAGGTTTGCCAATGTCCATTTCCCAGGGCTGCTCAAAGCCAGGAATACGTAAATCACTGACAACGAATCCAGACAAACCAGCCTTAGATTTAGAACCCTGACCAACGGCACCTTCATCTCTGATTTCACCACCACTTCCAGTAGCAGCACCAGGGAAAGGAGAAATAGCAGTTGGATGGTTATGGGTTTCGACCTTGGCCAAGTAAGGAACGGTTTCTTTGGTCAACGTATAGACGTCGAGCTCGTTAGGAGCATAGAAATATCCATCAGAACCCTGCATAACAGCTGCGTTATCACTGTAAGCACTGATAGTATAGCCCAAATGAGCATTGTTCTCATGTGTGGCCTTGATCATCTTGAACAAACTCTTTTGACGGAATTCCTTCTCTGATCCAAACTTCCACTGGGCGTTAAAGATCTTGTGACGACAATGCTCACTGTTTACCTGGGCAAACATGAAAAGTTCAGCATCCGTGGGATCTCTATTGGGAAAAGCCTGGTTAAGGTACTCAATCTCGTTAGCATCCAAAGCCAAACCCATTGATTTGTTAACCTCAGCCAAATTTGAGCGAGAGATTGTTTGGGCAGGATGCTCAAGGGGAGCATCAAACAAAATCTTCTTGTCAACCGGCTGATTAACTACGACCTGTTGAGTCATACGATCGTGGAAAGTGTTAAGAAACGAAGAATGCTTGATGTGCTCGTCAATAGGGAATCCCTTGCGAACAGTGACCAATAAAGCAATTCCACGCTCAACACGAGCAATGTCCAAACCACAATTCTGAAGAATATTTGTAGCCTTAGAAGACCACGGTGAAATGGTGCCTGAAAGTGGAACAACATACAACAACTGGTTTTCTTCGGAAGACAGGTTGGTTCCAGCCTCAATGGCATTTCTAAGCTCATTGTACTGCGGATCATTTTCAGGATGTTTGGTACCATACTCCAAAATTGATTTCAGCTGTTCCATTTGCTCAGATTCAGGGTTGAAAGAGTCATTGGGCTCAACATAATGAACGTACAAACTGCGCAGACCAATAATGGCTGAAGAGTTTAGGCTTTTATTCATTACGCTAATGTAGTGATTCACCCTAAAAGGAGAAAGGGCGACGCCGCCGCTCAAAGTGATCATATTAGCCATTTTGCAACAGATTTGGATAGCTGGATCAGGATAATCGAAATGAAAATTCCTATAGTGTCATGAGTCACGTGTTTGCCCTGAACGATTGTTCCTGATACGCATTTATTCAATGGAGATATGAATAAATCTTTGATTTAATATATAAAATTTCATTATTAAATTACCGGGTTTATTTTGATATACTTAGATATTTTTTTACTGCATTTTTTCCGCCACTAATTGTAAGGTATATTCAAATAATCTATACTGTTTCCTAGTGCTTAGACACTTTTTTTTTTAAGTACCTGTACCATAATCAGTGATAATGATAAATAAAATAACATGATAATGGTTTCATATTTTCCTGGCTCTTTTGGTCTTGAGTTTGGGTTAAACTGATCAAATAAGCAAGCACAATATCAAAACGATACCGAATTAGCTGAACACAATGTAATTGAATTAAATTGGAAATAAAGGAAAAAGCAAATTCAATTCCGATTAGTTGGTATTTTAATTCAAAAGTTATAAAAGCTTTTTAAAATTATTTCAATGATTTATTTATCTTGATCCTAGATAGAAATAATAAATAAATTTTTGAAGACAAACCCTTTCTTTTTTTTTTTCTTTTAATTTTAGTGATGGCGCAAGGAGTATTAAAAAAACAGCAACCAAAAAAGAAACTTGCTGTCCAGAAACGTAACGCTGGCAAACTCAGTATTAAAAATGCTAAATCATTGAAACCAAAGCGTGATAAAGCACGGAAAATTGCTGAGCAAACAAGAAAGCATTTATCAGTATTAACAAAAACAACGGAGAGCAACACTAGCGCCAAGGTCGGTCATCTAGATATCCTGAAGAAAGATACAAAGAAAAAGGCTTAGGTCTACTTATTTATTTACTTGTATTTATATTTAATTTCATTCTTATTTGAATCGATCTGAATTCGATCTGATTCGGCTCGATTCAAATTATGAATGCAATGAGTTTATGACCAAAGGAAGAAATACAAGCCCCATAATTATCAACAACCTCTTCAATATCAACTCAATTGATTTGAAGATGCATTGAGCTATGATATGTTCTTTGTTGAGAGATTTCTTGAAGTAATAATTAATGAATATAGGCGTTTTTTATAGAAATCAAATCTAAGTTTCTACAGTAATAAAATACATGGACTGATTATATTGTTTGAAAAGAAAGCCTTAAGAAAATTCCTGTTTATATGTTTCCATTGACTCTTTCATAGTTCATTTTTGAATCAATTTTAGGCCAAAGATGTACATGCATGTAAAGTAATTGCACATGGCTTGAACAAAAGGTATACAAGATTAACTCAAAAGGATTAAGTGAATAAGAACAGTATTGATTTGAAGAGGAAGTAATAAATTCTAATATTCGGAAAGAATTGAAATCGAAATCAGTTCGAGATAATCAAAATGGATATTGCAGCTACTTGTACATTTAAAGCTTGTGAGCCACTGTAAACATGATTTTGCTGGTTACTTCAATTGCATAGAAGTCAACATCAAAATTAAAAACATGTGTAGACTTCGTGAATTCTAATTAGAATTCATCAGTTTATTACTGTCAATTCATTTTAAACTACGTTTCGTTTGGTTTGTTTGGCTTAGTTTAATTTAATCTAATCTAATTTTATTCAATTTGATTTGATTCAATTTCATTTAATTTGATTTAGTTTGATTTAATTTGATTTAGTTCTATTGTCAATGCGTGTAAATGTATATATATCTATCCATTTGTATGTCTAGCACGTACTGGTACATGGTAAGGGAGCGCACATTCTCCGTCTCCCATCGCTAATGAACGAATCTGATTACTCATTGGCCTCTCTTGAGATAAGTCAGTACGTTTTAGTAAAAGTAAAAGTAAGGTCAAGTGGATATTATTTTTATAAAGAAAATAATAATAATTAAACTAAATCTATCTTGAATTTTTACTGACTAGCAGGTTCATAAAAGTTTGACCATACCAATAAGCATTTATAATGAAGCACAATCTTTCTTCTGCTGCTAAAGCTATTGCTACCAAATCCAAGCATTCTAAATATTTAAACCAACTGGTGCGGGTTGATCAGGCTGGTGAATTGGCGGCTGACTACATATATAAGGGCCAATTAATGGTATTCAAGCATACAGAACTCAAACCTCTGATCACGCATATGTGGGAGCAAGAAGTCCACCATCACAAAACATTTGACACTTTACAAACGGAAGGAAGGGTCAGACCCTCTTTACTCACTCCTGTTTGGAGAATTGCTGCTCTCAGTTTAGGTTTTCTAACTGCAATTCGAGGTAAAGAATCCGCAATGGCTTGCACAGAAGCTGTTGAAACCGTAATTGGCGGACATTATAATTCACAGTTACGCTATTTACTGGAAGCTGAAATGAAGACCAAAGAAGGCAATGAGGGCATTGAGAACTTGAAGAAAATAGTTTCCGAGTTCCGTGATGATGAGTTGGAACATTTAGAAACAGCTGTTGCCAATGATGCGCATGGTGCTAAACCATACTGGCTGCTAACTGAGGTCATTAAAAAAGGATGTGCTGCCGCAATCAAAATTGCCGAGCGCGTTTGAATGTTGAATCCTTTTTTAAAGTACGAGGATCATTTATATTATACATTTATATAATTTTTAAAGAAGGATATACGGTAGATACAATTGAAACTATAGTTCTACTAGTAGTTCTAGTTGTAGTTAAAGTTTGTCTGTAATTGATTATCCACTTCTATTTCCTGAATTTGTATAGTATACAGCATAAGTATTTCGTTTTAGTTTCAGTTTTAGGTTTATATTTTGTTTTTGTTTTTTCTTGTTTACTTATTCCACTGGTTCTACTGGTTCGACTTGCCAAGTAAGCGGTCTCTCGAAATCCGAACAAAAGCTGAACGGTATAGGGATTGACCACAATCTGGTCTTATATTGCTAGGTACATACCAATATTTGATTAAATTGAATTGAATTACACTTTGTTTTAATAGAGCTGTTCAATTCTTTAAAATAAAAAAGAAAAAGAAAAAAGTAACTGTGTTAGAAGCTATAAATTAAAATGCCTCTCTAAGTTGAGTAATATTTATTCATAAAGTCACTCTCACTCACGTTTTGAGGTTCATGCTGCTCATACATTAAGACAAATTCGTAATCGCGATGTGTTAGTCATCACACATGGTTCAGTTAATCTGGTTGATTGCAGCATTTTGGGTCAATTTCGCCCAAGCAGCTCTGAATCCAGTGTTCATTCTCAACAGAGACATTCCTGGAACTAATGATGTCCTAAGCCCAGCCGAATTCACTTCTGTCTTGCAGTATTACAGTGGTAAGACGCTTGACACCAACTCGCAACAGGTGCTCAAAATTCTTGATACTTTTGAATATCAAATGCTAGCTGATCCAACAGAAATTATTGCGCTGGTAAACTACGAAGAAGAAAGTTTAGGTGAGCCTAGTTTCTATATTACTGAGGATAGCAATGACATCGTAAAACAAGCAAGCACCAGGGTTTACAGTGCTGAATCAACTGAATTCACTGATTTTTTGTATGAAAGCTCAAAATCTGTTAGAAAGAATGTTATAGTTATTGGTGTAAACTCGAGGAACATCCGTAGATCTGTTTCCGAATCTAAGCGACAGGAAACGACCATTCCAGCAGCGTTTTTTACTACCCAGGAGGATTGTGAGGCTGGTACTAACAACTGCACTGGCCACGGCAGCTGTGTGAAACAGGGTAACTCTATGTACGCTTGTAAGTGTGTGGCTTCTCAGTCTGAGGATGGAAAAACTATTAAATATGGTGGTAATGATTGTTCCAAACGAGATATCAGCTTTCAATTTAATCTAATTGTTGGAACAACTTTAGCCATTTTCGTTGCTGGTGCTTTGTCTATCAGTTTACTAATGAAGCTTGGTTCAGAGCCTTTGCCTGGTATTCTTACAACTATATGAACATCCACTAAACTTTGACCGGGTCTTGACTAGGTCTTGACATGGTCTTGACTCTGACTTTGTTATCTCATAATAATTACCTTTAAAAATCATATGTAGCAAATGTCCCCTTACCACTTTGCCATTTCTAAGTATTTCATGGACAGTTTTATTTGCTAATTTCGCATGCAATTCGAACCTCACGTTAACTCGGTTGAACTGGGGGTCTGTGTATAAGGGTATGGGTATCTATGTGGTTCAGTGACAGGAAGCTAAAATTTAACTAAGTTTCTTTGAATTTTTAATTAGGCTCACTAGTTTCATTAGTTTTATCTGGAAAAAAAAAGAAAAAGTACAGGTATTTCTGCGTATAAAATTGTTTAGTGTCGACTTATTATTCTCATCTTATGTACATATTTCGTTCGTTAGTTTGTGAACTATCTATTCTATTCTATCCTATCCTTTCAAGCCAAGTCCGAATTCCTTACAGACTTTTCTAACATCTCCAAATGCAGCTCTATCACCCATCATGACCACCGTAGGATTTGATCCAGTCAGAATTTTCTGAGCCACTCTTTGTAAATCTTTCACTGTAAGCTGATCGATTCGGGAAACCATATCTTGAACATCCATTTTCTTTCCGTTCATTTCAATTTGACGTCCAGAATCCTCCATTTCAACTACCCTGCTTTCTAGATTCATGAGTAATTGAGATCTCAACTGGTTTTTGGCCCTCTCCACTTCAATGGCTGAAATTGCATTGGGGGTAAACAGGGAAGCCAACTGCGAGCAAATCACATAAGGAATGTACTTAGCAGCAGCAGGCACGGCTGAACATGAGATTCCAAATAGTCCATCGTCTGAGTATGTATGATTGACACCTAAACAACTTTCAATGTATCCGTACTGGTTCAAGACTTGAGTATAAAGCCTTGAGTACATACCCTTACCCGGTCCACCTGCAGAAAACGATCCTCCGCCTCCCAACAGGGTCTGAAGAGTCGCGCAGGCATACACATCTTTATCATTAATTCCCAAACCTCTAAATAAAATGTGACAATGGTAGAATTGTGGCAAGTTTCCTATTTGAGGGGGCAATGGCACGCATTTCTCACCTGCGACATATGTGCTTCGCTTTTGCGTTATTTGAGGCACATTTGCGGTAGCCTTGAAATCACCGAAATATTTAGATGCAATTTCTAGCGATCTGTCATGCGGAATTCCAATAAATGACAGAGTCAAATTCTCCGGTCTGTACATGGCGTGTCTATATTGCCATAAAAGTGCAGGAGTGACAAGCAGCAACTTTTCTTTAGGTATTAAAAGCGGATTTCCTAATCCATCACTGAAAGCTGCTTGATGAGCCAGTTCTGGAAGCAATGTTTCAGGGTTTGTGTTTACTGATTCTATTTCATACTCAGTAGCTAGAACTTGCTCCGCGACCTCCTCTGGCAATAATAACGGTTCTGTTACTGTTGAAGATATTAATTCAGCCATTTGCTCGATATCTTTTGTGAATGTGCTTGCTTGATATATCATTGTCTCTCTAGAGCTTTCACATTGATAATTTCCGCCCAATGCTAGTAATTTCTGCTCCATTTCTTCTTGGGTAAATTTCTTTGTGGCTTTAAATGAAAGTCTGTCACATAAATGTGACATTCCTATTAAGTTTTCGTCTTCAAATCGCGAGCCTGCTTTGATATATGCTCCAACTCCAGCAAAATGGCAGGGGTACGGCGATGTGATAACTTTTATACCATTGGCAAGTTTGCTCAACGGGTATTCTACATACTTAGCATTCGGTTTCATTGTATATTTAACACAACTAATATGAAAAACTGGTATTAATAGTAATTAATGCAAAATGTATGCCAACCAAACGCTCTCGATGATTAAGCACGGTCTAGCCTAGAATCAGCTGGGATCTGGCATCTAAGATCTAACGTCTGGCACCGAGCCATATGACGTCTGATATATTTATATATATTTAGGGCAGGTAAGTCTAATCTGATCGAATGGTGCTAAGTGACACAAAAATCATAATTGGATCCAATTTAGTATAAAAAGTTCTTGGAAATTATTATTTAGATAAATGAATTAAGTATTTATTTATTTATACGAATTTAGCTTTGACCTTGATAACCTGAGAAGCCAGCCTTCTTCATTATTTCTAAACCAACCTAAAGTCATCATTGATTTTTATCAACACTCTTTTGAACCTGCTTTAAAAATAAAAAAAAATGATGAGTCCTAAATTTCAAAAACAAAGTAACTTTGTTGTCATCGAAATTATAATAATGCAATTATTGAGAGTCATCGATAAACCCAAACATATATAGTTGTTTGTCTTTTGATTTGTTTTTTTATATTATTTTTTGTAATATATATTCCACAGTAACGTCTAGTTGGCTGATGCAGGACTAGTACATTTATACATATATATGCTTATATATATGTACACTGAGCTTCAAAATCATGGAGGAGGAGGAGTTTCAAAAAAATAAGCAATGATTAGATGTATTTTCATGTGTGACCGGTTTAGTGGTTTTCAGCTGGTATATAGTTTCTACATATTTTCAGATTTCTTCAGATTATTTTTAAGTTATTTTAAATTCAAAAAAAAAAAACTGTATACGCATCAGATACTGTACAAATTAGCCACAGATAGGATTGACAATTGAAAGTTCAACTCTTATGTGTTAAGTTTATGCTCAATTCCCTCCAACTTATGCGCGAAAGCCATGGTATATTCCATGAACAATAATGTAAGAATAGTGTGTGGTCCAATTCGCATGGCCTGAGCACCGAATCCCTTGTACAATGCCATGATACCCTCGCTTTTAACCGTTTTATAGATACAGTCCCACAAGCTATTGTAAAGATCACCCTTCTGGTTATACATTCTGGTCATAATAACATCAGGTGGGTTCATCACAATTGCTACGCCAATACCAGAACACAATCCAGCTAACAGGAATCGTTGAGGAGAGTTGGGTTTAACAATATCCAATTCATCAATTAAAGATCCTGAAGCATGATAGACAGGTAATTGGACACTAGATCCAATGGAAGTTCGTAATACTGCTGCAGAAACACCTCTGTAGAGCTCACCCTTCTTGAAAAGATCCTTAAACGCTTGAGTTAAACCTGTGTAATGGGTCTGTTCACCAACAGCCATCGTCGGAGAATATGACTGCATTCTCACTTTGATTAAATAGAAAGGAGATCCTAAAAGAGCACCGAATGCACCAGTAGTAGCACCACAACCAACACCGATTGCATAGTTAGTGGCCGAAGCATCTAAGCCGAACAATTGGTTCACTGTGCGTCGTAATGGTTCATAAAGGCCCAACCTTGACCCATTCATCATCATTTGGTATATATAAGCTGGTGACAAGCCAGCCTGAATGCCACGAATACCCTCATTTTTAATGATAACGGTCATGGATTGCAAGACATTCTTGTAGATTTTGGGTGCATTGGCAGATGCAACTGAAAGCTCACCTTGCAATTGAAGACGTGTCTTAACAACTTCAAGAGGATTAGTTACAGTTACTGCCATGCATGCTGCTGCTGCACCTGCCAGAAAACTGCTGGTGGTGGAAATACTCATAGCGTTTAATGAAATTTAAATTATGTAATTGAGGACGGTGAAGAGTCATTGTGATGTATGTTTCATGTTTCATCATGCAGCTGTAGTCATGATCATATTTGGATATCTGGTCTTCATCTTAATTACTTATCACTAACAAAAAGGTTATTCTAATTAACTTTTTCCTATATTTTTTTACATTTTTACATCTTTGAGACGTTAGAATTTATAAGTTATACTAAACTGAACCTAACACTGTAAAATAGTACGTTAAACATGCGTGCGCATAAATACATGGATACGATATATAATGAACCAAGATGACCTAAAATAAAAGATTTTTGTGGTTTCACATTGCACATGCGCAGTTCATTCAGTAGATGTCAATGTAGGTGTAAACGCAAGTTTATAAGTTTGTTTATTTACTTAATAATACAACCCGACGCGTAAAGCTAGTAAGTAACTAATATAATATAATATAATATAATCCACTATAATCTAACCATCCAGATTTGACTTGAATTTTGACTATCTACCGGTTGATTTCTTTAGTGGTTAAGTCAATTTTATAAGGCTCTGCATTTCAAATTGAAATTATGAGGGGTTCATCCAATGGTATAATCCTGAATCAAGCCAAAGCTATATACCATCGTACAAATGTACTGAAAGTTGCTATACCACTCTCCAGCTACTGTTTTAACTTGCCCAAATTTCGCCATTTCAGTACAAATTTTGATGCTGAAATAGGTAGTACTTCTGGTCTTTCAAAGGCTGGCCCTTTAGGACCACCTCTTGAAAATTTACCTACTTTTGCACCTTCTATGCTGCATCATATTTATAATATTCAGAAAACATATCCAGATGCAGTTATTTTAACGCAAGTAGGATCATTTATGGAGATATATTTTGATCAAGCAGTGGAACTCGCTAGTAAACTGGATCTTAAACTAGCTAAAAAAGCACAAACTTCTCCAGAAGGAAATCCTACCGTTTCATTTGCAGGATTTCCCGTTCAACAAAAAGAAAAATATGAAAAGATACTTGTTCGCGACTTAGGAAAAACTGTTGTGGTTTTAATGCAGAACTCAGCAAAAATTGGTAATGGTAGTAGCGAAGAGGAGAAAAGACCTGTAAGCCGTATTTTAACTCCTGGAACTTTGGTATCTGAGTCATTTGTGGATCAAGATTCTAATAACTATTTAGCAGCTGTCAAATTGAGTGGAACTAAACATGTATCACTTGTTTGGACTGATGTAGTTAGTGGAAAAGTCCGCTATCAGATTATGTTGCATGACGAACTCGGTAATGCATTGGCCAGGGTTAACCCTAGCGAAATATTAGTGCCTCAAAACTCGCGTCGATTGGATTTTATAAATGAAACAATTAGTGTTTACGCTGCTACTGCAAAAGTAAGTCCATATAAATTTCCTCCTAAAGAGATGCTTCAGGTGGAGTCAAATTCTACTGAGAGTAAACGATTCTATCTAGATAGCCTGCCTTCAGCTGTTCAATCAGCTTATGTTGGGCTCATTGCATACATTAATGAATGCATGCCGGAAGCACCGATTGACATAGAAGATCCTACTGAATTTTTGGCTAAGGATGTGATGCAGATTGATTCACGAGCTCGCAGTGCATTAGAAATTCTCGAAAGTCCTAAGGGTAAACATGGCTCTTTGTTTAGTATTATCAAACGAACCAAGTCTTTTGGAGGTGGCAGATTGTTACAGGAGTGGCTGCTTGCTCCATTACAAAATATTGATACTATAAAACAGCGCCAAGATAACGTGAGCTTCTTTATGAATCAGTCATATGTCTTCATTAGACAGCTGCAAGAGACATTGGCCGAGTTACCAGATGGACAACGACATATACAAAGGTTTGGCGCAAACGGTAGTGATTCTTCCAATTTACTTCTTCTGGCTTCCTCGGTACGGTTCCTAAAAGTTATATCTGACATGCTGGAAAGAGTCGGATACACCTCACCTTTGAGTACCTTACTTGTTGGACCTCTGGAATTGGCTGATGATATTTCTAAAACTATTGAATCGCCAAAACAAGACGAAGAAAACAAAATTAGTGACTACACTACGTCTCCCCAAATCTTAGCTTCATCCAATTATGCATATTTGAGAAGGTACTTACCTGTGCTGCTACCTGTCACGCCAAGGTTAGCTGAACTTCATGATCGTCAGGTAGCTATTGATGAAAAGATAGGAAGACTACACTCTGAACTTACACAAAAATTTGGTAGATGTGAATTAAAATGGTCTCCTGGGCACTACTACTATGTACAAGTTCCAACCACAGCAGTTAAAGGCGAGCGCATATTAAAGATGAATAAACGAGTTAGCTATATAGAAACACCGGAATGGACAGCATTAGGTCAAAGTCAATCTGAGCTTGACAATGATCTTAAATGTGCCGAAAAAGAATTATTAGACGAGTTCAAGGAACGCCTAGGAGGTTATAGACCAGCATTGCGAAAGGCTTTTGCGTTTGCTGATGAGGTTGATGTTTATCAGAGTCTGGCAACTCTTGCCAATGAAAAAAATATGGTTAAGCCAATATTCATTGAAAATGACACTAAAGAAAGTGTCTTTAATATTACAGGTGGGCGCCACGTAACCGTTGAAACTGGCCTAGTACTTAATGCCACTAGTGCTGGGGGGTTTGTGAAAAATAACTGTCACCTCTCCAGTAAGAAGCCTGTTGTCATGATATCAGGTCCAAATATGGGGGGAAAAAGCACATTTATCAGACAGAATGCCATAATAGCATTGCTGGCTCATATCGGCAGCTATGTCCCTGCAGATAGCGCAGAGCTGACTGTTGTTGATAAAATATACTGCAGACTTGGAGCTGGGGATGATCTTTTCAATGGAAGATCTACATTTATGATGGAGATGCTAGAAACAGCTGCGATCTTAAGAGATGCTACTAGTAGGTCACTTGCCATATTGGACGAAGTTGGAAGAGGGACGTCTGGAAAAGACGGAATAGCAATTGCGTTCGCTACGATAAAGCATCTTGCTGATAGAACAAAATGTAGAACGCTTTTTGCAACGCATTATGGCACAGAAATTTGGAATCTTCTTGATAAGGATACTGCGGAATCGATAACCCCACTGCAAGCCAGTGCTGATTTGGATTCCAGTGGTGATCTTATTTTTGATTATGAACTCAAGAAAGGCGTTTCGAAAAGCTCTTATGGTTTGATGATTGCTAAAATGGCAGGATATCCCGATATCGCTTTGAAAGAAGCAGTTGAAGTTCAAAATAATATATCATAGTATTCTTTACTATGAAACCCCACTTAAATTAAATGTGTTTTCCTGTAAGTAAAAGGTCCTAGTAATAAGGTTAAAAAAAATTAAGCAATGAAGGTATATCTTAGATTCTGAACTGAAAACCTGATTAACTGAAACATAAATCATTCGAAAATTATCTGCCGTTGTTGTCAAAGAATGACTTGGTCGGGTGCAATGTTCAGCTAAAACCTGAATTATCAACAATTGTATATACCCGATTCTTTTGGTAAAAAAAAAAAATGCTATAACTAGTGCTGGATACCCTTTTAGAAGATTGGATTTTTTTTTCAATACCTCATTGATTTTCCAATCCGCTTGTTGGTATATATCATTGTTTCAGTAGACGTAAAAAAAATTATTTCTGTGCTTGATTTTCAAAAATATATATATTCTAGTAATATCTAATCAATAAGAGCAACCTTTTTATTGACCCGCTAAGCTTGGTGGATAGAATTTCGTGGTGCTATAATCGTTTTTGCCAAACCAAGCCAAGCCAGGCTAAGCTAGGCTAGGCTATATAATTATTAAGCTGGTCGGTGGAATGGAGGAGTTGAAGGCACTGAGAAGAAACAAAATTGACCTAGAAGTCCTTCGACAATTCTTTATAAATAGCAGCACTAAATATGATAAGGTAAAGTTGGCAGTAAACGAATTATCGGATCTTCCCCCGGCAGTATTGAAGTCATATTTACATGTTTCAAAATATGTCAAACTAGTAAATATTATATTCGGACAACAACGCCATTTAGATCATATCAAACCAGAAGAATGGCATAATGTTGCTTTGTTTCTATTTGAAAGCTTTCAAATATTTACAGATTCTATTGATGGCGAATTAGAATACTTGAAATATGTAAATGATATCTTCAAAGCACTTAGCATGCTTATGACTGCTATTGAGAGCATAAACATGAACGATCTCCCACAGATTTTACGGATATGTACAGAATTTGTCGAATCCATGCCATTCAAGGAGAACACATGTACTCTATTCATAATGCGTACGCTGAGACATATGGTGCAGGTCAGATTTGAGGAAGCAATTATATTGGGTAGCATGTTAATGACATTACCGAAACCAAAGAATCAAAACCTTATATATGAGATGTTGGTTTATGGCTGTTTAAATCCGCAGCCTCTGGATGTCATTAGTGCTCTAAGCCCACCATTAATTGGACCTGATGAGGTCGAATTCAGTAAGAATACAAATTTTGACTATATATTTACATATTTGAGGCCAAGTAGCAATGCAAGTCTATCAAGTTTTGTAGCTGCTGTTGCATTGGTTCTGGCAGAAACACCCTCGCTGAAGAAAAAACGGCAAGCAATAGATGCCAGCTCAGAAACGGAGATTCACAATATGATCCACGCTTTACGTGGTATTAATGAACCTGTTTCTTATCCAGACTCTTTTTGGTCTTTTGTTCATACAGGAAAAATGCTTAAGAAACCCGACCTTGAATTATTCAAGCTGTGTTTGGATAACTTAAATTCTGACTTCACATCCGGTGTCTGTTTCTGCTTGTCTAAACTTGTCTCGCTGATGATGAGTCCAGATTATATTTGTGATCTTTACGTCCACCAACTCTTGGAATTGATGAAAGTTGTTCCTTCCATCAAGCTATGTTCAGGTTTACTCCATCTCATTATGGAGATCAACGATGTTAAAGTACTTGATTCTAGATTCCAGTTTGAGAAAGCCAAATTCAACAAAACTATGAACAATTGTAGTTCTGAATTTTTTTCCACGGAGTATTTTGATCTTAATTGTCAACCCGGTTATTTGGATCGTAATATATTTATGGATCTCATTGCTATCGACAGCTTTCTTAGATTCAATGAAGCTAAAAATCTTTGGAATCCTGAGCTAGTTCTTCCTAGGAAGAATGTTCACCAATCTTTTTTGTCATTTCCGACCTCTTTGGCATTCCCTTCGAGTTATACTAGCGCTCGAGAAGTGCTATGGGGTATTGCATGCTCTGCAAAAGCCGATGTCACCCCCATAAACTTGAAAGAAATCAAAGATCAATTCATACTGACAAAAGCAGACTACTGTGCACTTGTGTGGTTCACAAAGCTATTCTACTATTTCAATTGGTCCCAAGAATATCTTGACACTGCTTTAAACTTGTGTAAGTGGGAGCTTTCTGAATATGGCCTAATAGATAACTTACCTCTGTATAAAGATACCGCTACAAACGCAATCCAGGCATATCAGGTTTCGCCATGCACTACGTTGACTGGAATAGATTTGCGGCCATTAGCCAAGATTCTAAATAATTATGCGCACCAGAAGTCATATTATGTCGAGTCAGGGATCTTAAAACTTGTTTCCTCCTCTCCTCAGTTGAGAGACAGTGAAGAAGGGAAAAAACTGGTTGCCAATTTTTTAAAACAAGCTCTACAGCAGTCTTCTTGTAGCAGGATCTCGCACCGTCTGAAGCTGAACTTCCCTGAATCTTCAAAGCCGCTTTTATCAACAAGTTTTAACAATTTTGATTTGGCAATCAGTGTGTATTCTGGAGAGAGTTTGTGTGATATTCTAGCCTTGGAAACTACAAATTGCAGTGACGTCAAAAGTTTTGCTCAGATGTATAAGATTTCTACGGAAGACTTATTATACTATATTGCGACACCTTTATTGATGAGATATATTTTGTCATCTGATGATGATGTAGACTTCAACAAGTATCAAAGTCATCTTGTAAGGCTTAATGCACCGGATAATATTATCAACAAGCAAAAGCAGCTATTTTCTTGTTTTCAGGGTTTTGAGTCGTTAAATAGCAAACAGAAAAATGGTCTGATACAACAAATACTACTTGATCACCTCTTCTTTACCACTAATCAAGAAAAGATTCTTTGTATCGAAAAATTGTTAAATATCTGGGATACAACAGTGGTACGGGCATATGTGTTAGCCCTTGTTCCAGCTTTTACTTTTAAATCAGTAGTTAATGATAATGACGAAGATGATCATAAGGATTTGTTCATGTATACCTCTATGCGAAACCACTACAGCGCACTAGTAGAAAAAGTAAACAACAACACTATAGAGGAGAATGATTTACCGGATGTGCAGGATCTATGGCATTGGACCAAAAAGTTAAATTTGTATTCAAACGTCAAGTGGATGGCTTTACTAGGTCGACTGGGGATTTCAAATAGTCTGTCGCCAGTTTTGGACTTTGCGTCGCAATTAAAAAGAATCTACTATGAGCTTCCGTTTGATAAGAAATGGTATCTCAATGCATTTATACAAAGTTTAAAGACGAGAAAGATCACTACCCTTGTAGAAGTTCCATTGGAGTTGGATCTATATGAATTACTCGATTACGGCCTTCCTAGGTTTTACAGTAAAGCACCGACAGATGTTGAATATGATATTTTAAGTCTAATACTCAATGAATCTCTAAAGTACTATAATTTCGCTCCAATTGGAAGCCATATTCTTGAGAAAGTTCCTGAGCTTATAAGCCTACTCCCTGAATTAGTAGGAAGAATAGATAGACCCACAGACACAATTATATCAGTCATCGAGCAGGGGTTGGAAGTAGAGGTAATTCAGAATACAGTGCTCGAAATCATTGAAAGATATGTCTTCTTGAACAAGAAATGTATATGTGATTACGAAAAGGCGATTAACGCTAGTAAAAATAATACCAGGTTCGCGTCACTTGGATTTTTACTAATTAATCTTCAATGGACTCGTAGAGAACCCTTTAAGGACGAAGACTTGCAATTTTTTTATAAAAAAATGACTGAAAAGGATGCAGGATTCCAAGATGCTATAAAAGAGAACAGTAATCTGTTACATCTCACGATGGAATCCAAATGGCATCAGCTGCAGCTGAATCTCGTAGAAGCAGAAGTTCGACGGAACAGTGATGCATTGAGCAAAAACCTCGAATCAGCCAACTTGTGGCACATATCTCAAAATTTTGTTTTTTATAATTGTGAAGAAGCCTGGTGGAAAGAATGGGATGTAAAGTGTAATGACCTACCACAAGATTTTAAGCTTGAGATTGATAATATTATTTCTTCTAGCTATGAACATCCTGAATTCTTGGTTATTCATCGTTACCTTAGCAATGATATCAACATTGATGATGCATATGCATATCTAGCTATCGTTGCCCCAGAATTCTGCTCTGAACTATCAGAAATTGTTGAGAACAGATCAACAACAGCAAGCGCCGTTGTTAGACAAGGTCGTGAGATCAGATTTTCAGATAATAAATCACTTTTAACAAATGAATTGGAGACTTCCTGCAGGCAGCTAAGAAATTCAGGACAGATTGACGACTCTTTAAAGTATGCTATGAAACTTAATTTGCTTCTAGGAGACCATGGAAATATTGAACTTGCTCAGACAATTTGGGCGTTAGGAAAACAGGAGATTGCAATTGAAGCATTAAAAACTCTTCCTAAGACACCTGAAATTTTTCAGCTAATGGGTACTTGGTCTCATCTTGCTAAATATGAAACAGATAGCACTATTGTTGGATATTTTGAAGAAGCCATCCGAATGCTAGATGAAAGAACTGAAAGTCATGAGCTTGATGGAAATGGTCAGAAAATAGAAAAAGTACATCATGCTTTTGCCGCATTCTGTGAGGATCGCCTTGTTACACTAAATTCAGAGATAACTGAGAGTGAAGGATTGAAAATTAGAAACCAAAAGTTGAATTCAGGCAACACAGGTAAAATCAATCGACTAATAGAAGCTGAAGATGATGATTATAATCTACTGGTCCACAAAAGGAGGAAATTGCTGGTTAATTGTGTTACAAGCTATATGTTCAGTCTCCAATTTGGTGATTCACAATATGACATGGCTAGACTAATATCTATTTGGCTTGAAAACAATGAGGTTGAACAGGTTGTAGATAAACGTGTTTTATCAATCCCTTCATGGAAGTTCATACCATGGATGAATCAACTTAGTTCACGCTTGGGTTCAAAGTTTTCAGGTGGTATCCTCAGTACTTTAGGTCCAAGTACATTGCAGAAAATTGTGCTGCAGGCTTGTACTGATCATCCTTACCATTCTGTGTGGCAACTCATTAATATTGTACAGTCAAATAAGTCTGATGCAATAGATAGACAAAAGGCTGCCTTGTCTATCTTAGAAGCTTTACAACTTTCACGTCCTGAGCCTATTGGTATCATTCGTGAATTTGCTTTTAAATGTATCCAACAAGGCCATACTATTAGTAAAACGAAAAAGGAATCGTCCAAAACCGGTGCAAAAGCCAGTACTTGTGAGCTTAAACCCACTAGATGGTGGACTCAGACACTCCCAACATTAGGCATGCCAGTACCAACTTGTACACTTCCGTTGCAGCACGATTGTGATTATTCTTCGTCTAGAATTCCTTACATCGTTCAAGTAGATCCTGTATGCAAGATTGCTGGTGGAGTTAGTGCGCCTATCATTTTGAGGATGAAAACTTCAGATGGTGAGACTAAGGAAATGCTTCTCAAAGGAAGTACTAGAGATGATCTGCGTCAGGACGCAATCATGCAGCAGGTACTTCTAACCGTGAATAGGCTGTTAAGTAAAGAAAGAAAAAGCAACGTTCGTACATACAACGTAATACCATTGGGTGACACCTTCGGAGCTATTGAATTCGTTTCTAATACGCGGTCATTAATGGAAATTCTAGATCCATTACACAAAAAGTATGGGAAATCAGAGTATAGCAGATCGTACGCAAATGCTTTGATGGGAAAAAATGAAACGAATGGCAGAAACGTTCGCATTTATGTATATAAAAATATTATGGAGCACATGAAACCACAAATGAGACTCTTCTGGATGAGCTCATCAACTTTAGAGCACTATCTCAATAGACAAAATACATGGTGCCGCTCGAATGGTATCATGTCAATTATTGGCTATATTCTCGGTTTGGGGGATAGGCATTGTTCCAACCTATTACTTGACATGAGCTCCGGAGAAGTGGTTCATATAGATTTCGGGATTGCTTTCGGCCAGGGAAGAACGCTGAGTATACCTGAGACTGTACCATTTAGACTAACGCGTGACATGGTTGACGGTATGGGCGTTCAAGCTACAAACGGTGTCTTTTTGCATGCAGCCAAGAAAGCTTTAGCAGTTATGCGCGCAAAAAAAGAGATGATAATGACCGTTCTAGAAGTTTTAAAATTAGACACCCTCTATTCATGGGTTATAAAACCGGAAAAGATTCAAGAAAATATCAAAGCTCACCCGGAAGTATCAGACAAAGATCATGCGGAATTAGCCGTTAGATCGGTTAGATCTAAGCTTAATCACGATCTAAGCTGCAGTGCTGAGGTACGAGAGTTGGTAATTCAAGCAACAGATATTGAGAACTTGGCATTGATTTATCGTGGATGGAGTCCATACTATTAGATTTAATTCATTTTGAGTTTGTTATATGGATAATTAAAAGGCTTTTACATGGTGGGCTGTTTCTTTTTGTTCTAATCCTCAATGTCACAGGAAGAGAAACATGAACGTAAAATAATTAGATCAGAAAAGATAGAATCGGAACCGACCTGAACGGAAAATAAAACCACCAAATAATCGCATAGGATAAATAAATATTGAATATATTTAAAACTAAAAAAGAAAAAAAAAAAAGAAATTATGAATTTGATTCACTTTCATACAAATATTTACAGCATTTCTATTAGAATTACAACGACTTAGTATCAGGAGATCATTCACTGACAACTTTAGTTCTTTTAGCTTCGAGGACCTTAGAGGCTTCAACAGCCTCAGGAATAAATTGTTCAATGATCTCTTGTTCTCTCTTAATTGTAGACTCCCACGATGTAGGACCAAATACACTTCCATGCATTAATGCTTCTTCCTCGGCAACCTGCCTATCGATATACTCGCGCATTCTAAGCTTATAAAACTCGAGCCTGGCTTGCTCATAAGCCTGGAACCAATCTTCACCATGCAAGCTAATGTATTCTTTTTGTTTCGAAAGCCATAGAGTTCTTTGAACTACACTTTCACCATTCAATGGTAACGAAGGCTGTACCATTGAGGACCAATCGAGTCTACTGATGATCGGATTTTTATTTGAGCCATTTTCGATCATGTTTCTAGGACGTGCGAGCTCCCAGGGATGATTTGTGTAAAACATCTCCCTAATTTTGTCTTCTATATAAGTAATAACTGGCAACTTATAAAGGCGTCTAGAGCTTTTATCTCTAGGAAGCTTATTTCTAGTGACATAGAAACCGTCTGCAGTCTTTTTTCCCTTAATTTTGTCTCTTGTAGTCAGGGCAGATTCTAGTTGTCGCACCTTAGGAAGTATTTGATGCGTGGGGGGATTAGCCAATATAACCTTATACCATGTGGGTTCGAATATTGGACTTAGTCCTGAATTTTTCAACAGCGTAGCTGTTCTAAGAGCTACTTGCGTTGCTTCTGTTTTCAATCTCATGGTTTGGCTTTAGCTCTTCAGTATAGCTGAGTAATCAAAGAAAATGGGATCGCGATTCGCTAGTGCTATTATAACCAAAGGTGCTATTAGTATGTGCAAAGAAATTGAATGGAACGAAATTTAATTTTAAGAACATAATTCTATGAATGGACAGTTTTGTTATGTAAATGTGACAAATTGAAGATCAAATCGCCAGTATTTAGTATTTAATATTTAGTTTTCTGTATTCAAGACCACAGCAGCATAAACGTATATGCAATACATACTTATTAAAAGGTGTTTAGTTTAGTTGCCATTATTAGTCTTCGTTCTTGATGTACTCGCACACTCTTCTTACCTGAACTTAAGTTAATACATAGATATTTTTAAACTAAATGACAGAATAAAACAAAATAAATAAATAAAAATAAAAATAAAAACAAAATTAAAAATTAAAACTAAAAACTAAAACTACAATTACAATTACAATTTCACACCCTAGATATAGATAAGTTTTCCAAGCTGCTGATCTTTTGCAAGTATTCAAACGTCCACTAGTGATTTCGATTTCGATTCCAATTTTAATAGAGTTCATAGGTATCACTAACACCTTCGATGAACTGACCAACACGTTTACTTCCAACAATTCTTTCTAACTTCAAAGCATCCCACTTTGAATATAGTGCATGAACATGAAGCAAATCAGGATCAATTTGCAAATCAATAACTGTACGACCTAAAAATCTAGTGATTTCAGTATAGAATTCAGGATTATCCGGAAGTCCATAGAATACAACAGTTCTTGTGCCTTTAATACCATAACGACGGTAATGATGTAAACGCGCAGAATATAACATGATCTGAGCCTTTTTGTTGGCAAAGAATGTTCTTCCTCGGCCAATCTGAGAAGGTGTAGAGTATTCGCTCATACTAACATAGCTAAAGTCGTTTCTTTCGAGGTAATTTCTCAAAACCACAAAATCGGTATAGTTAGGTGCCACCAATAGAATGCCTTCCGGCTCTGCTTGTTTCAGCAAGGATGGTAGAAGTGAATTAGTGAAGAATTTCAGTCTAGTTTGCGAGTCGTTTTTCAAACTAGTTGGATTGATGCGTTGAAATTTCTGATGTATGTGCATTTTTAAATTGACAGCATCCATGTTGAACCTTGATCTGAACTTGCCGCTTACATTTAGACAATATTTGTTGAAAAGAGAAAGCATCTCTGGCGTTAAATACTGTGTCATCAGTATATTTTGCCTGAGATATTTAGCTTTATTATCCAGATACCATTCTCTTACCCTACTAAAGTCACAGTCATTCATATTTCGGGGAATTATATTAAGTCTTTCAAAAATAAATTTGATGTTAGTCCAAGACTGCATGGCTATAGCGTCCATTCGGTCTACTATACACATTTCTATGCTACTCAGGAAATCTGAGTTCCCATCCTTGTTACCTTCCATTACCAGTCTTAATCCTAAAGGGCTGGCAATTATAAGGTCAGAGGCATAGAATGAAGTATATAGTTTTATTGCTTGTCTCGTAAATTTGATGCCTAGGCAGAAAGCTTCATTAGTATTTCCTGCAAACAAATCTTTAAAATCATCCGGTTTTGTGGAGAAGTCTGAACTTTTAGCCTTAAATTTCTCTTTAAATCGTTTTTGTTGTTCCATCTGGCGTAGTCCGCTGATTTGGTGAACTTTGGACACAAAGTCATAAGCTGTATTTCTAGTGGGTAAGATAACAAGCGCCTTAGGTCGAGAAAATCCTTGGTCCCTGAACTCATCTAAGTCTTCTTTAACTTCGTTTTTCGTGCTGTTATTTTTGAGGACTCTATCCCTAGTTTTATATACATGATTCAGCATGTGGAGTACAGTCATATTCAAATACTCATCTGTGTTGGTAAAGTCCCGATTTGTTATTAGCACATCATTATATTTTAGTAGAGGTGAAGCGAATTGTAGCTGTAGATCAGAGTACTCAGGGTTAACGCCTTTGAAGGACGCATGCAAACGGTGTTTAACTTTTGAGAGCACCTGTTGCTCTTTCAATTGGGTATAGTCCTGGTCTTCAGAGAAATTAGAACTATCAATATTTTCAGGAATTTGAATTAAAGATCGTGAACCAAGTTTAGGAAGTGTAGTAACATGTTTGGAAGACCATTTTGTGGGCTCATCGAAATCCTTAGGATGAGCAAAATGTAGTTCGAATGGATCCTGTTTATCTCCTTCATTATCATCTTCTACTTGTATATCAATTTCTTCCTCTTCAACGTTATCCTCTTCTCCAACAACGTCTTCGTAGCCTTCCACAGCTTCGTGTGTTGTCTCGGTGCTTGGTGTAGGTTCACTAGATACATCTACTTTTTGCTTCTTCTGAATGCTATCATCATCTAATAAAGTAAGTAAAGCATTATAGGCACGTTTACGATCGTCACTCATTATTCAATTCGTCAAGTAGTCTAAGCAGTGAAATAAATAACAAAGTATCTTGAAAAACTCCACAAAATATTATGTAATTTATTTTTTTTATTTACCTGCCTAGCGACCATCGTTTTGCTGCAGCTCGTGCAGCATGAGAGTTGGCTTATATTTTGATTTCGGCCTAATTCTAATTCTTTTATTCGTGCCAATGATAAACATACGTAAAACTTATATATTTTTAGAGATTGAAAATTCAAACCTAAGGTACGCTAACTAAATATGTACACATGTATGTATATGTATACAATTTACAACAGATAAACGGACAAGACATGGCAGTCGAATTGCGGCAATTATATCAAAACAATGCAAAGAATATTCACCAGTTACTTTGTATTTCTTTCACAGCGACGGTACATTAAATAATTCCATAAATAGCAAATAACAAATAACAAATAACAAATATTGCTTGTGTAAACTTAAATATATTGACGTCTCAATTGTTGTGTTGTAATATAAGAATAATTTTATTGTATTTTAAATACCAACTTACAGACTTGATTTTTGATCTGTCTGAATTGTTTAATTGATTGCTATTGTGTCATTTGACTGTTGTCATTATTACTTTTTTGTCTTTATTAAGATGCGGAATTCCGGACCGGTGGTATCCTGGAATTGATTCATATATTCTAATTATTATGTAACAGAAAACAATTTAAACGTCAAATCGGTAAGGGCTTAAATGGCGAAACGTTTTTATTACTAAGTCAGGTTGTTCACACTCTCGTGCATCTCACAAAATAAATAAAAATATTTGTACCATTTGGTATTTTTGATATTTTTTGCTTCCATTGATCCTATTTATACGCTGAGACCCCTAATAGTTACCAAGGAAAATGAATTTTGTCTAAATGTTTGTCAAAAAACTAGATCCTATCCAGTCTCCGAAGTTCAACCATTATATTGAACCGACCGTTTCGGATCTTCCCGATATTTTGGATGCTATTAAACTGGCGCTATCTCGAAACGACGACAATTCACTATCTGCATTAGTTAATTTACATGGTCTGCCTCCAGCGCTTCGCGCAGAAGCATGGCCTCTACTTCTTCGCAACCACCCTTATGTAAAAATGGCAGCATCATCGAAACATGCTTCTAACATGGATAGCGTTTCATCTAGCTTGGAATCGCGCATTAAGAAAGATGTTAGCCGTTATTGCAGCACCAATACCGATATTATATTCAGCACTATTGTCAAATGTATCTCTGAATACGACATAAAATATTCTTCGGCAATGGTTTGGGTGGCTGATTTTTTATTGAATGGAGATGATATCTTCAATGGCATTTCCATCGATCTTTTTACCGAATCATTTTGCAATCTGATGCTAATTATGCACCATGAGCCTGCGAATTATTCTCGTTTTATTGGTCAGCTCAGAAGCTACATGCCTGAACTGAATGAACACTTCGCTTATGAAGGGGTTTTGGGTATAGCAGGCGGTGATATGTGGCTGCAGTGGTGGTTACAATGGTTGGGAATTCGTGCTATGCCTACCACCCTGCTTTGTCGTTTATGGGACCAGTATTTTTCAATGCGCGTCATGGACTGTAGTCTGCAAGAGGTGCATATTTTCAACTGCTTAATTATCATGAAGGAAAATACTACAGCCTTACTAGAATTAGATCAAAGCGAAATCCGGCTTTATTTATCACAGGTCCCTCAAAGCATTGACATGGAAGCAGTCGTATCTGAAGCTACATCATTGAGACAAAATCACAAAGCTGATTGAGTACTCATATAGATTATTTTAAACGAAGCACCGTTCCCATGTCTACAAATACAGGCACACGCACACGCACACGCACACACATATATATACACTAACAACTGTGTCTACTAGTATATCTGTTAAAGTTAAAATTTTGCGCAACAGGATGATGTTAAAAACTTATCTACGTTACCTGAAAACCGTATGAAGAAACATTAATTGTTATAGACTGACTGTTGCGAAAGTTTTAATTAAAGGTAACTTTATCATTATATATGTTAGCAGTTGGTTTTACTGTTTAAGTTGGAATCGTCCACTTTTCTTTATTCAAATAGGGTATTCACATGCATATACATTAGATTTAATATAGAGATCAATCGCAAACTCGAATAAAATTCAGTAGCGACGACCGACAGTAATGTTGTTGTATCTGTAATAATATAGACATTGTAATGCACATTGCAGAAACCTCTCCAGTCTTAATCATATTAATGGTGTTACTAGCACTGCTTAGGGAAGATGTTCTCTGAGTGTGAAAATTAGGTGGTCATGGACATAGCGAGCTAACAGTAAACATTAAATAGGACAGCCACACAATTCCTGGCTGCTGATAATTAACTTTAATGAGCAAAAGCGAGCTTGGGAACCGTTAGTGAGAGTGTGTGTGTGTGTGTTTAAAAAGTAGAATCAAGTAATGAAAATCAATATTAAAAAAATGCTTTCTATACGCCATATTAAGGTAGGTCTAATTAAATTAACTTGAATTGAATTAAATCAACCTGATAAAAATTCCGTATCGTGTGATAAGAAAATATTGCTAAGTTTAATGCTGATGATCGCCTGCTTGGCTATTAAGAAGCTGGCGCTTGCGTTTACTCAGCTCAAGCGATTTCTTAACATTGAACCCGCCTTCAAGAAGACCTTGTACGTCCTCAAGATTAAGACCAGCTGTTTCGGGATAAAAGAAGATTACAAGAATCCAGCCCACCAAACAAATACCGCCATAGAAAGAGAAGGTACCTGTAGGGGTGATGTTATCCAACATAGTCAAGAAAGTAGCGGAAACAATAAGCGAACCACTCCAGTTCATAGCAGTTGCGAATGAAGTACCAAGACCACGAACTTGCATAGGGAGCATCTCAGCCTGCTGCCAAGGAATATTACCAATTCCTGAAGCATAAGACATGGCGTAGAAGAAAATGAATACAATGACAATGATTGACCAGGTGTTCGAAGAGCTGACAGGATTGATGGAGCCATCTGATGTGTAGTCCAGGAAATGGAATGCAACTGCAACAATGGCCAAACCTACTACCATACCCCACATTGTGTATATAAGAAGGGCTCTACGGCCAACTTTATCAATAAACATGAATGCAACTGCGGTGAAAACGAAATTCGTAGCAGCAATGATGATGGAGACTGATGTTGGATTAGAGAAACCAACACTCTCGAACATAGTACCTGAGTAATACAGGAGAGAGTTCCAACCACTAAATTGCTGAAGTGCTTGAAGAGTAACAATGATTGCTAAACCACGTAGGTTAGCAGGACGGGCGAATAATTCATGAAAGTTGTGCTCTAATGAGATGAATGCAGAAATAAGCTTCTTGCGGTAAGGAATGTCATCACTGTTAGCAAGGGCACGAACGGGCACCTCAGTGTGAATCTCTTCGACCTTAGCACTAATCTGCTCCTCAGTGGCACCTTTGTAGATCTTTCTAATAACATTCTGAGCCTCCTCAAGCTTTGCACGAGATACTAAGTAACGTGGAGATTCGGGCATGAACACAAAGATGATCATTTGGGCGGTAGAAGGGATCAAAGACAAGCCAACCAAGATACGCCAGCCATTATGAACATTTGTAAGACCTGCACCAATACCATAAGCGATCAACTGACCACCAGTGATAGCCAAAACATTCGTAATAACCAGTCTACCACGGAATCTAGTAGGCGCAAGCTCACTAAGATACATGGGACCTACGAGTGAGGCGGTACCTACACCGAAACCCATAATGAAACGACCGACGATCATCATCCACAAAGAATGAGCACCAGTTTGCAAAGCAGCACCAACGATAAACATGATGTTAGCAAAAGAAATTACCCATTTGCGACCGAAAGCATCGGCCAAACTACCACTGATCAAAGAGGTAATAAGAGCACCCAAGGAGGTAGCTGAAGTGATCAATTCCTTATTACCAGAAGTTAAGGTCGTATGAAGGTCATTAGGATCCATAATGACAAGTGCACCTGAAATATAACCAGTATCATAACCGAACATGAATCCGCAGAATGAGGTAAGAATTGCAATGACAAAAACCATGAATGACGGTTTCAGAGCCTCAATTGAGTTGTTTAAACTTATATCATCAGAGTTGTACTCCATTTTGCTCGAAGCTGAGTCCGGCAACGAGCTAGGACGAATAGTATTGTTTGTTACAGTAGACTCGACGTCCGACTGTGTCTCAATGGTCACCTGTTCCTTTCTTTTCAAAAACCGCGACATATTTACTAGCTTAGTATCTGAATAAAACGCCTAAACAAGCCGAACTGTTTGTTTGTTTTTCGTCTAAACTAATTAATTATGACAAATCACTTTGTCGTATAATGATGCTACGCGACACCTAGACCGTATCATATATAACCATGCTATGTCATCTAGTCCCCCAACAGTTCGATCACATGAATATATATTCAACCGCATAATGCACTCCATGCACTTTCTCCGCGTCCAAGCCTCAATTACTGATGCTGATTATCATAAAACTGGCATGCATAACAGCATGTGCCATAAGATCTGCACTCGGTTAAAAGTTTCAATCAGCTACGTGAGATGCTAGGAATACAGAAACGGATAACTTTTTTGTAATTATTTACGCTCTAATAAATATGTTTTTATATAGCATGATATCAGCCCTATAAATATGAAAATCGCTAATGTAATGCAACCTTCAACATCGGATATGTATCATAGCACATCACAGCTGCATATCCTGCCCAGGGTTGGATTTCTCCTCTATATGGATTAAGTAGAACTTAAATTTGATTCTAATTGGACAACGTTGTCTGAACCCTTGAGGTGGTGAGTTTGTGTACATAAGAATAATTTGTTTTACAAGACGCGATAAACGTGTTTAATCAAATATAGAACTCTGGCATTAACGGTGTTTCGCTAGTGCGTCTGATTTAATATCCGCCATCAATTTCAAGATTCTTAAATGATGTGATATATAGTAAAATACATATTCTTATTGTTATTTATTTATTCATATTCATATTTATATTTATATTTTTTTTAAATGTTTAGAACTATCAGAGTATATATATATGTATATATATGTTTCAGTTTATATTGTGTGCATCTCTGATCGCATGTCCCCACTTGTTCATATTGCACACTTTATAGGGTTTTTAAGCGCTATTCTTATCTTCAGATGATTGTTTGAAATTTGTTTGTTTATGTGTCAGGTTCACAGTTGACAAAGTTAGAGTAGTGAACTATAGTCAATTAAGTCTGTAAAAATAATGATCGTCTTAGCTATGCAGGCATATAACGCTACTGTAATGAAAGAGAAATAAAATTTCGGTCAAAGGAGCTCCAAATTTCATTGTAGCAATTTCTTTTAATTTTTATCATTTTCAATCATTTCTCTTCCCAAATTTGGCTCAATCCAACATAGGGCGGGACCTTGAAGCCATATTTCTCAGCAAATTCTTTGGAGATAAATCTTCCTCCAATAAAATGCCGACCCTTGAAATGATCTGCAGATTTCTTGGGAGCTGTTAAACTAATAAGTATCTCTGGGTTATAGGAGAAGTCTGAACAAGGGCCGTTATTAACATCCCAAGATGAAGGTATGTCCACAGCCAAGATTGGTTTCTTTGAATCTGTTAACATGCGCATTGCGGGGATGAAGACACCCCTAACTGGTGGTTTGAAAGAGAATCCAAATAAAGCATCAACGATATAAATAGAATCATTGAATGCCTTCTGAAGTGAGTTTTGATCAGTTTCAGATGCCGGAATAAATGGAATCTTGAGTTTATGCAATTGTGTTTGTAAACCATCGAATAGCGTTGATTTACTAGGCTTTGGATAATACACCAGTGGTTTATATCCTAACATATATAAATGGCGAGCAGCTACCAAGCCATCGCCGCCATTATTACCAGGGCCGGCTAAAATTAGCACATTTTTATTGCTGTCACTTTGATTTATCGTAGTGTGCACACACTCTGCAACTGCGAGACCAGCTAACTCCATTAACTGATCAATGGAGAACCCATCCTCATTCATCAGCTCCTGATCAATCTTAGCGGCGATTTCTGCGCTCACTCTAGGTAATTTAGTAGCAGTGGTTGAATAGGCCATTTTAATTGCGTTCATGAAATATATTGAACAAAAAGATGCAAGAACAAGTAGTAATCGCATTACACCAAATAATTAATTAATCAATAGCAATCTCAATTTGTACATGTGATCTAAACTAAGCTATTTTATATTTATTTTATTTTATCTCAATTCGCGTAGAATGCCTTTATTAAAAAAAACCCGTCTGAATACGCTGTTTTGAATGAGAATTGATAGATGATAAAATCATGTACTTAACTGCAGCTTCTGCCATTTGGTTTTTATTCAATGATTTATACCTTCAAGCCCCTGCTACATCAACTGCAGTCTCTAGAACTCTATTGAGTAACTTTATCCTATTTTGTTGCTATATAGTACTTTAGTTTTCCAGAGCCTGCGTAATCCTTTAAATGGTGTTTACAGATTAACATTAGGACATTTCTACATTTTCTAATCATGAACAGCATATCATGTTTTCAGATACTATAAGATGCTATAATATGCAATAAGATGTGAGGGTTTATAGCTAGGTCCACTGATGATGTGCAGCGAGTGGTTCATGTATGAGGCAATAACGTGATACTCTAAAACTGAACTCGGAGAAATCAAAAGCAGACCAAGTACAAAAAAAGATCTTAATTAGATCTGAATTAGATCTGAATTAGATCTAAATAGTCTACAATGAAGTATTTTGGTCTACGTTTATCTAATAATCTTGTTGAACGGTGTTTAAAACAAAGTATATATTCACAGTCCATTGAACTTTTATTTAATAAAATCAATTATCTACTCTGGAGATAATTGTAATATGAATCTAGGATGGTTTAACAGATATACTTTTTGAAATGGAAGGTATGCTCAGTAAAAGTTAGATATCGGACTTTTTGGCCTCGGCATATTCATCCTTATATCTCTGGCGAGCTTCCTCGGTAAGTCCTCTCCAGCGCTCTCCAATTGCGCGTCCAATATCTTTGAAATCCAAAGCTGGTTGGCTTGTGATGATGTCATTTCTAACTTCCTGAGAAAAGCGAATATAAGGAGTCAAAAGCTTACCTGATTTTGATTTAGGGTAGTTAGATATCATACGAGTACCCAAAATACGGGCAGAAAATCTCTTAGCAGTGAACATTGTAAACAATTGCGTGCGGAAAGCAGGAAGGATACTACTATTTACTAGTGTGCGTTTTAAGCGGTTGCTGATGAAACCAACTCAGTATGTAGGGTTGGGGTATGTTCAGTTAAACAACACAATCCGATGTTGCAGTTACCTTAGCTTGAAAACCAGAACTCAGGATTAGACTAAGGAAATACTTGTTTATCCACAAACTATCGAAATCTTCTAATTCTTGATCTTGCTCAATAGCTCAACTACGGTATTTGCATCAGGTCCACAAAACAACCCAATAGATTCATAATCACATGGTCTGAGGCGAATGTAATCAGTGCTTAATGCATGTAGACTTCACGTACTGTGGTAAGTGTTAAACAGATTCCAGATGTGTGGTTCATAATCAACATGTGCACCACAGGGAGACTCAGGTAGTACCAATTTGTGGCCTCTATACCAAATATTGCCCATATGATTTTGTGAATAAAAAAACAAAGAGATATTATTTAACCATCAAGATAATATATATAATACATGCAATATATATATAACACTTGTCAATGTCTATTTACTGCGCTACAATACCAATACTGATAATTGATCCAACCAATATGTAGATAGACCCGATCAGCTGTAAAATACGGTTTCTTATATATTTATTTGATATACACAATATTTAAGATATACGAAAAGCAAGAAGGAGAGCAACTAGCTTTGAGGTTTACTATATATGCACATACAAGTATTATGCCATCATCATTTTACTTTAGAGATAGTGGGTCCTAACGGTATTAATTGATGGAATTTCTCAACCTACGATTCTTTGAATTGCATAAGATACTGATGGTGTCATTAAACTAAAATCAGAATCAAAATCAAAATCAATTAGCAATATAACAGAAGCAAATTAGCTTGACTCTTCATGAAATTTAATTCAATTCAATTTTTAAGTTTTAATTTTTAATTTTTGATTTCATTTGATTCAGTTCAATTCCAGTGGTATGAAAGGAAATGAATTAATTAATTAATTCACTAGACTTAAATGGCTTCGTGATTCGTACTTAGTAATAAGGTACCATGGATGTGATAGACTACGCGGCTCCAACGCGTGTTGGAGCGCTAGTCGTACCGGCAGGCGCATTAAAAGTTGCTCAATATTTCCGTTATTTTGATAGACTTCTAGAAGCATCGGATGTCCCTCTTAAAGATGTGAAAGTCCCAAACGCAACAAAAGAACGCTCACTTTTCAGTCCTCAACCTGATTCTTGGAGATTGAAATTCAATTTTTCTGGAAAACCGGTATTAGATTACTATGAATCATTGAATCTTTATGATTTAGAGCCTTGGAGACGTCAGTTTGTGGTGGTTGGAATTGTTCACTACTCAGAACTTATTGCTCAAGAGAACAAGGACGACTACTTGGAAGATGCATTGAAAAAGCTAGAAATCAATTCTCCTATGACGATTTACCAATCTATTTTTGTGTTTGGTGCTCCCAATGACTATGAGACTAAAGTCCCACATGCTTTTGTGGTGTACAAGTCTAATTGGTCGTCTGTCGAAACTGCGGTTAATGGTTTAACTGGCGAATTTCTAGGAAAACTCTCGGAATTTTGGCAGGAGCGTAAGATGAGCTCCTTTAAAGCATCGAATGAGGTTGCTATGGATCTAAATACGAACTCTTCTATTTCGTCTGATCTTAACAACCCTCAAATGAAACCCAAATCTAAGCCAGATGCCAAAAGTAGTCGTAACCGAAAGGGGCAAATCAATATGGACGATGTTACACATGCAAAGATTTTACAAGAGGGGCGTACTCGTAAATATTTGGGCCAGTTATACCTTTTAGCAGGCAATGTTCATCTAGCTTTGGCTGAACTTGGTGCCGCGTCTGCTATTTTGAAGACTTCTCAGGACTACGCTTGGCTAGGATCAGCTTTAGACGGTATTGGATTATGTCTGGTTATTCAAAAATTTCAGAATAATAAGCATTCAGCAGTACCGCTGGCAGCAGTCCAATCCGCATGGGCTATCGCTCTTAGAATCAAAAATGCGAATGCTACTGGACTCAGCGCCTTAACTGGTAGTATAGGTCTAGGTGGAAGTACACACAGCAGCAGCGGTGGATCTCATCATCATTCTGGAAGTATATCTAGTGTCAGTGGTGCGGCTAGTGCAAGCCACAGTAGTATCAACGGCACACACCATGCCAGAGCCTCTAGTACTAGCAGCATTGATAGCTCAGCAACATCCCAGACTGTAGAATCATCAGCGTCTTCCAGTTTTCCATCTGTAGCAGCAGCATCAAGTGCATCTATCGGAAATACAAGTGGTGTTTCTATTCACAAAAGTAAACCATTTACTGAGCACACGCCAATTGATACCATTCTTTCGTTCTTAGTGACCTCTGCAATTGAGTACTTAGTTGACATGCCTGTTTGCTACAATGAAACCGTTTTTCGTTACGTGAATTTGTTAATATGTCTACGAAGAGGCAATGGATGGACCGAAGTTGCGCTATCAGCTGCTATTTGTGGTACATCTCTTACTACTACGGACAAATGCATGCATCTCGGTGTTTCGATCCACGTAATTCAAGATTGGCTCAGTAAAATATATTCGAGTTTAGCTAGAACAGGAAATAGTGTCTCTGTCGGGCTGCAAAGTGTATATGGCTCTTCAGAGTCTGCTAATCCTTTGACGACTTTAGTGACCCTTGGCACTTTGAATTCTTTAGCCAGAGTCTACGTGAAGGCCGGCTTGCAAAGAAAATGGGCGTTCACATGCGCATCCATTCTGGCGCTATTAGCAACATGCGATCGTAATAACATGCACTTTGATTCTAATAGCATTGATCTTGATGGTTTGTTAAAAATGTACAAAAATTGGCCTGGCTTAGAGGTTGGCACGCTAAGAACTTTAGTTTCTCTCGGACAAAAGCTCAAGAATCCGCAAATGCAAACAGAAGCTGCCAGTAGGCTGCTCGAAATTTCGAATCGTAGTCAGAGTCATATTAGCGATAAAGAACAGTTGACTTTATATCATCTAATTCGTAGCTATGGTGATGTCGTCCAGTGTTCTTTTTGGGATCCAGATATGGTATTATCTGTCTCAGTCAAGGCACATACTCACACTAAAAGCTCGGCGGCAGCGCAATCGCAATCCAGGAACTCAGGAATATTATTCAATCCATTTAACGAAGTTATCAAAGAAGATTCTGTTGAAGCAGGAGTTCTTACACATGCTAACATATTTGTCCGAAACTTTTTGTCTATTGAACTCCCAATTTTTGAGCTCGTTCTGGAAGATGAAAATGGAAACCAAATTTCCCAAATCTGTAAAGACATTGTGATTCCAGCTAAAAGTGCTAGATACAAAATCGAAGTTCCTATCATCCCTTCTCATGAGAGTAAAGAGTTAGTTATTACGAATTGTCTTGTACAAGTTAATGGGTGCGTAACAATGAATTTCAATGTGGATCGCATTGGTATAGTAATCATTCCAGCTAGACCAGTTTTGGTACTACAAGAGTTGAGCTTATACAAAGGCTGGTCAATGCTCTTGCAAGGAGAAAGGCGTCAGTTTACGCTTAGTCTATGGAACTCATCGGAGAAAACCGAGAGTAAACATATTAGCTTCAAATTCCAGGATAATACTTCGAATTCATATAGCAATTCTAGTGGGTTTAACGCAGCTAATGTCAGTAAAATGGCTTTATACGAATATGAAAATTTCCTCAACCAAAAGGTTTGCAGACTGATAAGTGAATCTGATGGAATTGCACCTTTACACTCACAACAGTACTCACTTGAAATGTTTGGGAAGAGAGGAGTTTCCAGCGCGTCAATTCTAGTTGATTATGGTCACAGTGAAGATAGCCTTAGGAGACTAAAAATACCTATACAGCTGACTGTATTTCAAAGTATCAGTGTGGAGGGTGTGAATTTACTCCCTACGAGATCAGGATATGCATGCAATAAAAACACCACTCATTTACTTGTTCTAGATCTGCAGAATATGTGGAGACACCCACTGACTGTTGTGTGCGGAACAGAATCAGAAGAAATTGAGCATGAAATTAGACCTAACGAAGTAAAACGATTTTTGATTCCTATTTGCTGGGAGATACCAAGTCTTACAGATCTGGAATTACCTATTCCAATGGGTAAGAATAAACAGTTTATTGTTGATAAAAAGACTAGCAAAGAGCAGCTGCACATATTCTGGTTGAGGGAAAAGCTTCTGAATATGCTACATGGAACATGGAAAGATAAAGTCAATAACCGTTCTGGTGAAATTGAACTAAGAAAGATTCATCTGACTGACAAGATGGCAAGTATGTTAATGTTTGGAGCCATCGAACTGAAAATGTCAAGCGAATCAGGGACAAATGAAAGTTCTTCTTTTGCAAGTACTGTTAAACATCCCATTGACACTCCTGTCTCATTATCCATTGAGATCACGAATAAGCACAGCGTGCCTATAACAGGGATATTGAAACTTATCCCTGGAAAAACTGCCTCTGAATTCATGTTGAATTTAGGCTATCAGCAGAGAGTAATATCAGTTGGTGGACAAGAATCAGTGAAAGTTGACTTCAAGGTGTTATTTTTAACTCCTGGAAGCTATGAAATGTCTTCCGTTCTGGATATCGAACAACTGGTATTCCAAATGGAAAAGTTCACTATAATCTGTGACTGAATCCCTTTTCTATACTTAACTTTGTTATCATGAAAGATTTAGAAACTGTAGATATATAAAACCAAATCTAAAGATAATTTATTACGACATTAAACTACTAGGAGTGCTCTTTGATGCTCTTCTTCTTTTAGACAGCTTGGATCCAGTCTTCTTGAAACTGCGCACCATTTGAATATGTGCCGATACGTCAAATCCAGCGTTTTGAGTGTCTTGCTTGGGAAGAGAAATCTTGAAGTTTGGCGCTGGTCGCTGGTCCTTATGAGAGGAAAACTTCGAAGCTAAGAACGAACTATCCGAAGTCTGCTTCGCACCCCTTGTTGGAGGTACATCAAATGAAGTCTTAGCGGATGCTATATGATGGTTACTGTCAGTCTCGAATCCATCTTTGGAGGTGCCAAGAGGCTTTTTGTGATACTCTTGCGACTTTTTGGTAGTCACAGGTTTAGCTTGAGCAAAAGGCGAGGTTTTAGGCAAGTTCTTACTAGCAGATGCATGTCCAGTCTCCGCAGAAGTTGCAGTTGTGGATTCTTCTGTAGCTGCGCCCCGTTTAGAGATCTGGCTAAAATCTGGATTCGAATTCCCGATCTGGCTGAATTTAATTGGCTGTTTACCATTTGACGTACCAGCGGCTGTATTGGTAAAAGAATTACTTCGGAGTTTATCGGATTTGAACCGCGTTTGAGAATCATTAGATTCAGGCACCTCGGCTGGTTGCTTTTTCTTCTGCTCCTCCTGTTTTTCTTGCTGTTCCTTTAACTTCTTTTCTCTGTATTCAGCCCTCATCTGTTCCAATTTTGCTTGTTTCTCTTGTTCTTTTTTAGCCTCTTCTTCTCTGCGTAAGCGAACTCTCTCCAGTTCTGCAATAGTCTCTTGTTTACGTTGCTGGCGTTCAAGTTCCAACTGTTTCTGAGACTCAAGAGCCTGGCGTTCAGCTTCTGCTTGACCTCTTTTGACAGCCTGAAGATCCTCAAAAGCATTGGGCTGATCAAAGCCGGAATTATATCCAGACATGCGATTAGGCACCGAGTTTGTAGGAGACGCAGAAGGGATAGATGGTGATTGCGTTTGGTGGGGAGCTCCTCTTTGCAAAGTCTGTTCACTACCGTAAACAGCACCTTGGTTTCTACCGATTCTGAATCTGTCTAAGCCATCACCTGTGCCTGGTTTCATGGTAACATATGGTGTGCGTTTAGAGCGGGGATCAATATTAGATTTTGAGGCTTCTTTGATTACTTCGCTAATTGGCTTAGCTACTGGAACATTACGTGTACCCCAAACTTCTTTCGATGCAGGAGGCTGTGAAATTTGGGAGGTTTGAGCCGAATCACTGGATATAGGCGGGACTGGTGACCTCACGCGGCCAGCCGAAGTTGAGGAAGACCCTGACCCATGTTTATAAGGGTTTGTAGAATTCGCGCTCGCTGCTGTATTAGCAGTATAGGTCCCAATAGTATTATCAGTTAAAGCAGGCCAGGTTTCTTCTTCGTCAGCCCAGTCGTAACCAGCTGTAGACTTCAAGCTACCAAAAGAATTGGGATAGCCACTGTCAGAATTAGTTTTGTTTGATTCAGCAGAAGATTCAACGTTTGACGAAGCTGGAGGAGTGGTTTCACTAGTATTTTGCTGGTTTTCGGATTTAGAATCCTTTAATTGGTTGTTATCTACTTCGAGAGCTTCTTTCTGTTCGTTTGGTTTATCCAAATCATCTTTTTGCAAGTCATTTGATGTCGAACCGTTATCGCTTGCTACAGAATCAGATCCACCAGTACCATCAATTTTGCTAGATTTTAAAGCAGCAGTTGCTAATGAGGGACTGGCTACTGGTGAGATGGCGGCAGTTGAGGCAGATGTTGATGACGAAGGTTGCTGTGGGTCTTTGAGTGCATCTCCTTTGACATACACACCACGAGTATGTTTCTCTACTGGTACATCCCGTTGAGTTATAGACGGAGCTGGCGTTGGTGGATGGAACACTGAGTTAACATTATTTATTTTGAACTTTGGCTTTTCGGACTCCATGTATACTGACTAATTGGTGGTCGACGATACTTAGAGTATCAAAACCCTATTATATCTGATACAGTATCTTGTAACTGTCAACCCTGCATAGTTGATTCGAGAGAACAGTATCCGAAATTCAAAATTCAAAGGTCAAATATCAAATATTAAATATCAAATATCATATTTCAAAGCTCTGAGATGAACTGCTGAACATATTTTTAGTTTTTATTATTTAATTTGAGATATTTTCAGTACAATTCCTCCCTTTTGCATGTATACGGCTTATATATTTTGTATTCTGGAGCAAAATGTGAACTTACACATAAACGCGTAGGATAAATATTGTAGACAGTTAATTAATTCCGACTTCAATAAATTGATTCGAATAATAGTATAATGGGAAAATTAAAGAGTACTTTACATGTATGTGGTTAACACAGTATGTATATTTATTGAACTGGTGTCCACGAGATGTACACATGCAAGGAAACTCGCATCTACCTGACCAATTGTATGATCCAGGAACGAAACAATGCAGTATTATAAGTGCATGCAATTACAATTAAGAGAACTAAATCTCTTAAAATTACCTGAGCGATGTATCACCATAAATTTAAAAAAATATATATCAACCAATCATCCTCGCTTTAAAATGCAAACACACATCTTGTATCTAGAGAAAATGTATATGTACTATTGTTTGTTTGCATATGGAAAGTTACACATAATGACGTATATATGTACATGTGAATAATTATTGCAATTGTACTTGTTCTTATATCTATATTTGTATATTCTACTATATAGTAATAGTTACACCAATACAAGTAATGGTAATTACAGTTACGATTACTTTACAATAATTACTTATTGTAATTAAGAACCCGTACATAAACATAAATGGTTCCTCTCGAAAATAATTAGTAATGCGGTTGGCCGTCGTTGGATCAGGTCCAGCAGCTTTTTACACGGTAATTCGTGCTCTCCAGAAGGTTCCCTCTTTAAATGTTACTATTTTTGAGAAAGGATTCGCACCCTTTGGTTTAGTGCGAACAGGTGTTGCCCCTGACCATCCAGAAGTCAAAAGCTGTCAAGAGAGATTTACTCAGCTAATTGACGACAATCCGAAACAAATTAATTACCTAGGCAACGTAGAAATTGGTAAAGATATTAGTTTAAAGCAATTGAGCGATCAGTATAATGCAGTGCTAATTGCCACTGGTGCACAAGGAAACAGACAACTTGGAATAGAGAATAATACTGCAGGAAAGCCGTTACGAGGTGTTGTACCTGCACGAAATTTTGTTAATTGGTATAATGGAGTTCATGATGGTGCATTGTTCGATCCCAGTCTTTTAAATGCGCGCAAGGCTACCATTATAGGTAATGGTAATGTAGCTCTTGATATCGTTAGAGTGCTACTATCGCCACTACAAAGATGGAAAGACATCGAGTTCTGTGACCTAGGCAGTAGTGTTTATGACGGAATTTCTAAGAGCAAAATAGAACACATTGATGTTGTTGGCCGCAGAGGGTTGTTCCAAAGTGCGTTTACTAACAAGGAATTTAGAGAGTTGCTTAACCTAGTGCCCATGTTACCTGTAGACCCTAAGTCAGAGCTCGATGTCGAACCGATAACTAGAATTGACAAAAAGAAAATTAAATTGATTAATGGTATTTCTACTGGATTATTTGATAACGAATTATTGAAATCTAATAAAAAATCTTTCCAATTTAAATTTCACCGTGTTCCTGTTAAGTTCCATGGCGATGAGCGAGTCACTGCTGTGGAGTATACATATAATGGTAAGAGGGTTGTGGAGGAGACAGATCTTGTTTTCACTAGCATCGGTTACATGGGCACATCTGCTGAAGGATATGATTCAGTTGGTGCTCAATTTGATGTAAAAACGGGTACATTGCTGCGCAATCCGGAAACTGGAATTGTGGAGGGAACTGCCAATATCTTCGCTTCTGGTTGGGCAGCCACGGGATCTTCGGGTGCAATTGCCGCTACTATGAGGGACGCATTTGTGGAAGGTGACCTAATTGCTGACTACTTACAGAAACACAATGATACTACTGCTATAGAGGACAATGAAAAACAACAGGAAAGCCCAATTAATGATAATATAAATACACAGGATGCTGTAAGTACTTTGGAACAAGGGAATAAAAGAATAATTACATGGAACGACTGGAAGAAGTTGGACCACGAGGAAATACGACGAGGCGAGATAGTTGGTAAGAGCCGTGAGAAGTTTGAAACTAAAGAACAGGCGCTTGAATACCTTAAATAGACTTGAAAATGTAAAATAAAATAGTTGAATTATCACTAATATTACTGTGGATATAATAAAACGTTTGAATGTAACACTACAATAACAGCTCAAAACAATTCGTTGGTTCAGTCAACATTACCCTCGCCCTCATGCAAAATTTGCTAAGATATGCAACTTACTTGTCCAATTACCACCCCCAAGATCTTGAATCCGTGTCTTGCGCCAGACTGTACTTCGAGTGCAAATAAACATATACCGAGATTTATAGCAATTTTAATGCGTTCAAATATGATCGAATCGCGAACCGGTTTTCCTGGCTCACAAGGTTAATCACAGGGTATAAATTAATGCACATTAAATGTCGTCTCCGTGTTCCTGAATATCACCATACCCTGCATAAACGCGAGATTACACATTCGGGTATATTTATATATTTCCCTATCGCATAACACTTCAGTATAGTTGCTCGAAAAGTTTAACTGTGTTAATTAGTTTTCAATAGCAGTATTTATATGAAGGGTCTTCTTGAACAAGAACTCAGTAATAGAGAAATGCATCCTTCAGAAGAATCAGATGATTGTGGTGAGCAGACAATTAAGCTCACTAGAATCACAACATCTGGAAAACAAGGCGAATATGTCCATCTAGGCGACAATACATTCCTCAAATCCGATATGATGTATGCATTCGGTGGTGATTTCAATCCAGGTGCGCATGTTGCGCCTAAGCTGAGACTTGGTAACTCTTCTCCTATGGGTCTCTTTGCTTTTGCCACGACAACTCTCATTTTATCTTTTATTAACGCTGGTACAAGGAATGTTCATAACTCCAATATTGTTTTAGGTTGTGCTGTGTTCTATGGTGGTGTTTTGCAAATAATCGCAGGTATCTGGGAACTTATTGTTGAGAACACATTCGGTGCAACAGTTTTTGCTTCATACGGTGGTTTTTGGTTGTCTTACGCTTGCATTTCTATTAACGCTTTCGATATTGCAGGTTCATATGAGTCTGATGCCGAATTTGCCAATGCAGTCGGGTTATATCTATTAGCATGGGCGTTAGTTACAGCAATGTTCACTATGTGTACACTGAGGTCCACTGTAGCGATGTTTTCGTTACTTTTCTTTTTGACGTTGACGTTTATCCTGCTGGCAGGAGCGCAATTTTCATCAGCAAATGGATCATCAGCTGCAACAAGTTTAAGCACTGCCGCCGGGGTTATAGGATGTATTACAGCCGCATTTGCGTACTATAATGCTATGGCAGGTCTTCTCAACTGGGAGAACAGCTGGATTTCTGTCAGACCCATATATATGCCTGGTGCTATCAGACCACCTTCTTACTCTAAATCAAAAGAAGCATAAGTCGAAGATAGCCTGGGTTTCTAAAATTGCAATTTGAAAATACAAATTTTAGAAGAAAATACTATATGTATTTTTCTCCAAACCAACAAGTTATTGCCTGATTTACTTAAATCACAGGAAGTGCATTCGAACCAAACTATAATGAAATCGATATAATAAGATACTATTTTTTACAGACGAATTGCCCTAGTTTTACTACTACTACTACTGCAAATGCATCACTTGATAACAACAACATATATATATATACATAGTTTCAATTTCTTTGCATTCATCCAAGAGTTACTCATAACCCATTAGACCCTTTCTGTTTAAACTGACCCTACTAAATAACGCGACTGACTGAACCAGCCCAAGCTTGAATAAAATTGGATCATACCAAATCAAACTAAATTAGATTAAACTAAATTAGATTAAATCAAATCAAATCAAAAATCAAGCTTTATTCACAGTTTCTTGATAAGTGTTGAATACAATGCTATTTATATGGAATTTATCTCTATGCCTTGATTTTATACAGCTCAGTTGTACTTACTTTTTAGTAAACAAACGGTTCAATGAAAGTACTAACTTACTAGAATCAATAATGAAAGGAAAGGAAATAGAATTTAATAGAATGAAATGAGTTAAAATAAAATAAAATAAAATTTAAGAGCAGGATACAACTACAAAGCGAAATAGAATATAACGAGGCAAACAACATACCATATCAAATTCAACAATGAATGATTGCTATCCTATCTTACTTATACGCTTGTGGATTCAAATCCCGGGTTTTAAGAAATCCGTAATTAACCAATAGAAAGCAGAACTTAATCTTTCATTTTTCTTTTTTATTTTTTTGGTTTATTGCTAAGTGATAGACTGCTACAAACAAGACTGCAAGGCGCAGAGATTCCAAAATTAGCAGTACATTATCACACGACTTAAAATTACCTGAATTTGAAATACAAGTGAATATCGCTCGACACAGCCAGTGCTAGAGCTTCATTAATTCGAGCTTATGTATTAAATTAAATAATTTTGCTTCCCATCTTTAATTATAAGCAAGGAACAGCATTTTAGACCGTTGTATCTGGTACTGCAACATCAATGCACCAGATAATCGAGGAAAGAAATATTAGAATGACCGAGAAGACCAGCTAGCAGCATTTAGCAGTCGACTTTGAGCATGTAAAACAATGTACGGGCATCTAAATAACCGTTACCAATTTACGGATTCTTAGAACATGGCGAAGAATAATCATCGGGAACATTTTTTTTTGTGGTTCGTACTCGTTGAGCCCGAATCTATATTTACTACTTCTCCCGCTTAAAAAGCAGAATATGTGGTTCAGGTGTATGTGTTTCGTAGTGCTCCCAGCCTAGTGACTGAGTGATGCCTAGGCCTCTCCATTCATCCTCGGCAAGAATACGTAGTGTACCAGTTGATGGATTGAAATAATCCTTCGGAATCACTTTAAGCATCTGTTTTGGTAGAATGACGTGTCTATACTCATAGACATCATCGCTGTATCTTGGGGAATAGTGTATCTGCTCTTGAAATTCTTCTAGCTTGTTACGTTCATCAGTGGTAAGTGCGCGCGGTCCTTGTAGGGGGCGCTGCAATTGCGACATAAATAGATGCCGGTCAATCCGGTGTTACCTGACTGTGTATTCTGTTCCGCGTCTAAATTTGATTACAAAGGTAGTGAAATAATTTGATGTGTTATTATGTCATCATTAATGACTGTTTTTGGTGTGAATGAACGTATTGACTAGGTATAAATGGATCAAGACATTGAAGTTGCATTTGTGTGTGCTATTTTTGGTAATGATATTTAAAAAACTCATGATTTGAGCATAAGAAAGCTTAATTGTTTAAATGATTATTATATTTTTTATTATTTGCGTTATAATAGTTCTGCAATTCATGCAGAAACAGCTCAGCGACACAGATAACTGTAACCTTGTTTCTTATTGATACGCGCAAGTGGCTTGTTTGATTAGATACACATAAGAAATGTCTTAGATTATCATGGTTTCAGTTGCAGGAACGTTTTATAAAATGTAAAATTAGTGTAGATGTTGATTAAACAGGTTTAATTTATGGTTTATATATATGTATGTATGTATGTATGTATGTATGTATGCATATATTCTCGTAGTAACTAGCGTCTGCTAAGTACTAACTTTCGATAGAATAAAATAAAATAAAATAAAATAAAATTACCGAGCCTGGGATATATATCCCGTAACTTTTCGTGTTTAAAACGCATCCGGAAGATAATGGTACATGTCGTATAGCACCATTAGTTCCAACGGTCTTATTAACGGACGGTCACTAAAATTAATTGCGCATGCAGGTGCAACACATATTTTCATCAGGAATAATATGATGTTAAAATGTGATAATTATGCTTCCGTGCATACTGATAAGCCGCTAATTAAAGTGTTCCTTACTTGCGCTACTAACGCGTTAGCTTTCTGAATTCAATTGCTGAACTTGTACCTCCATATAGCACCTAGAGTGCTTTGATGCGGCCAGACAAAATATGTCCCAATAGCTCCGTGCGTTCATTCATTATTCACTATCTCTTTTTAAACTACATTGTTCTCAGCATATTTGGACAATAGAACTGTGCTTAAGCGAAAGCAGTAGTTTGAATGTGTTGCAGAAATATATGCCTGTTCTCCGCATCGGCTTTCCACGCAGCAATTAGCAGTGCTAAAAGATGGAAAGGTCTAAATATTAAAATAAAACCTGATCATAATAAAGATTTGAATATACCGGCAATTAATATAACTACGAATTGTCTAGAATATTATGGAACTAAAATACAGTTTCTTTTGAGCAAGAATCAATTTGGACCACAAAAAAATGGCGGTAGTGTGTACTAATAATGCCACAAAAAATCCGAAAAAGACTTCGTCTCAGTTATTAACATGCGTTCGCTTAATTAGTCACGTTAATTGAACTTGTATTTTTGGCCCACTGCTAGTCCTCATCTAAATAATTACAGGTTATTAGTTTAATTGCATATACTAGTAGTTATGGTTGACGAAGATTCACCTATATATATCGGTGTTAATCTAGCAACATCTGGAGAAGCATATGACGATCGGGTCCTAGATATCGCCTCCAAGGATGGTTATGATATTGTCGTGTCTAGAATTACTACTGATCATTACAAAAGAGTGCAAAACTCTCCTTCTCAAGAATGTGCTACATCAAGTGAGCAGATAGATGCTCCTACAGTTGATGATTTAGTTCTTTTTCCTGGGCCGCATATCTATAGTACAGTTGGTCTGTGTGCACCATGGACTGATATTAATTCCCATGATATTAACTTCGCTAAAATAAGTTATCAGGTTTTGAAACATGAACTGGCATATGCAGTGTACTGCGGACTTTCATATGTCTTAATTGACTGTACTAAACTTGTTTCTTATTGTGCAAACAATGCCCACAATAGGTATCTACTTGCCCTGCTAATTGAAGAATTCCAATCAATCAAAATATCTTTGATGTTTTCTTTTAGCTACGACTCGTGGGAAGCATGGGACAAGATTCGTGTCCTAACAGATTATCCTAGTAACTTGTCACTGGCGCTTGTTTGTGACAAGGATATTAACACCAGAATAATCAAAACATGGAAATGTGAGCCAATTTCTATGTTATTTTTTTCACACTCAATCTTGGAATCAGATTCCAAAGATTATATTCACAATATTCTTTGTGAGTTAACTGTTTTGAAACCATTTGTTGTAGTCAACGAAGATGCGGACCATCACCATGATGAATTTTCTCGCAACTTTGTTGAATTGCTAAAATTCTTTTTAAAACAAGAGACAACGGAGTATCCTGATAGCATCAGGTTTCCTCTTCTTCCTCTCAGCGAACCATTAACCAATGAAATATACGAGGTGTTTCACTCTGATGTCACCAAATACGATCTTTATTATAAGGCTGTATTGAAAGCCTTGCACAAAATGAAGCAGTGTGGCACTAATCAGATATCGATCGCTGTTGTTGGTGCTGGTAAGGGAGGACTGGTTGAATCAGCCTTAAGAGCTGCTCGCACATCTGGTATGACAATCAGTGTACTTTATGCTGTAGAAAAACATTTAGGTCCGATTGTCTCTTTGCAAATGCGTCAGAGGTCGGGAACGTTATGGAGTGTTGTTAGAGTGGTTCATTCGGACATGCGATTTTGGGTTCCCGATGAACCTGTAAACTTGCTGATCTCAGAGCTTTTGGGTTCATTCGGTGATAACGAATTGTCTCCGGAATGCTTGAAGCCACTTGAAACTAACTCCAAAGTTTTAGCACCCAACGCGTTCATGATTCCACAAAAATACACCAGTTACATTGCTCCAGTTTTCTGCCCATTGTTATGGCAGAGATCCAGAGAGAGTGTACATATCGGTAATGTTCATTTCACAGTTGAATCTGGTGGTGCCAAACTAGATGTTCCCAAGGTAGTCAAATTGAATCAAGCTCAAATCTTATCCAAGCCAAAGCCGTTATGGACATTTGAGCATCCTGGACAAAACGAAATATTTCGTTATGTTAAAACACAATTTGAAGTTGTGGAGAAGTCAAGGGTGTATGGGTTCGCGGGTTTTTTTGAAACAGTTCTATTTGAGGATGTTATAATTAGCACCTTACCCGGTGCTCAACATTTTGACCAATGTGTATCTTGGTACCCTTTTCTTTTCTTCTTATCCACCCCTATAAGTATCTCGGATATTAGTACCATGTCTTTCACGATAATCAGAACATGTGATAATAAGAAGGTGTGGTACGAATGGTTCGCCGAGGCGCTGAATGCATCAGCTTCCCCCGTAATTACTGGTATCCATAATCGAAATGGAAAGAGTGCGTATATGCCACTCGACATTTCATGAAAGCAAAAATCAGTCTATTGCCTCGATATTATGAAGGTTTTCTAGACTGAAATTCAGGAACCAGATTCATTCCGATTCAATCAATTAATTAATAAATTAATTATCAAGCAAGAAACACCAAACCAATTAAAAAGGGTGCTTGACTATATTTGGATGAGAGAGGGGGGGAAGCGTAAAAAAAAAACAAACAAACAAACAAAAAGAATCAAGCTGGAAAAAAAAAATTAATTCTCTATCTCTTAATATATTATCATCACTATGATAATTGACTATCTCCAGTTTGAAAATAATCAATCCAACTTTATTGTATTGCGATCTGAAAGTCGCTTAATTATCGAGCTCGTGGCTCTCCTCTAATATACGTTTGTATTCAAGTACAAAGTAGAAGACACTTATAATTAGTTATGAGTTCAAAAAAGAAAAAAAAACAATTTTAAAAGTCATTAATATTTTGTTTATATAAAAGACCCCGGGTAAACCTACCTGTATTAAATAACAACCCTTACCTTTAGATCACGTTTTTGTATATTTTAAGATATCTCCACATCTTGCAAGGAGTTCAGCTGTGCACATCTTGTTTAACTGTTACATTCAGACTTTTCATAAAAATCGAGTTTTTTCATTAAAGACACTGTTTTAGAGCTTTTGAATGTATTATATTCATTATGAGCACTATTCTGTATAATTAGAGCGATTTTATGCTAGTTCTGTTTCCGCGAATTTTGTACCAAGGGTACCCCTTAGGTGACAAAAATAAGGACGACAAAAATCGTATTTAATGGATACTCTTGCTATGATTGAGAAAAACAAAGCACTTATATGTATTCATACCATCATTGAGTGCAAATAATACAAATTTTTAAGCCTCACACATAACGCAAATACGCCGAAATAATGGGTCGATAATTATACTCGAATTGATAATTTTCCAGGGATTAAAGAAATATTTGAGTGTATTTATTTTATTGAAGTGGTTTAAAACTATTTGAAAGTAACTGATAATAAGTTATATACTCCATTTCGTGCCTTAATTATACCTTTGTGCAGCAATATACAATATTTCCCTCATCTGAGTTCTACTAATACGACGGATTATTTTCTGGAGTGGACTTTGCCAGTAATAGAACTGAGTGGTTCTGATTTTTCTCAGATTAGCCCATTTGATACAAAGTATATGTAAATCTTGATATTGATCATACCTAATGGTTTTGAATTGGGACCATAGACCCGGTTTCATATTAATGAGTGTATTGTAGAAAACAGTAGCACGGTACTGCTTAATTCTATTTTCAAATGTCTCAAAATTCTCTTCTGCATCATCAGAAGTCTCTATTTCTGGCGAGCTGTCTGTATCAATGTCTGTGAAAGATCCGTCGCTATCTGCGTTGATTTCTGATGCATTTACAACTTGAATAAGATCTTGAGATGTTACAAAACTATCGGAAACCGTCTCTAATTCATCATTGTTCGTTTCTATTGCAACAGTTGGTAATTCAATGATACCCTGGATCTCCTCAGCAGTAATTTCATCAAATGGTATTGCAAAATCGAGCATATCAGTTGTTTGTGAAGTTGAGACTCGTAATGGGAAATTAAAACCCTCTGAAAATCTTATCATTAAAGATGGATGTCTCCAAAAAGGGATTTTGGGATACATTATGGCCTCGTTGCGAAACCTGCTACATATACCGAATTTATGCTTGATTCCGAGCTCTTTAACATCGTAGAATGCCATTATATGTCGACACATATGAAGTCTACTTCTCAAATAATCCATACAACCACACACAAACTCAATTGGATTAGTGCTGTACCTACTTACGTATGTGCGAAGCGCTGCTTCAGATGCTTGTGTTTGAGTTAAATGATTGGCCACAGCTTTACGAATTGTAATTTTAAAGAATCTGGACATATCCTTTCGCCAAGACGGTTCTAACCCCCGATAACAGTGGGTTCTATTTGGAGAGAATAAATGTCTCAAGATCATCAGTTGATGATTGTACAAATCATTGACGATTATGTGCAGGCTATTATCCAATCTTGCATTTGCGTTTCTATTCAGCATCTGTTTGCTTTTAAGTCTGTTATGAGCAGATTCATTTAGCATTGTTGTATCGAAGTTCGCAAATGGAAGATCAATTGGATCGCATTCAGCAAGATTCTCATATTCTAATCGCATCCAATTCTTTCTTCTATCGGGCTGGTACCATTCTTTCCACAAGTAAAGGAACACTCCATATTTATCATTTGCTTTGCACCAACTGAGAATTTCCTCTAAACACAGTGTTATGTGCTCGGTGTAGTTTAGAAATTTCGATGTTTCGCTGGTAGGATCATAGACAGGAAACAAAACGGATCGTCTGGAGTGTATCCTTATCGCTTGTTCGAAGAAGGCTTCAGTCGTAGAGAAGGATATCGACTTTTCTCTCCTGTTGACGCCTACCATTCTTCTTGGGCAAAAGTCCTCATTACCACACCCAGTGCAGGTACCGTACTGACCAGCATCTTTCGACCAGCAGCGATAGTTTGGAACTAATCGCTCCTCCGGTGCGCGTGTGAAGTAATTTTGAAGTGAGTTTTCTGTCACTGTCTTAGCCTTTTTAAAACTTTCAAATACAGCCTTTTTCATATGCCACATGCATAGCCTAATGAATGTGTCTGGAAAAATAGATTTTATGCTTATATGTTGTCCTTTGTCTTTGTCTGTACCGAAGTATACGGGATTGAAGCCCTGTTGTTCAACCAGGTCTAAAAACCAAGTAATCATGTCAGTTCTCTCAGAGTATTCACGTTCACTCATGTTATAATTTGGAATTCCATCGTTATCTGTTTCTTGAGAATTAATACTATTGGTCTGCGTACTAGTTTGAGTCGAGATCGCACTGGTTGTTTGTGAAATGGGCTGGGAAGTTGGAATTGTAACTTGCGAACTTACAGTCGACCCCACAGTATTTATATTGTCCTCTGATGTTTCTTGATTTCCATCAGGTGTGTTCTCATCATTGCCTTCTTCCACAATCTCAGATAAATACTCATATGCAGACAGTAAATGTCCGTTCTGTACTATTCGACTTATATTAGACATAGCGCGCCCATTTCTGCGCGGACGTCCTCTTCTTCGAGCGGGTGTTCGAGGAATACAAAAAAGGTAACCGATATCAACACCCACTTGGTCAACTGAAGTCAGTAGTGTAAAGAGTTCAAGTTTAGAATTATCAATGTTAAATGTTGAGTCCATTAGCAGATGAGAAGTTTTTTTAACGCACTTTACTGCCAATCTAGATATTAATGCAAACCCAAAGAATTTACTTTTCACAAAATATTGGACATGAAACTTGTCTTCTACATCTCGGAGTTTCAATATTGCAGATATTATCGGGTTCTTATCTCTCTGCATTTTTTTTAATTCTATAGTTCTTCAGAACTCGATCTATTTTGTATTTTTCGGTCATAAATTGAGGAAACTTGTTGTTGATGTCTTCATATAAAATACGAGTTGCAAATGTGTCCCAATCATGTCTTCCATCCGCATATTTCTCAATATATTCAATAACGCTACTCGGTAGCTCTTTTTGTGCCTCTTTTAGGTCATGATGCATGTGTACGTGAACTAAACGGACTTTCTTTGTTGCCTTAGCTATGTTCAATGTCAATCGACCTTTGCATTTCAAAGTATTAGTGGTAAATACAGCAGTCTTGCTTTGCCCGTGATTACGATCATTCTTGCTAGCTATTTCATCAAGATAAGCGTCATGTCTGCACTTAAAAGCCAGCGTGTATCCAGACACAGTCTGTTCAAGATTGACATGTCGATATATGTAGCTGTCTTTGATATTTTGCAAGACTTTTGATTCAAAAAATGGCACAAGAGTACTTTTAAAGTTTGGATCGTCTATACCGTCAAATAGATCATCAATTCCGCCGATCAAATATGTGTGTGTGAATACTCGAACACCCTGGGACGCGTTCAAGGTCAAAATTTCATGTTCATCAAAAGCTGCTTGCTTATCAGCTTTGAATATATCATCTAAATCATCTACATGGACCAAACTCGCGTTAGAATACTCAAGTTTATTTCTATAGCATATGAGGCATGAATTTTGACGCTTTCCGGATCTGGAAATCCCGAATAAAGATGATTCGCGATATTCATGGCATTTGATACATTTATAACACGATCCAACAGTCACTAAGGGCCGTTCCATGATGTTTTATACGCGTTTCAATGATTTTCATACGCGTTAAGAAGTTAAAACCGGTTAACGATAACATGTAAATAATATTACCTAATCGAGTTTGTAATTTATAAAACATTACATAAAATCCCAATAGGGCTAGGTGTCCTCACGAATCCCAGGATGGAACACCCGAAGCCTTTATATAAATACGTTCATTACAAGTTAAGCCTTAAAAGCGGTTATTTCATGATCTGATGTATTAGGAGTTAAAGGTTCATCGTCATCTTCGTCCTCTTCTTTTAACAACTTTTTCAATTTTCTAGTGAGTCCATAATTTTCAATTGACTTTTCTTCTACGCGGACTTTAAAATCTTGTAATGAGGCCTCTAATGAGCGAATGCTTCTACCTGATTTGTCAAGCTTAATTTGTAAATCCTTGACTTTGACAATCTGTTCGCTTTCGGCAGCTTTCTTGAGAGCAAGTTCAGCGGATAAAGCCTCGTTCTCACGGCGCATGCATGTCTCATTCTCTATCGATCTTTCAAGCATACTACGTAGCTCCTGAATTTCAAGCTTTAATTTGGACATTTCAGCTTGACTATTATGATCTTGGACTTTAGGAGGAGAATCACTAGCTGCCGTTGATGCAAAACTGCTATGAATGGGAGTGGAGAATGGTTCAATGGTACTACTACTGTTAGGAGTATTAGGAACATCGATGATATGACATGAGGCAGTGAGATCTACAATATCAGATGATGAAGTTAAAACTTCTTCCATAGTATTGAGGCTTGCGTTAGATACAACGCTGTATCTACTGCTATTGTTCGGTGCAGTTACTGGAGAAATTGATGATCCAAAACTAGCGAAACTGGCTGTACTGTTATTTGGGTGATTGCTCTGAACACTAACGCTTGACAATGCATTGAGGTTAGTAGAGAATTCTGAGCACAAAGAAACAGAGCTTCCTTGAGGGTCCTGTGGTTCTTCTGAAGAAGGACGTGGTGCGTGCAAATTTTGCAATTGTGAAACTTGGCTCACTTGGCTTACCTGACTACCTTGGTTTGCATGACCGTAAATACTATGCGAGGACTGAGAGACCTGGGAAATCTGGGAAATCTGGGAAACCTGAGAAACTTGAGATCCATTCGGTAAATAAGTGCTGGATCCTAGAGGTTTAGACTGTTTAGGTTTAGAAACAACACGTTTCGATGTTACGTTACGCGGTGTCTCTCTATCAACGCTTAAATCTGGGGTTGAGCTAGTGTCCTGTCTCTTCGTTGCTGACTGAATTGAAGATTCATTGGAACCCCGAGATTTTGCGTGCACATGTGAAGCAGGTCGTTTGGAAAGTACTATTCCACGTGAAACGCCACTGCGTGGATCACGCAATGGAGCATCATAATTTGAAGGAGGTGCTGGAGCCTTTCTGGAATTGTTCGCTGATGTTATTTCCTGTCCTCTTTGGAAAACATCGTTTTCTAATGGCGTGTGAAGCGAGGAAAGAATCGGTTGACTTATAGAGATCTTTTGGGAAACGGGAACACGGTTATTAGCATTAGCGCTTTCATTTAATGAACTACTAGAATTGGATTGGGTGTGGTTGTGGTTATTTGATCTGTTGTGTGGAGGTTCACGCATCCGATTCTTCGACGCCGTTGTTGGGGTTGTGAGCCTGGTAAGAAGATCAGCAATACTGGATTTGCGTTGAACATTAGGAAGTCCCTGCGGGTTTTGACGCGGTCCGTCCAATGAGGGTTTACTAGTGGCCCGCCGCTGCTTTTTAAAAAGCGAGTTATCGACGTCCGTTTGTTGGATACTGTTGCCCATAGGGATGGGGCGTGATACTCTTAGGTTTGACATCGTCCGAGTCAATTGCTAGCTGCAAGAAATTAAAAATTACAGTCGCGTTTCTTCAAAGAATACCTCTGGCGTTACAAAAGTTGATGCTATGCAGTGATATAGAAATAATAAAAACTATAGGCCAAGTAATCATTTAACGCATGTATATTATTAATTGCATAACCCTGAAAACTCATCATATTCTAAAGGTGCGAAAGTAATTTATGCATATCTCTTCGCGAACAGCATGCACACGCATAACCGATCTACGTGTTACTAATGACATACCATACCCGAGATAGAAACCTGTATGCAAGTCCGCTGTTAGGGAATTTGGACATCTCCAGGACGTTAATCTATGAATATAATACTCGGAAAATAATACAATCTACACTAAGCTATCAATCATTACTACAAGTATCATGGGATCAAATTTGAAGCAATTTTTTTGTAGCTTATTATTGGTTATGTTCAAAATAATTCAATTTAATTCGATATAGCCTGGTCCAATTTTTTTTATTTTTAACTTGATAGTGTAATAATATCCTGCCAGAATTAGTTCGATCTAATCACGTTCTCAGCATCTTTGCCCTATTTAGGATTTATCTGGAACTAGAATTAGAATGCATGTCAGTTCACACGCATACACGTATGTTGTCGCCATAAGCACGTTAATACTCTGTGCTTCATTCCACAATTTTATTATTTTTATTGTTCCATTGAACGCCAAGTTAAGCTAAATCACATCTTTGAATATATTAATATCTATCTCGCTAAAGTATAATCAAATTAGTTCCGACCTAGTTAACTGCCCATATTTTTTGATGTCAGTTGGGATTTGACATCACCGGCCTCAAAATAGTGCTTGTGACTCTCGATATCGTTGACGTTATTATTAGATCAGATTTCCCGGTATTTTCAAACAAATGCAAGTGTATTTATTATCTCTTAATATCTTCTAAATGTTTTACAATTTTCAAAGTTGCAATCACCTTGCAATATTTCTGCAATTGTCTATATTTACTAGCTTTTTCATTCTCCTAATTATCGGAGTTAATTAAATACACATGGCTGGTAGTTTTATATATTACTTACACGAGTTTTTCGGTTACTTTTACTTAATTACTGCAGATAACTTCAGTAATATCGCCTATCACGCGCGACTAATTAACGGCAATTAATTTGCAGCCAACCACCAGGGCAGTGGACTTTGTGGTGTAGCGACCTTTACGATGCATGGGGTCTCAACAAGGAGCGAAGGGGGGGACGGGGGGGGCAAGAAGGTGCCAAGATCAGATGATCAACGTTTTAATTTGTTAGTAATATATTATCAATATATCTCAACATAGGGCACAGGGCTCTGGTAATGAAACATATCTGGCTTGTTTTACTGAAATTACTCGCTATATATCATGTTTTTAACATTCTGAGTGAGGCAATTAGGCATTAATTATAATAATCTTCATACTTTAGTTCTTATTGAAAACTATATAGCTCTTAACCCATAAATAAATGCTGTTTATCAAGTACCTCGCGCAGATATACACCATAATATGTATTTATAATCACGTGTAATCAGTCATAAGCTGCACACAGATTAGTTTATACGGATCATAACCACAATGTGTACAGGATATTGCTTAAACACGTGATACATAACATACTGAAATCTTTTCAGCCTCTGTTTCATTTCCATTAGTTTACAATGTCGAAAGGTACCCCTAGTCAAGGTAAAAGAGCACACACCAAGTCTCACGGTTCTGTCTGCCGTCGTTGCAATGGCCACAGTTGGCACTATCAGAAGCAGCGCTGCTCTAGCTGCGGATACCCCTCTGCCAAGATCCGGTCTTACAACTGGGCTCTTAAGGCTTCCCGTCGTCGCACCACTGGTACCGGTCGCATGCGCTACTTAAAGACTGTTAACCGTAAATTCAAGAACGGTTTCCGCACTGGCGTTGCCAAGCCCAAGGTTGCTGCCGCATAAATGTAGGTGGAAAAACTCTAAAGTGATAATACAGTTAATCATAAATAACATGCATAGGTAGTATGTATAAACGGTATAAATTTGCACATTTATGCCGGGTTAGCGATGTGCATCTAATTGTGCTTTGTTCAAGGTATTTGTTTGTTTGTTTTGATTCCGTGTCTCTCTGAATTAGTGGACTTGAAATATCATGTTAATCGTGTCGTGTTACATTATGTTACATTATGTTACATTACCTTTCGTTGAGTCTGGTTAAAGTTGTGTTGCTTTGAGTGTCTCTGAGTTGCTAGAGTTGCTAAAGTCACTAGAGTTACTTGATTTTAATCCTCTTTTCACAGTACTATTTCAGAGCTGCATTTGGTTATACTGGTCTAAACTGTCCTAAACTGTCCTAAACTGTTTACTTATATTCTAATCTTGCAAAAGGTACAGACGAACCTTATGTTTTCCATTCACTGTTTCATTTATCCAATGAATAGGAAGTCAAGATGTATATAAATTAAATGTAATTGTCAGTTGAAGTTTCTTTTCTATACATACACTTCCATTCAGACTTCTTAATGGTAGTGGTTCGTTATTAATCCTCTTTAAGATATTAAATATTAGTGTTTTAGGACTCAATTTGTATTTGACGGTGCATCCCTACTTATTTAACAATTATGGATTATTATTCTGCGTCTTGGACTATGGACTACTACGTACATTTTCATAATAAGTCAGCTCTTAACTTGAATAAAAGTTGACTGCTACAGCAGCATTTATGGGTCAGTAAGTTTTCATGTCTTAATTGGTTTGAAGTAGTTCAAATTATTTTCATAGTGATGCTATATTATATCTCAATTAATAGATAAAGAACTGGAATGACACTACCCCTATTGATCTGAGTGCTTTCATCTGTTTGTTTACGGAATGCGTAGGTACAAACATATTGAATATGCGGTTGTACAATTCTGCAATTGGAAGGCTATTTGGATGATTTTTGTTTACAAACGCATTTCCGATCATGGGTATCCTAGCAAAGTTTAATCTTGCTGTGGAATTCAAAGTAATGCATTCCGTTGTAAATATTAAGCTCAATAATTAGTGAATGTGTGTACCATAATTGAAATAGAAATAATAACAACATTACAATTTTCTAACAAAAGACTTTGAAACCAAGTCGTTTTGATTGTTTTTATTTCGCTATAAGTGTTATCCTCCCACCCGTATATATATATATCATCAAACATTAGCGATTTCTGGGGACAAGCATAAAAAAAGACCATGGATATGGAGGGACCAAATAACATTTCTTTAAGAACTCAGTGCGTTCAGTAAATATGCTGCTGCAATCGATTAATTCCAGGGATGGTATAAACAATTGCAACCTAGGCTAATATTTAGCTGTGCATACTTACAGGAGACTCACAGGAAGTGCTGGGGATGAAAAGTGTGGACCTTGCCAATTGCTCTTCAACTCATATGGATAGCATTCATTCAAACTTCATAACCCATCCTTTTGATACACCTGTTACGTGCTTCACTGTGAGCTGAAATGCAATGGATAGAACAACATAACTAAATAAAATCAAACTTGAAAATAAAATAAATATAGAACAAGAATTGAGTTCAATTCTATTGAAAGAAATATAAGTGATAAATTACAATTATCTGGCGAAAGCGCATATAATAAGCCTTTTTAAAGTTTTCACTAACTAATAAAACATACTATCAATCAATAAATGAGAATCATTGAAGCCATTGAACATGAATTATTAATTATTACACATTTTCAGATCCTAATCAACAATGCGAAAACCGCTGGGCAGGCAGTAAATATATGTTTTAATTTATTATGTCGATTATGTTTATTTAATCGTCTTCGCTAACAATTGTGTTAAGTCCCTTGAAAGAGGGGACGTGAACGTATTGGACGTAAGAGAAAAGTTTCTCAGCGGCACCCTCCTCATCGTTACGCTTTCTGGCAATTCTGACACGGATACGCTTGGGGATACCCTCGATACCTCTGGACCACAAAGCCTTGTTCAAATCAGGATCTAAACGGACATCGGATGTACCCATCTCCTTGTGAGCAAATTGACGAATAACCTTTACGGCCTTGGGAGCGCGTCTCTTGAACTGGACACCATGTACACGACGGCTAAGGTGAATGGTGTATTCTCTGGTTACAACCTCGTTGATGGCACTCTTGGTCTTGGGGGCAGCCATTGAAAATATGCAATTATCAGTTCCAACGACGATGTGGAAAGTAGATTTGATGATGGTGAAATCATTTGTATACAGCCCTATGCCCTTTCTTATGTCACAATTCCCAATTGATTATTTATCGTTGACGTAAATGAGATGCCATGATATGCTTATTTATTTTTCAAATATGTCGCCCGCTAAAAAGGCTCAGTTATTAAATGCAGCTATTTATTTAGCATATTTGAATTAAACCATTGGCAATATATCTACTAAGTATAATTAGTATATCTAAATTTTTGACGACAATTTTTCTTCCATCCTGTAGCACAGCTTCGTGAACTGACACTTACTCGTGAATGTTTCAATTTGTAATAATATCTCCGTCATATCTCGCAAAGGACTTAAATATATGTTTTAGAATCGGAATCCAATAAATAAATATACACCAATGCTGTTCTTTAAAGAGTCTTTGTTATGAATGAATTTATGTACTTTATAAAACTTGAGGTTCATATGTGCGTTGGTATAAATTAGATTCTACTACTGTTATAAGCTGAACCCTAGGGTTATAATCACATTACTGTCAATAGATTCTGCCGAGGATGCATTGTTACTAGGGCTATATTTCCAATTAGAGAAATATAGGCTGGTCTATACTGATCTATAAGCATGTATTAATCATATACTGTCAATCTCATAGAAACTGGCTCTTTTTAGCTTCTATAAGATTTAATTCAATTTGAAAATATATAAAATGATTCAATACAAAAAGGACTTTGAATAAGGTTGCACTATCCTAGTCCAAGCTAAGTTCGTCCAGAATAAAGTCAAATAAGTACCCCCAAACTAAGTAAACTTTGCTGATTGTAGTTATAATGTTAGCACAGCCCAATTTCTATGAAATATGGTCTTTTATTACCAAAAACGGTTGCAGAAAACACAGCTCGTTAAATAGAATATCTAGTACAGCTATGCCTGAATGTGATGTAATTGTTGGATGTTTTCGTAAAATAGCATCTAGGTCTACGTGAGTAGTTAACCGAAAGTTATAAACACTGGGTTATGACCCTATGACACAAAATAGAAGATATTATATGCTACAAGAATATACAATAAAATATAATATGGTGTAATATGGTATAATAGATACGTTATTTGCACCCTTAATTATTAAAACCGTTTGTGCAATCAACATCTCGGTAAGGTGAAGTCCCAGCCACACGTAATGTGATGACTAAGTGAACTTTGTTTACTTATTTGTTTACATATCAACAAAGCCGATCCATACTGGCTTTTTGCGATTCTCGATTTTCATTGAATAGTTAGAGCATATTTACTACCTGAGGTGACCATATGTGGGCTAACAAATTCTGGGGCCCTGATGATGTTGGTTACACGCGTGTAATTCAGAGAATGCACCATGCCAAACAAACATGTGAAGAAGTCCAGCATTACTATAAAGAAAGGTTGCAGATCGAAGCAGATTACGCTAAAAAGTTGGCCTCACTATCAAGAAAACCACTCGGTACTAATGATATTGGGGTGATCAAAAATTCTTTTGAGACAGTGAGATCTACAACACAACAATCTGCTACTACCCACGAAACTGTTGCTCGTCAAATAAATGAGCAGATACTACAACCATTAGAGAAGTTTTCGAGCACAATGCGTGATAGACGCAAACAAATTGAGGATGTGATGGCTCAGTTGACTAAATCCAAGGCTCACCAGAATCACATCACTGAAAGAGATAGGCAGAAGTACATGGCAGAGTGCAACAAGATCAGTGGCTTACAAGCACAACAGAATTTACTCAATGGCAAAGAATTAGAAAGAAACAATCAGAAGCTAGATAAGGCTAAGTTCCAAGTAGAGACTCTACAAAGACAATATCAGGAATCTCTCAAACAATTAGCATCAACTATGGAAACATGGAACACTGAATGGCATAAGTCTCTAGATAACTTCGAGCTGATAGAAACCGAGCGCATAAACTTTTTAAAGTCTAGCTTCTGGGCTTATACAAATGCTATTAGTGCTGCTTGTGTTTCTGATGACGAGATCTGCGAAACGGTTAGAACCTCGCTAGAAAAATGTGATCCCGTAGCGGATTTGCAACTATTTGCTGAGAATGCTGGAACTGGAAATCAAATTCAAGATGCTCCTGAGTTTGTGAACTTCCTGAAAGGTTTTTCTAGAGACAGTCAAGGAACTTACCATGTTGCACAATTCGGAGATGAGTTTGCAAAGTCCAATGATGAGAATAATAACAATAACAGTACTTATAACAACAACAGTAGCAACATGATCGCTTCAAAGTCGGATGTTCAAGAAATATCTGACCTAGGTATACCAGATTTCAGTGCAACTAACGCAACCGTGAAGTCCGCAAGTACCTCACCTCACAAAAAACGATCATGGGCGATGCCTTTTAAGAGACTAAGTAATGCAGATTCTAATTTATCTACTACCAGTTTGGACTATGCTATGCCTATTACAGATAGTCCCAATCATAGTGCTAATAACAGCGTAACTGCAATCGCACAATCTCTAGGGAACTTTAGTGCTACGAGCATTAAAAGTGCAGCTAATGGTCGCCAGGGGGGTACTGCTTATTCAAACGCTAACGATAGTTTTAATAATAGTGCCCAAGTTAATGCCTATCAATCACCTACTAAATCACATCCGTACGCACAGTTGGCAAGCAACTCCCCAGTGTGTAACAATTCAGACTCACATTCTAGTCTGCAGCTAGGCAACAAATCCCACTCAGCTCACTCATTGTCACTGGACGATCCTTTATTAGAAGCATTGGAGAAGCTAAAGGTATCACCAGTTAAGGCCAGACCTAAGTCAAGTTACGTTGAGACAAAACATATCGGACATGGCTACACACCTTCCACATTGTCTAATCTATCGAATACCTCAGAACAACTGCGAGCAGCGAAGTCCACAACTAAAAGAAACGTTCATAGAAAGCAGGTGGGGTCCATGACATTCTTACCGGATGTTACTAGTGATGGACAGCCAGTGATTAAGCACGCGAAAGCTATATATGATTATCGTGCGGCAATTCCTGAGGAGGTCAGTTTCCGAAAAGGAGACGTATTGCTTGTCGTTGAAATGCAAGAAGATGGATGGTGGTACTGTCAAGTTAATGGTACTGAGAAGTACGGTCTAGCACCTCATAACTTTTTGAAGACACTCTAATTGTAATTTATATATGTATATGTATGCCTATCTAACGGCGTTATAAAATTTTGTTAATGTTTTAACTTGCGCTATCAAATAATAATAGTAGGGGAAGGGAGACCCTTTGATTCGACAGCGTTCTTACTTTTTGTAAAGTAAAACGGACTCAATTCAATTGAATAACTATACAATAAATTATCCTACACATAGACTGTACAGCTACATCTACTTTAAATAAATTAGCGACCCATTAAATAACGCATAAGCTAGAGGGCATAGCTTGTTCAACTCTTGCACTATTCAGCCACATACTTGAGCCCAATTAGTATAGTAAGTAATAGATTTTTAAAATAAAACAAAAATTCTGTTATTTAGCTCTCTTTTAAATTTGTAACCTACGGTCTTGGTCTGTACAGTAGTGGTAAGTTGTTAATTTATATTTCTATACTCACAATTTTAGCGCATTTCTAATGTACTGTTTCGATCACTAGCGTATAACTTGCTATTGTTTGACAATTTTGTTAAGATTGTACGTATTAGTTTATTGTTGCCTTAATCATTGAAGTAATAAACCAATTCGAAATGATTTCAGTTCCTTCTATTTGTTCATTGAGTTCATGTCTAGATTGATTTGACCATACAACTATGTGGACAAAAGTAGGTACATGTGGTGCTGCATAACACTGTGCCGTTCTCATAAAGCAAATGCATACCATTGTTGCCCTAGCCCATTCTCATGCTAGCACAGCTAATGAGGAAATATTGCAAGGATGATAATACATTATAGCATGTTATTATGTCAAACCAATGTGGTGCAGATATTGCAGATTATGGCAGAAGACTCACACAATTGCACGAAATATGGTTATTAAAGTATATATTTAACATTATTTCTCCGTAGGTCTGCTCTGACTATTTCTGTTATCTGCAAAGTGCAGATAGACCCATGTAATTCTTGCTGCCCTTGTGCAAATTTAGACCAAATTTACCTTTTGCTTTTGCAGCAAGTCCGCATGAATACTGTAATGCATGATGCAATGCACTCAACAATTGACGTTAATGAAGGTGACGGAGAAAATGCCTTGTCACATGCGAGCTGTTAACCCGTACTAATTTAACGACTTGAACTACTACAAAGACAAAACAAGATTTGAATTGAATAAGAAAGCTAGATTCAAACAGGGAATAATTGAGGTATGATACACTGACTTACTCTGATTGTTCAACTGCACTTAAATATGTGCAAACTTCCAGAAAGCAAATCAGAATCAATTGGGTAAACTTCTTCTTCTTCTCATGAAGACATTGATTGATCTATTCATACTAGTATAGACCCTACAATACTCTTAGTAGTAAATTTTATATGACACGATGGAAAAGTTAATAAAATGACAAGTTCATAACACGGGGACCAAAATATACAGACGGTATAAAGAATTTATATCATACTATTTAGTTGGAAACCTTACTGAGAGTTTCATAGAATGATTTTCCCTGGATAGTAGCAACCTCCAATTCCAGTTTGGAGGGCTGTCTAGAACCATCAGGACCAGCAAAAGTGCCAGCGCCCCAAGATGAACCACCATGGACCTCTTCCATGCTTCTGAGAAGGCCAAATACATTCTTATAACCCAAAGGAACGTATATGAGACCATGGTGAGTAAATGTAGAGATGGAGTTCAAAGCGGTGACCTCCTGACCACCACCTGGAGTGCCGGTGCTAATGAACACACCAACGTATTTACCACTCAAAGCACCCTGGGCCCACAAACCACCGGTGGAATCCCAGAAAGTACGCCATTGAGCTGACTGAGTACCGAAACGTGTAGGGATACCGAACAAGAAACCATCGTATTGAGGCAAGTCCTCGACCTTGATGACAGGGTCATCAGATTTAGGGGGGGCACCAATCTTAGCGAGAAGATCCGGAGTCAAAGTCTCAGCAATTTGATAAATGTCAGCTTTACCGCCGGCAGCAGCAATACCTTCAGCTACAGCGTTGGCAAGTGTGCGAATGTGGCCGTAGGTAGAATAGTAGATGATAGCGATTTTAGGAGCCATTGTGAATAAGTATTAACTCTATGATGTTCTATGATATAGAGAATAGAGGCTATAGTACTTTATATATCTTAAATTAGATGATTAACGGTAGGTCGGTGTTCCGCCGGTCCATGACAATACATGTTAACATATAATTGCACGTAGGGTCGCGTAACAAACGTCTGACTCCGCATTGAGGCTCTAAGCATGCAGATGTCGGATTAGATTATGGGAATGCTGGGAGTTTTGGAGTTTTGGAAATGACTCGGTGGCACAGTCGTACAATGATGAGCGCAGGCTCACGTTAAAAAAAATGAGACAATTCTATTTTGAATAAGAGATGTTTTAGAAATTATTGAATTTTATTTTACTATTATACTAACTGCTAAGGTTGTTTTTCAATAGGATTACGTTTCCCAGCACAGGACGTAATGATGCACGATGGCGAATGTAGTTAAGCTGTATCTAAATCCACCTACTCTATTTATATTCAGTCTATGTATATTTCGTATTTAATTAGTTATGGTAATTTGTCTAAATTATCTTCTCTTGCAATGTCAATAGGGCCAGTGTGCTAATTGATACAGTAATTGTGACAACAACAGCTGTATAAAGACATAAGTACTGATAAAAAAAAAACCAGCAGATAAGACATTAAATATACATATCTATCAATATTGCATCATAGCCGGTTTTGAAGTTTTTAACTGTATTTCTAAATTAGTGGCGGACACACACTATCGTAAGGCATATGCATACCGTTAATGCCCTAGCCCACTTTTATGCTGGCACAGCTAATGGGGAAATATAGTAAGGGTAATACATTATGGTATGCGGTTGTGTCAAAAAACGGGTGCAGGTGTTACACATTATGACAGAAGATTCACACAATTGCATGAAATATAGATATTAAAGTCTATATTTAATATATTCTTTCGCTGAAACGCTCTAACTTGTCCTATTTTCTGCCAAGAGTAAATGGACCTGTGTAGTACTTGCTGTTTTTGTGGAAATTTAGACCATATTCACCTCTTGCTTTTGCCGGAAGACCCGCATAAGAAGAGTCTAATCGTAATGCATAATGCTCTGCACCCAACAATTGCGAGTGAAGGTGATGGAAAATATTGTCACATGTGAGCCGTTGAATTGAATTATTCTGCACTAATCTAACGACGTGTCTAATTGAACTATAATAAATGGCAAAAGAAATTTTGAATTGAATTGAATTGAATTGGACAAGAGAACTAGATTTGAACGGGAAAAAGTTGAGGCGTGGTAACTGGCTTACTCTAATTGCTCAACCGCACTTTCATTTGTGCACACTCTCAAACAGGCAAAGTGAGATCAATTGAATAAAGTTCTTTTTCCCATTGAAATACTAATTGATTTATATATACTAATATGGACACATACTGCAATACTCATGGTAGTTGACGTTATATGACATGATGGAAAAGATAATAATCAAATCACAAATTCATTATACAGCAATATTTAGGAACGAAATATACAGATGATATGAAAATTCTATATCATACTATTTAATCGAAAACCTTGCTGAGAGTTTCGTAGAAAGTTTTGCCCTGGATAGTAGCAACCTCCAATTCCAGTCTGGAAGGCTGTCTAGAACCATCAGGACCAGCAAAGGTGCCAGCACCCCAAGGAGAGCCACCATGGACCTCCTCCATGTTGGTAAGAAGACCGAAGACATTCTTGTAACCCAAAGGAACGTAGATAAGACCATGGTGAGTGAAAGTAGAGATAGAGTTCAAAGCGGTGACCTCCTGACCACCACCGGGAGTGCTGGTGCTGATGAATACACCAACGTATTTACCACTCAAAGCACCCTGGGCCCACAAACCACCGGTAGAGTCCCACAAAGCACGCCATTGAGCGGACTGGGTACCGAAACGGGTAGGGATACCGAACAAGAAACCGTCGTACTGAGGCAAGTCCTCAGCTTTGATGACAGGGTCATCAGATTTAGGAGGAGCACCAATCTTAGCGAGAAGATCAGGAGTCAAAGTCTCAGCAACCTGATAGATATCAGCTTTACCGCCAGCAGCAGTAATACCTTCAGCTACAGACTTGGCAAGTGTACGGATGTGACCGTATGTAGAATAATAGATGATAGCGATTTTAGGAGCCATTGTGTGTTTGTGTTTACTATTTCTATGATGTAGTGATAAGAGACAGTAGTAGTTTATATATCTGAAATCAGATGATTAACCGTAATGCGGTGTTCCGCTGGTCCCTGACAATAGATGTTAGGGTTTAATAATACGTAGGGTCGCGTAACAAACGTCTGACTCCGCATTGCGGCTCTAAGCATGCACATCTCGAATTAGATTATGGGAATTCTGGGAATTTTGGAAATAGTTCGGTGGACACAGACGTACATTGATGAGTACAAGCTCAGATCCATGAAAATGAAACAATTGTGTTTCGAATAGGAAACATTCTAGAAATTATTAAGTATTATTTTGCTTTCAGACTAATTGCTAAGGTTGTTTCGCAACACGATCACGTTGTCCAGTTTTGGACGTGATGGTGCATGATGGCGATTGTAGTTAAGCCCTATCTAAGTTCACTCGCTCCCTTTAAATTTATTTGATGTGTCAAGGCACGATTTTGTATTTAATTAGTTATAATAATATGTCTAAATTGTCTTTTCTTGCGACGCCAGTAGAACCAGTGCGCTAATTGCTTGAAACAGTAATTATGACAACAACAGCTTCTGGAAGAATATGCACTTACAAACAATCACTAACAGTAAGTAAACTAAATCCAAATATATGTAAATATTGTATCATTATCAGTTTTGAAGTTTACGATTGTATTTCTAAACTAATAGCGGACACCCGATCAATGAGCAGTCAGGTTTCTGGAATCTGCAATCTGGAATCCAAAAATCCAAATATGGTGCGTGCCTTAATAGGGTAAGGTTGTTACGACTTATCACCTGAGCCTACATAAGGGGGAGCCGAGGACCTAAATGTGTACATTTAATTGAATCAAAACAAGTTTCCAAATCACCCTTTAACTAATTAAACTCATAGAATACTTTCTCGTTAAATGGTGAAAATTGCTGTTGCTATATATTCAACATACGGACACATTGCTAAATTAGCAGAATCAGAAATTGCTGGATTGAAAGAGGCTGGCGCTGAAGTGGAATATTTCCAGCTTCCAACTTCTGAGTCTAATGATGCAAGTGCCAAATTAAGTATTCCTGTGCTTACCCCTGAAAAGCTTGTCGAATTTGATGGTGTGTTGTTCGGGCTTCCTACTAGATATGGAACCCATCCCGCATCATTCAAGGAGTTCTTTGATGCCAGCGGTGCGCAATGGTCGACTGGTGCCTTCAGTGGTAAATATGCTGGCTTTTTCATCAGTACTGGTACCCAGGGAGGTGGCCAGGAAAGTTTGATCCGCAATTCTGTGACGGTGTTGGTGCACCATGGAATCATATTTGTGCCTCTTGGGTACAAGGAGGTCTTCCCGCAGCTCACCAATCTAGAGGAGGTCCATGGTGGCTCTTCGTGGGGTGCTGGCACCTTTGCTGGACCTGATGGTTCTAGACAGCCTACCGAATTGGAACTTGATGTGGCTTTCAAACAGGGCAAATCGTTCGCTGAGGTGGTAAGCAAGGCTGGCTCGTCCAAATCTGGTGCTGAGAATAGCACCGAGGAGGATAAGGCATTCCAATCCGAGTTTGTTGATGCTAGTAGCACCACCAATGCTGAGGGCGAAAACAAGGAGGCCCCCAAGGAGACCCCCAAGGAAACCGATTCCGCTAAACCCGTTAAGGCCCCTAGCACCCCTGAAGGCGATGCACCAGTTCCTTCTACTGAACCTAAACCTAAAACGACCACTCCTCAAAAGAAAGACACTTCGAAGACTGGTGGTGATTCTAAGAAAGAGAGCGACGGATGCTGCAAATTCTGTGTAGTCATGTAAACTATAATGTGTATGTACCATTATAATAATAATAAATAAATAATAATAATAATAATAATAATAAATAACTGTAATAATAATTGTAATAATAATTAACATAAATAAGTAACAACACTAACGGTACCAATAGCGATAATACTAACGCTAAGTACAACAAAGACAATGAATGATGATAGTGACAATTCAACTGTTACTGATAATTCCAATATGCTTGTACGCGCTCAACAGTATTTAAGTCAAATAGTGTGTATCTAGAACTATTTAATGTATATCTTCATAAAGAATTGAACTTCGTATCGTTTATCCTGGTTATTAAGTGACTAGCTAGCTGGGTTCATTAGTTTCTAGTAATCCAAACCACCAAGTTGGGCTTAGGTCTGATATATCTGACATCTGAGTAACGACTTGTGAAAATGCGTGTGAGATAATATTCTAAATAACTTACATGGCGCATTGTTAACAACACCACAATTACAACAGTAGAAATATTTAATGTGCCTCGCTTCACTTGGTTCAGTTTGTTTTTAATTGTTGTATTTTAAATTGTTCTATTTTAGTTTGTTTTATTTTAGTTTAGTTTAAAAGTACTATATTTTCAACTGCTTTTCACCTTTTCGTAAGGTCTACGAACAATCAAAGGTAGTTTTGTGGTTTTACGATTTTGGAAATTTGCAGCTTGTGGTGTTCTCCTGTATAAAATATAAGATCTTCTATCAGCAAGTTTAGCAGCATCTGTTGATGGTCTCTGAATACGCAAAGGGAAATTGAACTCTCTATCAGCATCTCCCAATTTGGCCTCGTCATATACTTCAGTTGTTTTAGACTCGCTCATCTCGACTTTGCGGCTCTCTCGCCATAATTTACGTACATCGAATACACAGGGCATACAGAGAGTGTGAGAACGTTTAACCCTGCCACATGAAGGACATCTTCCTAAATTTTTCACAGGTTTCAACGCAGTATTTCCAGCTAATTGTCTGTGACGCTTTTTGCTATGCGACTGTCGCTGTTTGGGTGCGGCCAAAAAGATGCTGGGCCATTCGAATGCAGGAAGTTGAATAGAGATGCCAATACTAGTAGGAATGGATAAACGCGGCACAACTGGCGTCCAGCCTTTAAGAGCCCTTATAAGTGACATGCCGATAAGTCAGCACAATTTCACTAAGAAGGAGAATAGTGCATCTGTAAATGGTTGGTCAGGTCAGGATAAGGAGACTACTCTTGGCCATTATTTAAATCTTACTCCCATATATATTTTCTTACACTCCATGTCAATATCTGTCGGTTGTGTAGTGTAGTGGTTATCACTTTGGATTTTGACGCAAGGAAATTTCCAACGACCCGAGTTCGAACCTCGGCACGACCTTATCAGCACTCAATTTTTTTTCGTTTTCAATTTAGAATATCAAATCGTGTGTACCATAGAATTAGGTGAGTGGTTCAGAGCGAGTTAACAAATGCAGAGAAATAAAAACCATGATTCTTTTTTGGTTCAATAAATTATTCCTATACTGTCTTCCAGTTCTTTCCGTCATCTTATCTGTATTAGCATAGATAGGGGTATGTATACACTTAGAAAACTACGTAGAAAGAATCCAAGAGAATCGGCTTTTTAAATAGCTAAAAGTCCGTAAATAACAACTAAACATATTAAGGTAGCTTACAGAATCCTTATTTCTTTGATAAATGGACCGTATAAGTTCATTTTTCTTTTCTCCACCAAGTTTCAAGTTGAATCACTCGGCCACTACCCATCTCCCACCAACCCCCCCTGCTTGCTTGGCGTTAGATGCCACCTTACAATGTCACGTGGTGTGAAATTTATTTCTAATACCTGCCGCTTCGCGCGACTCCCGGTCAGTAGTTAAGCTTGTGGGACTAGTTTTAGTGTTAGCTTACGCGTTTGTGAAACTGAACAATCACTTCTGAAATACATGAAAGTTTCATGGTTTACACGTAATGAGGTACCACGTAAGGTACTTCATGGATCCATAGCTATTTTGACAACTATTTTATACTTGAACGGAGTTCAATCACAACAGGTAACACCTTGGTTAATTGCAGCTATAATACCGATCGGCATTTTGGAGTTCCTCAGGTTTGCCAGTCCTACATTCAACCGTATGTATATCGCTGTTGTCGGTCCTTTGATGCGCAAAGAAGAAAAGGAGGAAGGACGCGTCAATGGCGTTATCTGGTACCTAGCGGGCTTGATAATTGTGTTTTCTTTCTTTCCCAAAGATGTTTGTTTAACTTCTGTATTTCTTCTTTCATGGGCTGATTTAGCAGCTTCTACACTTGGTCGTGCTTTCGGACACCACAGTTTTAAATTGGTTGGCCAGAAAAGCTTTATTGGAACACTTGCGGCTTTTCTTACTGGTGTAATTAGCACTGTGGTTGTTTACGAAATTCTTCTTCCACTAAGACCAGACATGAACCCTCCTAATTTGATTTTGTATAATTCGCATTTGAGTCAAGTTTCAGTTACTAGACTCTCTTTAGTTATGGGCTTGACTGTTGCCGTAGCTGAATTGTTCCCAATTATTGATGATAACTTCAGCATCCCAATCGTTTGTGCCATAGTGCAAACATTGTATATCAATCACTATACTTTACCGTATACTTACGGTGTTTTTAGATAAAAGTTTCATAAATAAACAGCCAGACAGATAAATTCAGTAAATAAACAACCAACCAAATAATTAAGGAAATAGAGTACATAAGTAGATATTCAATATTGATGATGTTATGCCCCGCTGGATCAACATGTGAATATGCGTGTATGTGCGAATATGTATGTATGTGCGAATGTGCGTGTATGTGCGAATATGCGTGTGTTTGTGAATATGTGTGTATCTGTGAATATGCGTGTATCTGTGAATATGCGTGTGTTTGTGAATATGCGTGTGTTTGTGAATACGTGTGTATCTGTGAATATATTAAAATGTAAGTACAAGTAGGCTCTGATTGTGATGAAGAGCGCTACCAAATATCTACATGTAATAATGCTTTGTTCTAAGGAACTAAAAATGTTACTGAAGCTCTTTCATTTTCTGACTAGTAGTTTTTTTTTCTTAATTCAGCAAAATTTTGTAGTCTAAAATTTTATAGAAAAAGAATAGTATTTTATAAATAAGAAAACATGGAAGAAGAAGGTCAAAAAAGACCTTATTGTATTAGAATAAAATAAAATAAATGAGTTTCATTTTATAAAGTTAAAAGATTCGCATTATACGCTTATTATTTAATACTAACACCTGTTTAGTAGAAAGTAGAAGGACGCTCAGGCAAGAAGATTTTCTTGCTCTTCTGGATACGATGAGGCAAGGGGAATTTCAAGTCCTTTTGGACCAACTGCTTGATGTAGGGTCTCTTGACATCGGTAGTCTTCTCGAGCTCAGTAACCTTCAAAATGTGGACATTCCGGAAACGGGAACGGTGACGGGCAGCCATGTCCTTGTAAAGAGAAGCAATAGCGTCAGCACGAGTTAAATCACGGTACTCCTTGTACATGTTATGAGTGCCGGAACGAGAGTCGTAACGGATCCAGACACCGAAGTTCTTAACCTTGGTAGGGTGCTTCTCGAAGATCTGGTTGATGCTAACAATCTCACCGTTGGATTTCTTGACACGGCGCAGACGAGTAAGGAAGTACCAGAAACGGGACTTGGCAACAACCTCGTTAGGAGCGAAGATGCGCATTCTGAAGAGCTTAGGCTCCGGCTGGGACTCAGTCGGAAGATGGCGACCAATGACCTGGTATTCGTTCATGCTACCCATTCTATCGAATCTGAAAATAGAAAGATGAAAATACGGTGATGTACTGAGTCTTTAGGGCTCAGTTATGTAATGACATTTTCGATTATAAATATTGTATTCATTTTTCAGCTGAAATTTTTATACTACATACGCCTAATTCTATTTATATTAATTAGTACCTAACCCAAGAGACTGCCACAATAATGATAGTTATGCTGTTCATGTAGTAGTTATTTTGATTAAATACTATTGAAGCTAGAATTAGCTATATATAAATAAACTGAATATATCAAATTGAATTTATTTGTAGTTGATATACTGGTTATGTTGTTTTTCTTCGGAACTACACCAAAGGACACACTGTTGAGCAATGAACAAACTCAGAAAGACGGTTTCAGAATATAACATTGTTCATTCATCAACTTGTTTATATATTTATTAATTTATCAATTGATTAATTTATTTATGCTTCTATAATGAGGATTCCTGTTATTTTGTTTGCTTTAAACCTTCAATAAAGCCAGTACCTATTAACGAATATAGGTTTCACTCACTGTATCTACTTGCGTCTTTCTACACCCCGTTTACGAGCTATTTCTTTCAATTTCCCTAACTCGCCAATACGACTGGCTACAATTACAAGTGGATGGTTCTCTGAAAGGCCTAGTAATTCATAATCTTCTTCCTCTAAATCGGATTCAGACTCAGAATCAGACTCAGGCTCGCTTTCGCTGCTGTTTTCACTCTCACTTTCACTTCCAGTTTCTGTCACAAGCTCAAAATCAGACTCGGACCCAGACTCAGTCATTGACTCTAAATTAGAGTCCTGTCCAGATTTCAAACTGTAATTAGAATCCGAACTTGAAGCGGAACTGTATAACGAGTCAGTGTCTGAGTTTGACTCGGACTCAGATAAAGATTCAAGTTCACTCGATTCCTCAGATGAGGATTCAGTTTCAGATGTGATAATATCCACTTTCTTGGAGCTTCTACTAAACTTCAACTGGTTACTCACATCCTGCTCTTCATCTGAAGAACTATTAATATTCGAACGTACTGTAGAACCTGAGCCCTTACTCACGTTTTCAAATTCCTTTTCTAGGTCTGTAGTTTCTAGTAAACGCTTTAATATCTTGTAACTCAGAAAATATTTGGCGAGTCTTTCGTTTTTTTCTCCTTTCAAGAAATGTTTTTTATCAGTTGCATCTTCAAAATTCGCTGGAATTTGTTTTTTCGCAACTTTCTTGCTCTTGCTACGTCTATTTACTGTCTTTTTGGCACTTTCTGGATGTATATACTGGGTCAGGTACGCCATTGTATCATTGAACATCTCGGTAGCTTGGGGATCTTTTGAGTGACGAGCATCTTTGGTATGTTTTTCTTTCTGGTTTTTGCTGTATTTAGAATTTTTAGAACTTTTTTGACCGGATTTTTTGGAAGACTTCTTCTTTTCTAAGGACTCACGACCACTTTTCTTATCCGTGCTATCATAAAGACCAGAAAGTGCTTCTTCACCACGAGCCAACTTACGCTTGTTGCTGATCATTTGTAACAAAGGAACTGCATTAGAAACAAAAATCTTCGCTGTTGGAAAAGAGGCGCCTAGACCAGCCAAGGCAGATAGTGCAGGACTTTGTGCAAGTTCCTGCATGAACATGGCCTGGGAGGAAATGGTTGGTTTCTCATGGATTGTAGACTTATGCTTAGGATCCTTAGGATCCTTAGACTTGAAAGATGTATGTGTGCTCTTTGTTTTACCCATTGAGTTTGTTTTTCAATTACGAATTTGACTTGTTTTCATCTTAGATGCCTTTAATTGTTTATATAGTTTAAGCGAATTTGAGGACTGGGCATGGGTTTAAATAAATCTGTCCTAATCTAGTAATTCAATTGAATCCAATTTAATCCAATACAACCAAATGCTACTAAATGCAACTGGATTGAATTGGATTGCATTTGGATCGCATTGGATACATTTTCAGAAAAATATCCGTTTTCATACGTTTACCCCTTTTGGATAAGTACCATTATGTCTACGATTCTATCGAATAAGGAAATCTTGGAACTCTATTAATTGCAAATTACAATTTCCTTTTTTGAATTTCTTGGTAAACAAAGGAAAAGATTAATTGCCTTATTAGGAGTGGTATTAAACTAAACCCAGACGAGGATGCTATTTCAAACTATACTTATCCAGGAAGTGCATGTAATAAACCAGAAACGGAAAGAAAAGAAAAGAATAAAAGAACGGAGAAAGGTATCTATGCTTGTTAATTTAGGCAATATTCACTGAACAATAATAACATTATTGAAAAACCGCTATTTCTTCTCATTATTTATTAGCATAAATGTAAATCTAACATAAATATAAGATAAATACTCTATACAAAGTATACAACAGTTTATAGTTAATCGTTTCTAATATAAACATTCTCTTAGAAACTTATTATTCCATAAAACCGTATATTTTAATTAGTTTGTCTCGTTTGGTGATATTCAATTGTGTTCTATCTATTGTACGTTAGAGGTATATATGTCCACAACTGTGTATAACTGTGTATAACTGTGTATAACCGTGTACAACTGTGTATACCAGTACATATCTCGACAAAATGAATCTAACTGTAACAATCAAAGGTAATAAAAGACTAGCTAGAACTTATATACACATTCAGGCACAACATTGTACTTACTGTGCTGACATTGTTTGATTGTATTATAGAAAATGTAGTACAATATAATATAACACAGTATAACATTATAGAATAGAGAACATAAAATATATAATATAATATAATATAATATAATACAGTACAATACAGTGTAGTATAATATAATATTATAGCATATTGGTGTTACTGAACCTACCTAATTAGAATCGAATCTAATCAAAAACAAGTATCTGCTGATCATTAAAACCATCTACTTTGGTTACTAATCAGACATGGTTTTAGCGGATTTAGGTAAAAGCATTAACCAGGCTATTGGCGGGTTAGTGAGCGGCCAGCAGGATGTGGACGAGCAGGCGCTTGATGGCATGCTGAATGAGGTATCTAAAGCTCTGCTGAAGCATGACGTCGGTCTGCGACACGTAGCTGCGCTGAAGAAAAACATCAAATCTTCGGTGAATTTAGAAAATACACCGCCTTCGCAGCGAAAAAATGTTATCCAGAAAGCGGTTTTTGACCAGCTTGTTGCTTTAGTTAGTCCAACTGGCGAACAGACTGAGAGTGCTGTCTTCAAGCCGAGAAAACACAAGTGCGGCGTTATTATGCTTGTTGGTCTTCAGGGTGCTGGTAAAACGACTACCTGTACGAAACTTGCTATCTACTACCAGCGTCGTGGATTTAAAACCGGTCTCGTTTGTGCTGATACGTTCAGAGCCGGTGCTTTTGACCAGTTGAAACAGAATGCTACAAAGGCTAAAATCCCGTTCTACGGTAGTTACGTAGAACCAGATCCCGTCGTTGTAGCCTCTGAGGGTGTGAATAAGTTCAAAAAAGAGGGTTTTGAGGTGATTATCGTGGATACTTCTGGTCGCCATCGCCAGGAAACTGAACTTTTTGATGAAATGGTGCAAATCAGCGCTGCTGTAAAGCCCAGTCAGACGCTAATGGTTCTTGATGCAAGTATTGGCCAGGCTGCAGAGTCTCAGGCTAAAGCCTTCAAGGAAGCCTCTGATTTCGGTGCTATTATTCTTACCAAAATGGATGGACATGCTAAAGGTGGTGGTGCTATCAGTGCAGTTGCTGCAACAAAAACACCTGTGGCTTTCATCGGAACTGGAGAACACATTTACGACTTGGAGAGTTTTACCCCGCAACAATTCGTTTCTAGGCTGCTAGGAATTGGTGATCTGCAAGGTTTCATGGAACGTATGCAAAGCTTGAAATTAGATCAGAAAGATACGATTAAAAATATCCAGGAGGGTGTTTTCACCCTGCGCGATTTGCGCGCTCAATTGCAGAATATCATGAAAATGGGACCTTTAAGCAGCATTGCGTCCATGATTCCAGGACTGTCGCAGTTTGCTGATCAAATGGGTGGTGAGGAACCGACTAATAGGCTAAAGGTAATGATATTTGCTATGGATTCTATGACAAATAAAGAATTGGACTCTGATGGTCAGATTCTGCTAAGAGAACCTTCGCGAATGATCAGAATCGCTAAGGGATCAGGCACTTCGATATCCGAGGTACAAGAGGTGATGACGTACCATGGTACAATGGCCAACATAGTGAAGCAGGTTGGTGGTAGAAATGGCATGCTCAACCAAATGCAGAATGCAAAGGGTCCCCAAGCAGAACTTGCCCGCCGTCGTATGGCACAAGCTCAGGCACAGGCTGGTGCTGGCGGTGCCGGTATGCCTGGCATGCCTGGCATGCCTGATATGGGCCAAATGGCTAAGATGCTTGGAGGCGGTGGAATGCCCGATATGAGTCAAATGGCCAAAATGTTCGGCGGTGGTGGTATGCCAAGCATGAGCGAAATGATGAACATGGTCAATAACAACCCAGCTCTAAGTAACATGATGAAGCAGTTTGGAGGTGGTAACTGAATCAGGCGCATATAACATAATTTGCCCAGTTTTTGTTCCTGCTGCTACTAAAACACTAGGGGTTTTCCTTAATTGGTTAGAAATAGGCTCGATATTACCAATTTTACACACAGTTGCTTCAAGTTTGAATTCCGCATACTCCTCGAACGTCGACTTATTTTTATTTTTATCTTTATTTTTATCTTTATCGGAACCAGTTGCTTCGAATACCCGGAGCACATTATCCCAGCAAGCCAGAACTGCCAAAGTTCGATGTTTCTGGGAATTGTTTGTATCTAATGATATATCTAATGAGCCTGCTCGGCCTTTGAGCCTATTTATAGTTTCAGTTTGCCCTGTTTCAGCGTTAGACACTGCCGTTCTTTTATCAGCACCAGTACTATATATGTATTCATCCTGGCAAACCATGCTCAATATGGTGGATCTATGAGCTCTAATGCCTACAGGAGGGGAGCCATCTTTGTAAATGACAATCATCCCGCTCTCGTATCCGGCAACTAGTCCGTAATTAGTGAACTCAAGAGTCATTACACTACCATTTCTATTATCCAAGTCGTTCTCGGGAAGCAAATCATCAAGGTCTGGGAAATCGTCAAATCCACTCGTACTTGGTTCACTAGTTTTATCTTTTTGGTCTTTTTGGTCTTTTTGGTCTTTTTTATCTTGCATTTGATTTTTAACTTCTGTAATTGCATCAACAAGATCCTGTTTATTTGATTTTGATTTCGATTTAGTATCTGGCTTGACTTTGTCTGATGTATGCTTGCCCTTGCCCTTGTATGCGTCCACATATGGGACCACATTTTCATCCCATTTAATTCCTTTAAATGGTCTTGAGAGTTTGAAACCTAGGTCTAAGTGATATACATCAATTTTCTCGGAATCTGTAGTGGCAGGAAGCGCTAAATAACATGGGAGTTCTTTCCCTGAGATAGCAAAACCGCAAAAGTTTAGTGCATTAACATCCTGCTCATATACCATAACAGGTTCAAAATCACTTCGTGCTTGGCTTTGATTTTCAGCTGGAACTTTTGATTTGGGGACTTCCCAAATCTTTAATTTATTATCACGAGCGTGAGTTATAAGTTTATCATCTCCCCAAAATCTTACCTTTAGAATGGCGTTTTCATGAGGTTTCCAGGACGCAAAACTACGTCTAAGACTAGTACTCCATAAATTTACTCTACCATCATCATCTCCAGAGGCAATTTCGTGGCCAGTACTGCTAAAATCAATAGATCTTACTGGCACTTTATGACCTCGAAGTGTAGCATACATATGATAACTAATTACCATATGCAGTTAGCACATATAACGTCCAACAGGGATTTTGTGGCATGTAAGTTGAAAAGATATAAGAAAATTAATGATGCTACAAATAGTAGTAATAATTAAATGTAAATAAATTACATTGAATTAAGTCTCAGTAAACCTTTTAAAAAGAAGCATTGATCTTTCCCCTCAACGGAATCCCTTATATTAACAATAGTTTTTTAAAACCTATAGCTGTGTTATATATATAGATAGACATAGATATAGAATATAAAACAAACGTCAACTATGAACTCCTATCTTTTCAGATTTTTCCGGCCAATAGTTTATGTCAATATTAACTTTATTCTCTCATTTCCCAGACTTAAACTCACCTAAATATCTAAAAAATCAATTCTTGAAATTTCAAAATTGAATTATTGCAACATCATTTTTACGGGGAAACAACTTCATTTACATTAGCTATTACTGAACAGGCAATAGAAAGAAAAAGGTTGATCTCCAGTAATTTCTATGACAAGCTGGTTGTTGAATGCTGTCTCTAGGAATATGTGTTGCGAGAGCAACTCTATATCTATGTGAAAGATGAATTGGGTGTTAAGATAGTATTTAAGGAGCTTTCGCTCTGCGATTGCTGGCTCATATTGTATGTGATGTTGTTTTATGCATTTAAAAAGAATAAAGTGCGAGGAATTTATGGTACTTACAAGGGTTACTCTCGTCAAAAATCATACTATTCCAACTGTACCACTCTTGAAAGAGTATCACTGAAAGCTGCGATTGAATTTGTTACTTCAGATCTTCCAGAAAATGCTACACGAGTTTACACTGACGGAAGTTACAGTCAATTGACACATGAATCGGGCTGGGGGGTGTATTTTGAGAAAAATATTCATTCTGAGGAGAGCGGATCTGTGACTGGAGTCCGAAAGAGCGAACTCAATTCTAGTGTGACTGCAGAATATGTAGCTATTAGAAATGCTCTGAGTGATATCATGGATCTTAAAGTTGGTGTTTACGAATTATTTACTGATAGCCAAGAGTTTTGTGAAATTATATGGCATCTTTACGATATATGGCAGAAGCATGGATTTATGACAGCGAGAAAGAACCAGGTGGCTCATAAGGAGATACTGCAGTGTATTCATAATAAAATCAAGCAAATCGAATCTAAGGGAAGTAAGATATATGTAATTCATATAACAGCGCATGCAGGATGCGTCGGAAATGAAAGAGCGGATTTCCTTGCAAGGATGGGGAGACTTAGGATCGGTGTGTAGGTAGTTAATTATATACTGAATGAAATTATAAAAAATCAAAGAAAATAAAGCAGTGGATATAAAACTTAAATACAGTAGATACTTTCTTCTTGTTTTGGATTGATTCAATAATGCAAACAACGTGAAGTGTTCATCTGTTTGTTTTGTTTCAGTTATCGTATATCCGTAAAAGCAATAGTTTAAATATCACAAAAATGAAAATGTACCACACTATGTTTCATTGCATCAAATCAAGCACTGTAAAAGGTATATTCTGGTCATCTAGTACCTTTAGTTATTCACGATACCTTCCCCAAAAGTGCAGTAGCTCCAAACTACAATACAAATCGTACAAGGATGTGAATGAAGCTCTTGAGCACGTAACTAGTCCAAAGGCTATGAAAGTGTATACGGACGGAAGTTATGTGAAAGCAGATGGAAATGAAAGGAGTAGCTGGGGTGTGTACTTTGGGGAAAATGATCTCAGAAATGGGTATGGATTGATAACAAAAGAAAAAGAAAAAGAACCACTTAGTAGCTCAGACGCTGAGTATAAGGCTGTAATCAAAGCTTTAGAAGCAATTAATATATCGGAGGTCGGGAAGTATGAAATCTTAACTGATAATCTATCATGTGGTGTGTTGTTTTGGTGTTTTTACAAACCTTGGATCAGCCAAAAATCACACATCGCTAAAAAATTGCCTAGGAAATCACGAAACTCATTTGTAACTATTTTTGAAAAGACGAATGAGGTCACAAAGAAAGGTAGCGAAGTATCAATAATTTATGTACCGGGCCACCGTCAGATTGCAGGAAACGATGCGGCTCACAGATTGGCTCTAGAAGGAAGAAAATGAATATGTTCCTAGAATCAGAAATTAAATATTTAACATTGACTTAATTATATTCGATTCGGGCAATTTTGAAAAATAACTGTTTAGACAACAGCTGCTGCGATATTGTTGGCAGGCACGGTTTACTGTGTAACGCGTTTAGGTTACGGGTTGCGTTGTGGTCAGAAGACTTGAAACAAAGTCGTTATAGCATGGAAATCTAATCTAAAATAATAGCTCGAAATTAAATTCGTATTAAATATTCAAATCCAATTGAGGATAATAAATTTCTGAATATAAAGCGCAATTTCTGTCTAAACATGGAGATATTGTTCTATATTGTTCTTCTAGGGTATGTCACGTTTACACATTGGGCAGAGAGTGTACTACATAACGTCGCAGACATAGCAACATAAAGATAATCGTACACTGGAAATGAGCTATACATTTGCTAACGTTACGAAGGACGAAGTCTTTCCAGATGTGATTGATGCATTTGACCCTACTGCTAGATTGAGAGCTGTATTCCCTACGCATCAGCAAGAAGTTGATTTCGGAGATGAGATTCCAGTGCCGTACGCACAGGAGGAACCTGAGGTTTTTGTGAACTTGCTTGTTGCCGATCCTTCAGCTGAATACACTCTTGTTGTGACAGACCCTGATGCACCTAGTCGTACTGACAAAACATACAGCGAGTTTGCGCACTGCTTGATAACTGATCTCAAGTTGGATGCTAACAAAGTCGGAGACTGGCAGAAGCTTGATCTTTCTAAAGGTCGTGCCATTCTACCATACTTTGGTCCTGCCCCCCCAGCCAACACTGGTTTGCATCGCTACGTTTTCTTGCTTTTCAAGAAAACCGAACCGGAGCTTGTTGTTAATGGTCCTGCCAATGATACAGTCGAAGGACGCTGTAATTGGGGTTACGGCAGACCTGGCGCTGGTGTACGCGATTGGCTTAAGGACACGCTTCTTGAACCCGTAGCTATCAACTTTTTCAATGCTCAAGTAAAGAACTAAGTTTTTGTAAATTGTTTATAGATTATTTTGTGCTTTTAATTGCTAGACTAACCAAGTTTGTAATTCAGGTTTTACCGCTTAGCACTAAATATTGCAAAAAGCTTGACTGAAATCAATTTAGTGTTTACATATTTGTAATTTGTAATTAAGTGTTTATTCAGGAACAATTGTGAATTAATTATGCATAGAGTTCGCGTTATTGTACATTGTATTCTTAAATAACTTGGGCTTAGATACTTATGCCAATGCATTCTGCTAATACATCTACACTTGGGTTTGTGGGAGTACCAGAATGACAAATATCGGGAATATTCGGAGTAGCTAGTGCAGTGTAGTGCACTGATACCATAATATGCGGGCTAGGTTGAGTGAGTAGGGTTCGTATCAGCGGGGTGATTCGAACTATAAAGATCGCATCAATTGCTGGTTATCAGTGAAAAAAATAGCCCAGTTTTGAAGAAATGTCAGACTATACTAGTAAGCTTACTGCCGATGGTATCATTTCAGATATCATTGACCAGTTTGAAATATATGCAGAGATAGAAGCTGTATTCCCATCCTCTAAGCAGACTGTCGACTTCGGAAACCTCATTACTCCTGTAGATTCCAAGGAAGCTCCCGAAGTATCAGTAAAATTCACTAAACCAGTTAAGGATGATGTTACTTATACTCTAGTAGTCACAGACCCTGATGCTCCTCGTCGCGATAACCCTACTCTAGGCGAGGTTGCCCACGCCCTTTTCACTGATCTCAATCTTGACGGATCTGAGAATTCAATTGGTAAATGGCAGAAGATAGACTTTACCAAGGTGACCACAATTCTTAGCTACATTGGACCCGGCCCCCCCAAGGGAACTGGTCTTCATCGATACACTTTTATTCTCTATTCGAGTCCTAAAGGCATTAAAGTAACTGGCCCTTCCCAGGAGAACCGCCGTACCTGGGGATCCGGTATTCCAGGATTCGGTGTCCGTGATTGGTACAAGAAGGAGAAGATTGAAATGACTGTCTTAGGTGCTAACTTCTTTAATTCTAAGAACGATTAAATTAGTTTAGATTAGATTAGATTAGATTAAATAATATGCTCCTTTTTTTGTTCTTCTCTCATCATCGGTACTTCTTATTTGCTTTAAAAAGTGTTTCATTTAATTCAATTCAATTTCAATGGTTTGGTAAACAAACATATATAAATACATCGTTTAGAACAAAAAACTCCTGACGGTTAAAGGAAAGCAAAAACAAACTTTAGTCAACGTAATATTTCACTATTGAATACCCGCCATTAGCAGTTATAGCTATCCGAGTTATCAGATTTTTTTAGAAAAGAAACGAACGGAGTTTCATGTTCTGCTGAGCAACAAAACACAGACGCGGGCACACACACACGGGCGTACACACGTGCTCAGATGTCAGATGTCAGATGTCTTTTAGATACAACAGTAGGAGTATATCAGTATATTTTAAGCAAAAGATAATTTAAACAACAAAGTGTAGGTAATTATCGGTAACTAGTGAACGTTCCTTTCAAGTAGTTGGACGTCATACTCAAAAAAGGGTAGAGAGTCAACAACAAACAAAAAAGTAGTAGGAATGGTCATATACTGGTCATATACCCGGACGTATATCCATTATCATTATATATGTTCAACCATTTATATTCAATCGTTCTTGTTGTTGTATGAACATCTGCTTAAATTCCTTGAGTGGTAGCTCGCAGTTCAAAGCTATTCCACTTCCCTCAAGGAAAGGGGTCAGCCATGCAATGTAACCAGGCCCGCCACGCTGAATCAACGCGTGTTGTAAAGCAGCAAGTTCTAAGACCACAGGTTTCATGTCACCCACAGCTCCGAGATTAGAGGGAACAGCGTAACACAATCCAGTTAGATTCTGCATTGCTTCATCAGATTGAGATATCTGGTCCAAAGAGACAAGCCTGGTCAGAGAGACAACAGCCAATCTTTGGTTTTGGCGATTGGGATCAGTAGAGACTACACTGGCCAAAGCAGATAGAACATGGCTGAGTAGCTCAGGGTTGAGAATTAACCCAAAGCCGTTTCCAACTACATGAGGTATGAACTGAACAAAGCACGAAACAGCATTTCGTCTCTCCAACTCTGTATCCGTCGACCCTTGCTGTTCTTTTGCTAGAGTGTCAAGAGTACCTAATATTTCAAATACCTTTGAGAACAAAGCTGGTGCTAAATTTGAAAGAAGTGTGAGAATCTGGGAGTCACCGCGGAATGCATGCATCAGCTGCGTTACAAACGACAAAAGACCGCTTAAAGATTCAATGTCCGTCGCACGAACAATCAATTCCACAAAAGCCGTTGTTTCTGCATATAGAGCATTACTACCAAGACAAGCCAGAATATGCGAAAAGATTTGGCGGCATGGATCTCTGAGCTCGGGATGTTGTTCTAAAACAACTATGACATACTGAGCTGCTATCAACAATTGAGCCTTCAAAGGATCGGGTAACTTGTTGCACTCTACAACACCTTTTATAAGCGATACCAATACACTTAAGTGAGGCAAATCTGGTGTTGAACAAAGAGCGTTCAAAAGTTTTTGGAGTTCAGACTCACCACTATTGCTTACACCTATTAGGAATCCGCAGAGTTCATAAAGCTGCGGATCAGTGTCCATTCCGAAAAGCGGCTCTAGCAACGTAAGAAGCTGCTCACCCATACTACTATCGATACTATTTTTATTTAGGGCACTCTTGACTAAACGATGAAGAGATCTAAAAGCACGTACCTGAACTTCAGAATCAGATATTTTTAAAGCTTGAGATACACAATTCAATATGCTGATGATATTGCCATTAGATTCAAGAAGTACAGCGTGTCTTGCGCATAAGTCGACGAAAGGAACAGCCAGAATAGGATGATCACAAACCGGAGTATCAGTTACTTTGAGCACTAGTGCACTGAATTCTGAACCGTGCGTGGGACACAAAAGACCCATCACACTAAGTTCATGCACAGCAAGTTCCAACGCGAAAGGATCATTTGCTGCCAGCAGCTCTCCAATCGCTAAAGATGCTACACTATAGAAAAGCTCGCCGAAAGTTGTGTTTTGAGCGATTAACAATTGCAGGGATACCAACTGCTGTCTGAGTTCGTCAAAAGTATCGTCTGCGCGGAAATCAGATCGCTTCGATGTCATTATCAAAGCTTTTAGCACTTGTGCTACAGTATCTAAATTGGAGGTTCCCTTAATATATTCTGTGAGGCCGGGTATTAGCTGTATAGAGAGCTCTGTTTCTTCATCAGTAGTAGACTTCAAAAAGTTGAGAACAGGATTCAGTGCTGCGTCGGACACTAAAACCAACTGCTTTTGCACGTTAGAGCGTACCATTCCCTTGCTGGATTCTAATAGCACTGAATGCGCAATTAATGGATAAGCCATAAATGAAGAATCCAATACTCCAGTCGTTTTAAGAAGCTCAAGTTTAGCTTCCGGATCCATTTTTTTAGCTAATAGGGCGCAAATTGCACGTTCAGCAGTAGCTGATAGCCCCAAATCATCATCAGGGATAGATTTTTCAAGATTTTGCTTTAAAAGAGGAAATAAAGGTAACATTAATTGAATATCAGCCCACTGTGAAAACCCAGAAAATGCATCCAAAGCTTTTATAATAATTTTAGGAGATGACTGAAGAAGAACACTAAATATCTGTGTGATATTATTCATATCGTGAACTCTAATTGCATCTTTGAGGTCGTTTGCCTTTGCATGTTCTGCGGGTGTACGTTCAAACAACTGATCACCAATTTTTCTGTGAATAGCGAGAAGAAGAGAAGCAACTAGTTCCATAGACTCAGGACGATCGTTAATTAATTGAAGGAGGTTTTCAAAAAAAGTAGACCATGATGCAGGGTACATTGTGATAAACAAAGTTGTTAAGCAGTCCGCTAGTTTATTCGTGATAAATACTACATTCAGATTCATACTGCGGGACCATATAGTCTCTCTGATAATATTAAGCTGCTCCGAAGTAGGACTGGAAGCCAGGGTTCTATCCACCACTTGAAATGCTACAAACTGAGCCTCAGTTGGAGAGCTTGGGTTTTGGAGAATTTCAAGACTAGGAACAAGCCAAAGCTGTGCTTCTGACTCTATTTGAGCAATAAGCGCCAGTCCCTCTGTTTTTCGCGCACTGTCCCCGGGCTCCATGGCCGCAGTAGCAGCCTGTTGCAATGCGTCCCGGGTAAACATGGTCTTTGATATATTACGTAACCATGAGTGAAAAGTATTAGGAAAATGGTGTGCCACAAAGAGCCACAAACTTAAATGGTGAGTGTGATTTATAAATAAAAATTTAAAGTGCAGCAGTAGTAATAATTGTAATTGTAATGGTAACATAAGACTAAAGCCACAAAATCAAGAAATCTAGAAATCCATGGTACAACGAGGAATAAACTAGGGCCAAAATAAAAAAAAGTCTTATAATTGTACCGTGTTATTTTCTTTTTTTCCCTATAGAATTGAATTGAAAAAAAAGAAATTGAAAATAGTTGCGTGTGCTCAAGGTATAGAGAAAGTTCGCGTTCATGTTAACCCATGAGTTGCTTGCTTAGTTTCAGATGATGATGCTTAATGATTGCAATAGTCGTCATTGGTCAAACCCCATAATTTAGTTCTAACAATTTAGCACATATAGACGCTAAACCAAGTTCACTGTTCGAGTTAATAGAATATTTCTGTAAATTTATCATCACACGTTAAGAACGTGTGTTCAAAATAATGTCAAATCATGATTTTTCGTTTTGTTTGAATTTTATAAATATAAATAGAAATGCAGGATTAAACTGATGAAACTAACAGATAACTGTTAGTTATAATTAAAAAAAGAGTAGTTTCTATCATCGGTTCATTTATGGTTGCTGTTGTCTATCGGCCAAGCTCCGATTATAGCGTTGCACTCAGCAGATGTAAAATTTCGCTTCATTAGCTTATCTTCAAAGAAAATAAGCTCGTAGTGTTTGAAAGCATTAGTAGTAGCTGTGTGGTAGACCGAGATATCGTTGCGTTCTTGTGGAGAATGCGAGAATAAGGCCAAACTCCATTCAGATATTCTGTCATCCAGTGTAATATCCTGCTTGTCGATCAATTTACTAAAGGCAGGCTTAAGAAGCTGCTCAATAGCAGACACCACCCTGCGATCTTTCAAATGTTCCACGAAATCCAAAAGTCGAACACAGGAACCACTACTGTAAATGCTGCGACAGGCAACTGATAAAGCCAAAACGCTACGGGTGTCTTCGTACCTGACCCGTCTTGCAACTTCTTTGGACATGTGATCCTTAGCAAGTGTGTCACTGGGATGTATGTTGTGAGTTGTTAATCCAGATGATCTAACTACCAGCAACAACATGCAGTAAATAAGTTCATTTGGACAACAAATATTCATTAGTTCACAGCATTCGATAGCATATGTGCGAGTTTCTGGCATACGTAAAGCAGGAAGCAAAAGTATTGCTAATGCGAGATGGAAGTTTTCTTCTGTTGAAGGGAGGCTCAGCTGCAGTTTATAGTTTGCGTCATCATATCTGCGCTCTTTAAGAAATTTGGGCTTAGCAGCGAGGAATAACTCTGAAGCTACAACTCTTCTGAACGAACCCCTTAAATGACCAACCTTGAACACTTGACGTAAGAGTCGAGTAGCTTCCAAGATTAGGTTCACGTTAGCAGTTGCTAGACATGTGCAAGCCAACCAAAAAATACGCTGCTGGTACCCACTTCTTTCTGGAATACATTCAGCAGATACAGCAAACATTCGAAGAAATGCGTTCATCATACCTGCTTTGATATTCATCTCACCACATGATAGCATCGCGTTCATCAGGGTCAGTGTCTCGGAAACTGTGTTGGGATGCATAACAAACCTAGAAGTTGCAGGAACAGACAACACACAACGTCTGTATAATGCTGGGTATCGCTCGTTGGCATACACACTCAATCTTTCTGCTAGCAAAATGTGTGTCAGTTGTAATTTAGATCGCATTCCAAACACAGCAGAAGCAGTTTCAATAAGGAATCTCAAGATATCCTCAATAATATTAGCAGGACAGCTATCGAATTCATCATAAGCGAAATCCTTATCATAATTAATGGCCGTATTAGACGAAATGGTAGTTAGGTAGGATCCATGTGATGATTTACCAGCTGACGGCCGGTTTGAATAATGGCGTTGTTGTCGACGATCATACGTGTGCTGGCGATGATTTCTTTCCCCTCTATGTTGGTGATTAAGTGTATCGGAAAAGCCAGGAGAAGATTCATTAATTCCAAATAACTCTAAGCCTCTAAAGCCTAGAAGTCTAACTCGAGCAGCTTTTAGAGCCCTTTCCCTCATCGGGTCAACATCTCCGCCAGAACTCCTTAAAAATGCATTCAGATAATTTATGAACATCATATGCATGGACTTCCTAAGTCTCTTGGGGCCTATTCCAACGAATGCGCATAAAATGAAAGCTTGATCACTAAACAGTTGTTCGGCTGTTTCCTTATCGACATTCACTGAAGCAAATAAACAAGCACAAGCTTCAATTTCAAGCCAATACGTATGACATGACCACCGCGTGTTATTTGGAGCCGGGGGTACAGCATCTTCCGCGGACAAGGCAGTGTACAATCGTTTAAGGAATGCCCTAGCAAACATCTTAGTATTAAGGGGGCCTTCTTTCGCAGCGCAAATAGCAGAAACTTGACACAAAGCGTCAAGATCGTAATTGGCAACAGCCAAATCAATAAGTAGATCAGGGATTAAAGTAGATAAACCAGGGACAGATGGCCACACATATTCTTGTAACGCAAAGCCGCAGGTACTGTGTTGCGAGTCCTTTCTGTTCTTATTTTTGTTGGTGTACTTGCCTTTTCCCTTATTCTTGTACATATTTCTGTAAGCAATTTGAGAGCTTCCAGAATCAACACCCTCAATATGTGTACTCATTCCAATATTCGAACCTGCACCATCAACCATGAAAACATCTTTGCTTTTAATACATGCTCGTTGAAGTAATGGTTTCAGAATTTCCTCTTTGAGTTTTGCTATTTCACCGTTACTACGGCATTCGGCAATGAGTACAGGAAACCACGGTGCCACTATGCGAGCAGAGCTAGGGTCAATCCTAGTATCCAATGCTACAAATGAGCGTACTACACTCCAAGCCAATTCCGGATGAGCAAGTGCAGCCTGCTTTGACAAGTCTAAAATCTGTCTGAATGATTCTATTTCTTGAGTCGAAAGAACCCTTAATTCTAATCCTAGAGCGTCGGGGAATACAGAATATAACTCTGCTGCATGTTTACGAACTTCAGTTGAATCACTTACCATATCAACTAAAGCTGTGAATAGTAAACTACCAGTTGTGTTAGCATCCAGCCTAGTAGTGCTAAACTTCTCGGGAGTTTTATCAGCATTTGAAGCACTCAATTCCAAGATTCTTAAGAGGCTGGGAGATGCCTCCTCGAACTCAACAATAACGTCACCCAAAGTAACGGCTGTAGTATTTGTAGTCTGCAGAACTTCCATAGATTGGTTACCTCCATCCGTGTAACAGACAATGTCGCAGGTGGCCTGAGTAAATGATGGAGGCATAGTTAAAGGCACTGAAGAAGTCGAAGGTGGTAAGACTGAGGGTGATGCCTCAGATGAAGAGATCGAGGGCGAAGGGGACATTGAAGGTGCCAATGGAGACAAATAGGGCGACGAAGTTGAGGAATCATGTTGAGAAGCTGATTGTTCAGAAGCAAATATGGATCCACTAGAAGACGAGCTAGATGCTGTGTCTGAACTTAATTCTTTAAATCTGGTTGAAGGTGACGTGAATTCGTCCTCAGTTTTGGGAGTTGAGAGAACATCATTATGTACATTTTGCGTTGGCGTTGCCTGTTCATACAGGCTCTCAAAACTGGGACCTCTAGATAAAGACTCAGATATTGGGGTACTCAACGGTCGTCCTAGAATGCTGTCTAGGTTCATATCTGTTCCAGATGACTCACGATCTGAATCCGCTTCCGCCGAGTTACCAATGCTTTTATCATCCAAATTTGAGACTGATATTTGGAGGAAATTTGCACCAACAAACGCTTTGGCTGGTACACCCCCTTTCAAAACACAATCAAACTCGACGGCCACTTCCAAATCTGCCACTGCCTTTGCGGCCTGCTCAGGAATTTTATCGAATAATTCTCTGTGCTCAGGAATCGCCGTTGAGACAAAATACAAATGACAATCAATGTTGTTCTCAGATTTTGCTGTTAACACTGAATCACGTAGGGACCTAGGACAGTTCAACATCACAAGGTCTATTGTATCAAAAACTGGTTGCTTAACATCACAAAAAATTTCTGACCATCTACTTGATAGAGCAGAACAACGAGTGAAGTCCAATATCAGTGGCCTCGATCCTAGCCCAGAAAGTTCCGCTGTGATCTTTTCCAACTTGAGGTCAGAAAGGCCCACATCGGCGGCATCAAAAAGAACCGAGTTCTTTTGCATGAACTTCACAGATCTAGCATAACTAAGATAAGGAGCCTCGGCCTTGGTTTGATCATTTCCAAGATTTCCTAATCTCAACAACTTATGCAATTCTCTCACAATATGTGTTTCATTGTTGGCTTGTAACACAATCCTGATGTCTACAGAATGTTGTCGCAAGAAGTGAAAGATCTGCCTTGACGCACTGGCGTTGTCCTCATCTCCAGGGAGAGACGGTCTTTTGATGTTCTTCATGTTAATATTACATGAAATACCAGTTGCCTCAACATCTATTTCTGTCTTTTCAGACCCACTACTGTTTTCATGCTTCCCAGCGCGATTGCTGATATCACACAGAAAGGTCTGCTTCTTGGTTGTTGATGCAGACCAAGATTGTAAATTCGTATCAAAATCGATGGTATCAGGGTTTTTTCTCAACTGAACCAGTAGATCGTCTTTTACCTGATTTCGATTATGCTGTAAATATACTGCAAATTTCCGCAACAACGCAGCAAGCTCTCTAGAAGGAGCTTTGTCAACTAGCCCATACTTGTTAAGTCCAATAATTACAGGACATATGCATCTCAACACAAATAGCACGCCTAAAGCAACATCAGCCACCTGTGCATCGAATTTTTCTGTGACTTCATATAAGACGCGCTTAAAAAACCATGGAAGAGGTTCAGGAAGGGGTGGTGCACGTAAAGCCTTTGTAACTTCCTGAAATAAGGCGTCACTATCATCTATTTTATCTCTCATGCTAGCAGCTCGCAGAATAGAAACAGCCGGAAGGATAGCCTCTGCATTGTATTGAGCCGAATTTCCTCTAATCCATGCCAAAATCAATTGCACAGGCACTGAATTAGTACGGAATAGCTGAGAGCTGTCATTTACGCTCGATATCTCATGGTGTAACATCATTTCGATTAATCGGATTTCACAATGAAGGCTTTGGCATTTGAACAAAGTCAATAGATTTGTTGCCAGAACATCATTACCATCAACTGAGCAAACATCGCAGAGCGCATAAAGAATTACAGGATGTGCGAGCATAAAACGTACCAAATCGCTGCCTTCAAGAACAAACCCGAGCTGAGAAGACGTCTGGGTGTAATGCCAGCTTAAAGCACTATATGCCGCTATTCTTTTATTCCACGACCTGCTAGACGGGCAACCTACACCACATAACAACAGCGCATAAGGAAGGTTTGCGTGCAGTAATGTGGATAGAGCCCCATATGAATCTTCGAAGGTGTATTTCTCGGACAATGCCGTTACTAGTGGGCCTAAAATATCGTATTCTGGTTCAACATATCTGTCAAAAATGTAATATAGCGTCTTCATTAGTGCAGTTGCCGACTTCCATTGTCGATTGATAAGATTGTGTGTGACTTTTCTAAAAACCAATGCCGTGCTACTAGATGTGTTATCATCCAAATTCTCATGTATGGAATTATCCCAGTGAATAACATATTTAGCGCACTGTCGGATCAATCTCAGTACAACCCTTTCTTGATCAATACTTGAATTCTGACGGAGATTCTCGACAGCAAAACAACATAGCTCACTTATACGCAGCAATTCCGGTGTTGTAGCAGCCAAATCAATTTCCTTATTCAAATTAACATTGTGAGGAGATGTAATACAGCCAATTAACCAATCCAATAATTCAAAGTGGACTGAACGGGGTTTAGATGAGTTCAATACCATATCACATAGAGCTAAATAAAACTCTAGTGCCATATCTGGAGAAAACTCTATGTAGTTGACAACAGATCGTAATAACCAATTGTCTAACGAAAAGAAAAATGCATAAGTATTGTGTCTTGTTTCCTCACTACTACATGCCAAGCTGGCAGCACGTAAACGTAATATATTTCTCTGAAGTTGTCTTTGTATACTTCTCTTGCGCTTGTCTTTCCAAAACCCAGGAATAGGCGAGGATACGTATGGTATACTTTTGTTGATATCCTTAAAACTCTTTGAGCCAATAGAGCTCGCATATGGTGAGGTAGAGGATGATAGATTCGCACCGCTTGGAGAGATTGGAGGAGATGTAGATGTATTATTATTGCCATTTATACTACTACTGAGAGATGATGACCCCTGGTTAGAAGTATTATAACTTTCAATTAGCCCATACAAAACATTATCGACCATCGCACTGAATACTGCACAAACAGGATGGAAATGTGACTTCTGAACAATGAGCTCAAAGAGTCGTTTACGGACAACTTTCGGAGCAGCTTCGTTAATGTGTGTGGTATCAAGAAGCTCAGCAATTACGTCTCGCTCCAGCGTCATTTGCGATGGGTCTGCTTGTAGCAGCTCGAGACAGTATAGCGAGTCTCGCACAACTCTACCTGAGTTGCAGCAAATGCAGACCAGCAAACTGATTCTCAATTCTAAACAAATACTAGCACCTCCAACACCTGATCCTGTACCGCTAGTTCCTCTGCCTAGTATCTGCTCTAAGCGATTGTTCTCGAAAAAGCTTGCAGCAATAACGCCTCTTCCATCTGCTAGTAACTTGAGGACTAATCGCAAAGTACAAATACGTTCAGGGCTTCTCAACCACTGCAATGGCGTGAGGTTAGGTATAAGACGGGTTAATGCAGTGACACGATTGGTATTCTTTTCGCGCTTCGCTAAATGTACAGCATACAGGTCAAATATTTCTGTAGTATATGTTTCCATAGTCACGTTCTTTCTATTATATTCAGTTAGAATATGTAGAACACCGGAAGCTGTTCCGTCGCTCATTAGCAGAGCAAGGTCACAAGCAGTACAGGCAATCTTATAGTTGCGATGCTTTAACGATGATTCAATGAGATTTTCGAAGTGAGTAGAGCATTTCAAAAAGATTCGCATGAAATTTTTAGGAGTTGCAAATGCATTGAGACCTCTAAGGAATTGAAGTAACAGGCGACTTTCAACTATATGTAGTAGGAAAATATCAAACTGTTCAGGAGCAAACTCTGAAAAAAATAGAAGCAACTCTACTCTTACAGCGGGAAGCAAGCTTGAAGCTTGTTGTAGGAGAGAATCTGATAATTGAGCCACTGTGGTAGCGACACGTTTAAAAAATGTGTTGACACATCCAGATCTCTGGTAAGCTACCCAAGCCATGTAGCCCACACGAGCAACACAGTCTACAGCTTTACCTGGCCTAGCACTGTTGAGGTCTTTGCGATAGAGAGTCAATACTCGCTCCCAGCATTTTTCCCATGGTGTTAATGACTTGTTGTTGCCAACTTTTACAGCAACACGACTCCATTGTGTTCCTACACTCATCTTACCTGCATTTGTTTCGACGGAATCTCCATTCACGCATGCATAAACAACTTCTAGTAATAGTTCAGTCATCGTCTCCGCAAGTCTGAAAGCTCTGAATGGATGTAAGGTACGAGATCTTGCAAGTATATTAATTAGCTCTCTAATAGAGAGTCTAGATGCATTTGAAGACGCCCATTTACATTTGGGGTCCTGTGAAATAAGTCTTATTATGCATGAGCAGGTATACATCAGCAATTCACTTTGATCTTGATCATCCATTTTATGTATATGTGAGCTTAACAAATTCATTCTGTGTTCAACGGCCAAATTACTTGGGCATGCCACTGAAAGCAGTTCTAAACGCGAGTGGCTTGCGGAGCCTGCGACAGCCTGGGCTGCATGTAACTCACAAAGTGATGTATTGGCCATATATAAGTATTGTGCAACATTCATAGCTACATTTGTTAGCTGTGATTTGGAATCAAATTCAAAGACTGTAGCGAAAACAGCAGCATTTTGACGTTTAGGTAGCAAATCTTCAATAACAGCGAGCAATGCAGTAGCTGTAGAGTTTTGCAATGGTGGAACATCAAAAACACCAGACCAATGGTTTGCACTCCAAAGTGGATCTGTATAGGTTTGCTGGTCAACTGTATCAGGCGGCATTGCGCTGCGAGGAACCAGGCCTAGTTCTACCAAGTTCTGGGTAAAAACGGCTAGAATAGAGTCCATTACGGTTAAGATACTCTCAATATTTCGTGTTGGATCAGATGGTTTTGGTGACATCATCAATGGTGGAGGTGCAACTGCAGCGACACTTTGACTGATGCTGCTAACGCTTGCACTCGATTGAACTCTTGTGATAGAAGGCAAATACGACTTTTGCTCGTTGAATAAATCCAGTTTAGAAAATTTAGATGACAAGGCTGAAGTCCATGGAAAAATCTTTTTAGGTGGACTTTGAGCATCGTCTAGTTGATCCTCGTCATTCGCAAAAACCATGAAGTTAGAATCATCAGGAGATCCTAAAGACCCTTGAGATTTATAAGATCCCTGGGACTTGTAAGATCCTTGAGAATGCAGATCTTCTTGGGAAGAGGGCGATCCAATTGAGATATTGCGGGGGGAATCAGCAGAGTACTCATTATCGCTAGAATTATCATCATGAGGATTGAGATCAAATGTAGATTTAAATTTATAAGGCGATGTTGACTCTGTGTGTCCTTTTCCGTTCTTAATATCGATTCCTTCTACCTCTTCTACTTCTTCATCACTAAAACTATCGTCTGAAAATCGAAATAAATTTGGTGGAAATTCGACTGTTGAAGCAGCTCGTTGACCCAGCTCGTTTGTTATTACTTTAATCACACGTGGATCACTAATAAGTCCTGCTTCGATGGCGATTGATGCCAGAAGTGTAACTAATTCCCGGATGGCCGCGTCGAAGTCGCCTCGTCGCACCATTCCAGTACTAACATTGCTCAGTTTACAGGCTCTTTCACGTAAAAATAGGAGCCGTAAAGGGACATCACTCACGTGTGGGAGGTATTTTCTCCGCAGGTTAATTACCTGCTTACTAGTTTCTCGTTCGAAAGAGAACATTAAACGAGAAACTCTCTCTACCTGATTTTATCCAACGCTGGTCGGAAGTTCAGTAGTGAACAGGACCGTTCGCTAGTCAATCAAAAAGCCGTTTATCCGGGTTAGGTTAAATATATACCTGCATGGTTATGAAAATCACACGTCTAACGTTCAAGCGATAACAAAAAGATATATAAGGTCTAGATAATATGTGTTTAGGTTGCGTACTTTTAAATTATATCATGGGTATGTATTCGAATGTTTTGAACTACCCTTATGTTTTTAATCTTGACAGCTGCTGAAGTAATACTTGTATGTCAACGCAGCTCACCCCGTGGAATACGACATGGTACGTGCACAGTTAAGCATTTACCAAAGAACATAAAGATGTTCGGTAATTTATTTGGAAGTACAAAATAGATATAATTAAAAAATAGGTATTTAAATGATTGTTAATTAACTCTAGAGTTTTTTTTATTTTGTGACTTTAGGTCCTGGAAGTGAATAACTTGATCTTATAATGAGCAGATGTATAGCTGGTGAAAATTAATAAAAAGAAAAACAGGGGGAGGGGGGGGGGAGTAAGACCAGATCGAACTGAAACCAGATTGAACCCACTCAAGTAAATCAAATAAAAAAAAATTGGAAAGAAGAGAAATAAACCAGATTAGATTAAATATAATCAAATAGAACTAAAATAAAATTTAATAATTAAATGTGATCGAGTGAGATCAGATTGAACAAAAGAAAACAGAAAAATGCTAACCAAGCAAAATAAAATAAGTTAAACCAAAAATAAGTTAAACCAAAAATAAGTTAAACCAAAATAAATTAAAATAGACTAGACTCAAAGACTGCTACATAATTGAACTTCTTGGAACTTCCTGGATCTTCTTGATCTGGGTTGAGTTTTTTAAGATCAAAGATCTATACTGGATTTCCCCATCAGTTCGGCAAGTTCTGGTGACAGATTGATTTTGCCTTTACTATTCTCAATCAGGCTTAGAATGACGCGTGGCACAGCTAGTGCTGTGGCGTTTAGTGTATGCACGAATTGGTTCTGAGAATTTTTAGTATGTAATCTCCGTGCTTGGTAGTCTAAACATATTGAACAAGAGCTCAATTCTCCCCAAGACTGCCTATTTGGCATCCAAGCCTCAATATCGTATTTCCTGTATGCTGGTGCCCCCAAATCGTCAGGTGGTATCTGAATAATTCTTAGTGGTACTGAATTGTTCAGTACTGATGAAAGTATATTGTATTGGAACTCTATTAATTTATTGAACCATTTAGTACTTTCTTCTAAAGTAGGTTCGCACCAAACAAACATCTCAACTTTGTTAAATTCATGTAGTCTATAAATTCCTTTTGATTCTTTACCCCTAGATCCTGCTTCTGCTCTATACGCTTTGGATACACCAGCATGCTGCAAGGGTAGTTTGTTAATTTTTTGATTGGCCATTTGTGCTGCTAATGGGATTTCAGCAGTACCAATGAGACATGTATCAGTGTCCTTTACGAAATAAATCTGACTGGCATCATCTCTAGGCTGGAATCCGCATGCCTCTACATAATCAGTTCGTACCATTGTTGGGGATGACACAAGTTCGAAATTAAATTGCCGGCATTTCCTCAAGGCATACATTATTAGAACTTGTTCCAACATTGATAGATCTCCATTAAGATACGTCTGTCCATTACCACTAACCTGAGACCCTGTTGCCAAGTCTACTAATTTTGTTTCCAGATGATTAAATGAATTTTCTTTATCTAAAAGCGGAACATCATTTTGCTTAATGACTTTGAATTCGCGCTCGTCCAAATTTTCCGAGACTAAGTTTGGCACTGTTGCCAGAATATTTTGCAAGTTCTGTTTTATTTCACTTATTGAACTAGATATTTTCTTGAATTGATCTTTCAAGACTTTTCTTGAAGTTGAAATATTCGGTGTGTCTGCGCCTTGTGATTTATTTATCAAATTACGCTCATACGCAAGCTTCTGTTGTTCATGTTCAGCATTCTTCAAGTCTTTACATCCCGTCAATATGTCATTAATTGATTGATTGTTATAAAGCTTGATCTTACGAAGATTAATACTCTCTTCATAAACCCATGGTCTTGCAGCGATATCCTTGACATTGAAGACAGGAAGAGGCAGTTTATGTGCTCTCATCAGGAACTATCTACAAGCGTAGGTTGTATAGCGTAATGTGAGCCCAAACACATCATGTGTATATTTCACGATGCTAGTACTCAGTGATAAATCTCCGTCGTGTAAAGAGATAAAACAAAATAATTTCCTATAGAACCGTTTTAAGTATATTTAATTAAAAAAAACACTTTAGTCCAAAAATATAATGTGAGTAATTATTTTGTCGTTGCATGTCACCGTTGATTCAGGTTTAGTTATTTATGGATTGGGATTAACTGAATTGAGGGCGACAGTAGTTAAGCTGTGCTGACGTACACACACTCACACCCATCCACAACAACGGTTTCACTCACTGTGCATCTCCAGAAGGGATATTACTGGAATCCTGCAATCCACAGGATAATGTAATATATGATATATAATTATCACTAGCAATTGCTCTCTTCATGTGCTTTTATATTCTTTAGGTACTTAATTTAGTTCTTCATACTACGTATGTGTGTTCATATATCACTGAACAGATGCCACTTTTAAGCAATTAATGAATAAGTTTACAGTTTCCAACATTTTGTTTCGGATCTGGAGTGTATTACTTCCTTAGCCCGTTATTTTACTCTCTGTTGACTTTGAACATGTTATTGCGCTGTATGTTACTGTTTTTAATGAAAAAAATATAAGCACTCTAGGCTGTATTATCATCCAGATGTATATATACCAGACCTTTTCAGTTATATCTACATAGAGTATTGCAATAATTCAGCACTAAAGTAATGATATGGTCACCGACCAAAAAACAAAACTATGAGTGATTGATTGATTGAGTCTGCAGAAACGAAATGTATACACAAAGATCGACTCAGTATACCGTTTAGGAGCCAGAACTTCAATAATCCGCAGGTCAGCTCACATCAAATCAAATCAAGTAAAGTCGTATCATCTCATATCATGCCATATCATGCCATGTCATACGACATTATATTAAATGAAGTTAAATCAAATCATATCATATCGCATCATATCATTTGATAATAGTTGGTATTATCTGTACTGATAATGCCTAGAAGAAATACTGTCGTTGTAGGTTAACTAATAGGTATGTCTTCTGAATTAATAAATAACATAGAACAATGCAGGCAAGTGCAAATTATTTAGTATTTTTTTATGTCTTTATAGAAATATGTCGCTTAGAAAGCCAACTTCTTGAAGAACCATTGGTTGTTACCGGACAAGTACTGGTCATCGAAGATCTTGCTAATGGCCTTCTTGGCATCCTTACGCTTGGAGGGCTCATCAAGGGTTTCTAAGGAGACAATGGATTTTAATCCGTCATGGTCGAAGTTGTAACGAGTAGGCATGAAGTGGCTGTAGTTGACACGTTTGATGAAGGGCTTAATCTTAGTACGACGAGCAATCTGCTTCTCGGTATGGGCACGAGTCACTCTTCGGGGAGCTCTCTCAATACCGACGACAAGGGCGTGACCGAAGGGGTGAGACTTAGTACCCTCGTCGAAAGCCTTGATAATAACGACTTTCTTACCGGCCTGTCTACCGCGAGTAATGATAGCTACCTTATTGGGTTTCAAGAATTTGGCCATTATTATTATTACTCAACTACGAACTTCGGAAATGAAAAATGGTTTCTAGATGGTAAGTAAATCTGTCAGCAAACCAGCCCTACATATAAGCCCTATGGCTTAATAATATATTTTTTAAAATCATAGACATTAACCAGGTCGCAGAATATGTCCTAAGGATATCGAAAAAGGTAATCGGTTAAGGGTTGTTTAGTGGAAAGGATTTCACGTGAACTAAATTATAATTTCAGGTGACGTGATGCTAACGTTGATTCTACTGTTCATCTTAAAGGCGTATATAAATATAAATTAATGTAGTTAATCGAATTGAAAGAGTGTCGATGCATTTTTGATATTATATCATATGTTGTACTTTCTAAAGTTAAAAATAGAATCTTTTCATCGGATAGATCATAGTATCTTTATCTAATACAGCAGACTTAGTTAAGGACTGTGCATCACACAAAGAATGTATTCTGGCTTTTGCTAAGTGATTCATATAGCCTTCTATAATACTTAATGTTACCTAGATTTATATTTTCAAAAATGATTACAATGCACATTGGACATCCATGGTGATCTTTTTCCGTACTCTTTCTGACTTTCGGTTTCAGATTTATAACTTTGTGAATTTATTTCTTCTATTTATTTACAGATCGCATTCATGCCTCAATATGCAAGGTTTACTTATGGTACTGTTTGTTTACAATTAGTAAGCATGATCACTGAATCGTTCGCGGATCGAGGAAGTAAAAAAGACAATCGCGAGAATAGGTATGCTGATAACTTGAAAATCGTCTATGATATCTTAGACAGCGTTTCTCATGATGTTAAGACAGCTATGGATGATTTTGCCGACCTAAGTGAGAGATCTAGGGACAATGGTAAGGCATTGGAGGGGCTTATGCGTGAAATACGTGGTGTTCGTGAAGATGATGGTGTTAGCCAGAAATTAACAGGTTTAGCCCGACTGGATAAATTAGATGAGCTCTCTAAGTTAGACAAACTAGATAACCTAGATGGGTTGAGTCAATTGATTGACCTAAAAAAGCTCAGTGGTCTTGAACAACTAGTCAAACTGAGCAAACTTGACAAGTTAGACGGGCTAGACAAACTAGATCAACTTAATCAACTTGATAAGCTTTCAAACTTGGAGAATTTAAAAATCTTAAACAATTTAAAAAGTTTAGAAAAGCTAGATAAGCTAGACCAGCTGGACACTCTTGAGAAGTTGAACCAGAATGACAATTCAGAAGCAATTCTAACTCAATTGAAAGAGTTATCTAAGTTATCACAGTTAGAGAAACTTGATGACCTTTCCCAATTGAAACTTCTGGATCAATTGAGTGGATTAGCTCGTTTAAACGCGTTAGAGAAGCTTGACGCATTGGAAAACTTAAACAATCTACAAAGCTTACAGGACTTAAAGAAGCTAGAACAGCTAGACTCACTTGAAAATATCGGAAATCTTGAAGGTTTGCAAAAACTCAATAAATTGGACGAATTAAATAAATTAGAGGCACTTTCCAGTCTTACAGAAATGAAGAATCTAACAAATCTAAAAGAGTTAGAAGGACTACAGCGTCTGTCGGAATTAGATAAATTGGACAACCTTTCACAACTAAAAGATCTTGCTAAGTTAGAGGATCTCTCCAGACTTGATAACATGGAGGGCGACATTCGAGCCACTTTAGACCATTTAATTGGTGTACATAAAGATACAATGATAGAACTAGAGGAATTGAGAAAGTTAAAGACTGAGGTTGGATCTCTGAATGCTGTTAAAAAACAGCATGCTGACTTGACTCAAGAAGTTACCCAGCTTAAACAAGAACAACGAGAACTGCTTTTAAGTTGCGGGGAAATGCGGTCGGAACTAAAGCTAGGAATAAACAACTTAGAACAGTGCGAGAACAAGTATTTGCGTCTAGAATCTCAGCTCCGTGATTTGACCCTATCGAAATACAAAGGAATGCTTGGTACTAGCGCATTAGCAGTGTTACAAAGCGCCGGAAATACAGCAAGCTCTCAAGATTCTCAGAACAATGACAATTCTAGTCCACAAAAAATAAACCAACTGCTGGTGAAAAAGCGTAACTTACGTACAGTAAGTTTAGCTGAATAAAATCAGCTCATAAGAGTACTCTTATAATGACCATATTTAAAGCATATCAAATATTTCATCGAAGATAAATATAATCAATATTAATACACAGTTTCTTCTTCTGCTTTATATTTCCAATTCATGTTTAAAACGCTAGTTTTGGAACTATATAGAACAAACAAAAATAAAAATAAAAATTGAATCAAGCAGCTCATTGTTATTAAACGACACAGATCTGATTATTCGTATTATTGTAAACATTTGATATATGTACACAACTCACTTATTGAGATAGGTAGCTTAATCTATAATACTAATGGCAGGTTTGTGAATTTACTAAGCATGAGGCCATACGTCAATTTGGAGACGTTTAGGTATCCGCAAATAGGCCCTTTGAGCGCCAATGAAAACCAATGGAGCAATAGACTTGACAATTTTCATATAGACGAATTAGTTTCGGCCCATTCGCAAATATCTGCTGTGGGCACTTCGGTAGTGAAATTTTACTTCCAAATGGTATTCTCGCAACCATTAAAGGTTTCAAGATTTTTGGCTCAGGTAGGTGATTGGTCAGAAAATACTATTAACGAACCTAAATTTGATGAAATAGAGAATAATGATGATGAGGAGATCGATTATTTTATCGATACAAGTATGCCTACCGCCTCGGCAGCCTCGATTCCATCTGAGGCTGTAAATAGTCCCGAGATCCCCATCACCCAAGAAATACAAATATATGAATACAAGCCTAATAAGAATTGTGCCATTGATATGTCTAATGGTCCTTATATCCTTTCAACTGCTTCTTCAATCACTAAAAAGGAAGGTCCTTTTGGACTTTGGCGAGCAATGAACAGTTCTTGCTTGTGTAAAGCAGCCACAGGTGTTCTTGGGGCATGGATAACAAGTTTTCTAGCTTCTATATGTAGTGTTCCAGATCCACAATTCGTTGACTTGCTTCATACCTTGGAACCTGTGAAGGTTGCAGCAATTGGTGTAGCTGGTTGTGCTCTTACGACCTATTTACTCACACCACTGTTCGTTATTAGAGCAAGGCTCATTGTGACTTCAATGCTGCACCCTGATAAGCCACGATCATTAAGGTGGTCGTTGTTAGATATGGCTAGACAGAACAGGTTCTTGTCACCCATCACCGTTGCTGCACCAGCAATGTTGGCAGCCTCTATAGAGACCCTCGCATCCCTCTGCTTGCCTTTACTATGCTGGAAATACGCTGAAATTGATGCATTTAGTTCTCCGAACATGTATAATTTCATTAATTTGCTATCAGAGATCACTATTCTCGGTATAAAACTCCCTCTAGAAACTTTGGCATCAAGAGCTCAACTTCACGAGGCTAACGTATCACCAGAAAGCACCATTGTAACAGTTTACCCATACCGTGGCGTTTGGTTTACGTTCTGGGAGATCTTGAGCAGAAAACAGTCACTGTCTAGTTTGTATAGAGGCTGGAGATCCGAATTGGTTGGAGTAGTAGGCGAATGGGGTTACAACGCACTTGAAGAAAGGAAACATGACCAAGAAAGGTTTTGAGCCATTAATTAAGTTAGATCTTCCATTTGTTTCCAATTAAGAAAAAAAACAACCAATTGGATATAAATTGCAACCAGCATATGTTAGGTAGTATTAGTACATATTTCCTGCTTTTGAATTGATGAAATCGATTACAGATTTCAAGCTTAGGACTCAAGATTTTTGATTTTTGATCTTTGACTTCAAAACATAAATTTGTGAAAGAATTTATATAACATTATAGAAAATAAAGATGAAAAAAAGAAAAGAAAGAAATTTGTTTTGAATAAATTAAAAAAAAACGTTAAAAGTTCAGTAGAAATTGCGTCTCATCCAACGTTCTTCACGAGAATTTTCTTTCAGGTCTTTTTTTTGTTCCTTACTTTTGTTGTCATCACCATCAGTTTCATCATGTGGTCTCTTCTTTCCAGTATTCAAGTCTGTGCTCGGCTTTGATTCGATAATATCATTCAATTCGTTCTTTTTGGTGTCATTACTTTCTATTAGATCCGCTATCCGATCGTCTTTATCTATATATGTAGCCTCAATAGGAAATGCTTGAGGCTCGGCGTAATTTTTTTCATTATTGTCCTTAGCTTTATCTCGCTCAGCACAGATTTGCAATAGACATTCTGCAAATACCTTTCTAGGATTTTGAGGTCTTGTCTCAATTATATAGTCTGTTACATGTCTGATGGGTAATGAAACCGTTTGAAGCAAATACTTTCTACAAGGATGGCCTAAATTACAACCAATTCCTGGTGGGCATCGATGTGTAGCAATGGGTGGAACAGTAAATGAAGGAATCTCATGTCTCTCCTGCTTTATAGCCTGTTCACTCTTGACGTCGTTATTAGCCTCTGTACTCATTTTTAAAATGAAAATTGAGATTAAAAACTGCACTACTTTACGCAAAAAATAGCAGAACTAACGACGAGACCTGTAATTATGCTAAAGGATCTTATAATTGAATATTACAAGGATATTGAAATGATGTAGATGTAGTAATCACGCTATGCGCGATGTGTGTATGTTTAGTTAGTTAGTTTGGTCGAACTCGTTACCGAAGAAATAAAAGTTATCGTATCAAGCTATACTAAGAAAAACTAACACTTTACCTACATATCGAAGTGTTTTGCCGTAAAAATCTAAATATAAGATTACAATATCGTGAAATTCATATATTCCTTGGTCATACATAACGCGAAAGACTCTTTAGTGGTGTATTTTTGAAGTTATTAAAAAAAACCACACATCAAAAATAATTTAAGCGTGCATTTATAAATGATACCAATTAAATTCGTAAGAATGATCTAATAAGTCAACTCTCGTTTAAAGTCAGGTTCTTCGTTTGTCGTCATTACACCACTCCGTGGTACCCTGTTCGATGATAAATCCTAAAATAGATGCTAAGACTTAAGGGTCCACAATTTATCAATACTACGCAATAGAGTATGTTGTTGAATCACTTTTTAGTCGATTGAATGACGTAGAATGACCCACTCTATATAGAAATATAAATTTCACATACCTGAAATATGTAATTGGAGCGAAGAATAAAAGTACCCTTTAATTCACTACATTGTGTTAGACACTGAAGGACTTATTAGATCACGTGATTACACAAAGCAATTAACCAGCGAATTCATAGCGCGTGGCTATCGAAATATCGATACATGGATCCATTTGCGCCTGTATTGAAGGAAGCAGAGAGCCAGCTCAGCTCTGCGCAACTAAAGTTGCGTCAGTATCGCAGCGAAAGATCAGCATCTACTCTTAATGATGTACACAACACCATAAAAGATCTCACCGAAACGATCCGTGAGCTCTCACTATCTATTGCTGCTGTTCAATCCAGCCCAGAACGATTTGGATTAAGTACCGATGAAATTGATAGACGAATTGAGCAAGTCGGCCACATAAATAACCAAGTTACAGATATACAAGAAGAGTTGGCCGGAATAAAAGGTGACTCGAGAGCTTTTAACACGACTCAAAATGATCCATTTAATAGTGGGTTCGAAGGAAATAATGAAAATGAGAATGTTACTGAAGAAGACCGTCAATTACTTTTCCAGAGCACGCTTAATGAACAGGATACGATTCTCGACGAAGTGGAACGAACTGTTATGAACTTGCGCGAGCAAGCTAACGTTATGTCGCAGGAGTTAGATGATCAAGCAGATCTGCTAGACGATTTCGAAACACACGTAGACTCAACTAATGACCGTATCTCGCGTGGAGTGCAACGAGTCAACTGGATCCTTAAACATAATCGCGACACTGCAAGCAACTGTTGCATAGGTTTACTGATTGTGGCATTGGTTATACTGTTAGTCCTGGTGGTAGCTACTTAGGCAAAAAAAAATAAAATAAGATCTATACTAAGAATTGTATATTATTTATTTCTTTAATTCGTTGTACAAGTATGTATCATGGAAGAAATTGAAGCTTATCATGGCTTTTGAAAGCTTAGAAAGTGCAACGTCTTTTTTTTCAGTGTGGCGATATCCAGATCTTCATCTAGATCTTTATCTAGATCTCTTTCCAGATAGAGAGCAAATACTATGTTCAAAATTTTTTATATATTCGAATTCATAAAGTATTACGGACGGACTGAGGTGTATACATAAGTATGAGCTGTGTGGAAGTATACATAGTCTACTGGAGACTAATGTTCATGTTTACATTTTGTGGTCCAGATACCCCAGCTAAAATAGATGCTTCTTAATTGTAGAGAGAGAACACCGTATATAGATGTGATCGAATTAGAATATGATTGATTTGATATATGGGTGAGGATATACACCCTTCTCTTCGGCTAATTAATTGATATACTGGTATTTATTTTAAAGGTACATATGTAGAAAAAGAAACAAGACCAAGCCAATGAATTCTAAAATATGAGTTATGATTCTGCAATTCAAATTCCATTGAAATTTGATCAATTAGATAAATAAAATGATACTTTTGATGTGAAAGCGTTAGCGGATTTCACCTTTCCAATTTAAGACTAACTCAGAGAAGTTATTGAAGTACGAAAAAGATACCATACACGTAAAAGTTTTATCTTTATCAACAGAAAGACTAACAGGTGTACACAAACTGCACTCATTTACCAGTTGTTAATAGGCAAGAGCAACATTGTTGCTACAAAAAAACTGGATTAAAATATTTTTTATGTTTATTTAGCGTAATATACGTTATTTCCGTCGAGAATACCTCTTAATTATTTGTATTAAATGCAATTGAACTATTCTTGAGAATATGCATCCATGGAATTCCATAAGATTTCAAATTAAAAATAAATAGTTACGGCAAATTTCATTGGCAAATTTTTAAAATTATTGGACATTATATATCAAACGTAAATGTCCACCAATGAAATGGTATTACCGACAATATCATTACAAGTCTTCCACAAATATGGTCTCTCTTTACTCGAATAGATGACCAAAAGTCATAATGCGTTTTCATACATGTATGCTTAAACGCTACCTTACTTTTTTTATTGCGCTATCATGTATCCTACACATCTAGCCAATACGAAGTCAATAGTTGTCGCGAAGCATACGGAATACAGGGTCAGGGCACTGCATGCAGTTTTTCACAACTGCTGTAAAATTCTAGACCGACGTAAAAATATAGCCCAAATCATGATATAGTACTTAGAGTCTATACGGATGTATATATTTCATAGAAGTGTGGCGAGGTCACAATGGTTTCTGCAGTGCGTCGGAAATCTCACTGCACTAACCGTTTTTCGACCACCTAATACGTTTGACGCTGTGGCCGTTCGATGGCTGTATTATTTATGCGTCCCTGGCGCTGTCGCTCTGCATGTGACATCTTGTAACCCTAATACATATATGTAAAAATACAATTCTCTGGCCATGTTAACGGATGGTGGACCAGCATACATGGTGAGGAGAGATGATGGGATTGAGGCTATCCCCAGCTAGTGATCGTTGTGTCTTGTTTCTCCAGGGGTGATATAATGAGATAAAGCTTAGCTACTATGCGTGCCAGCGTGCACAAAGTGGTTAGGGGATCATGCAAGCCTAATCGAAATGAAGTCGCGTTTTCGTATTACTGCATAAGCGGATTCAAAGCGCATCTGACCTGCACGTGACTCTTTATTTATCGTAGCCATATTGGTGAAAGACCATTGACAAGTTTTAGTCTTGGTTCGATTGAGAAGCGAGCAAATTTTTTTCCTTTCCATAGCTACTTAAACTTCACTTTTGAGGTACACGTAATAGCATGTCGAAGAAGCAGACGACAGTTATTGTAGGCGGTGGCATCATTGGCGCCAGTGCTGCATTTTTTATATCTAGACATCCGAGCTTCGACCCACAGAATCATGAAATAGTGCTCATAGAGGCAGTGGCTCCTGCATGCTCCGCTTCAGGAAAGGCTGGAGGTTTATTGTCGAAAACCGCTTTCCCCCAGAGCTTAGGACCCCTATCTTTCGAATTACACGCGCAATTAGCAAAAGAGTTCGACGGCGAAAATTTATGGGGATACAGGCGGTTGTCCACCCTTAGCATAAGTGGCACCGATAAACCTGAATGCAGTCCCGTTTCGCTTCCCGAAGAACTCGGCTGGTTGAAGCCGAACATTGTTGAGTCTGTTGATTATATTGGCGGCCCCGAAGAGTTCGCCCAAGTACATCCTTTTTACCTAACTAATTTTATGCTCGACCATTTGCAAAAGAAAGGCGTCCTCAAGGTACTGAACGGAAAGGTTACCGAACTCCTAGGCAACCAGGACGGCGAATGCATTGGAGTCACATATATTCCTAACCCAAACACTTCTTCGAGTTTTGTACCCTCTATCGTAGAAGGTAGCGCTAATGTTCACAATGTGCAAAAGTTGATCAATGTGCAAGGCCCGAATTCCCAGAATAATATTCCCAACCAGTCGTCTTATCTTAACGGCGGAGTGAGTGAAAGAATTTTCGCCGACACGGTTATTGTCGCCGCCGGCCCCTGGACGAAACGCCTCATTTCTGAATGTCCAATTCTCGGTATTAAGGTTCCCTCTATTACTGTAAAGCCCACCGAACCAGTTGGCGCTTATGCATTGTTTACAGATTTGAACCTAGGTGAGTTCGGCAGAGTATCCCCAGAAGTATATCCTCGTAGGGATGAGATTTATATTTGCGGTGAGTCCAGTGACGATCCACTTCCTGAAACTGCTGATCTAATTACCGTTGACGACCGTTATGCTGAGGCTATTTATCAGTACGGTAGTGCGTTAAGTGATAGAATTGGTAACGGTCAAATTAATATTAAACAGGCCTGTTATTTACCGGTTGTTGACTCACCATATACATCAGGACCATTCGTGGGTCGATCTAATGTTAGGAATTTAATGATTGCAACTGGACATACGTGCTGGGGTATTAATAATGCTCCAGCAACCGGGCTTCTGTTAGCTGAGATCTTATTCGAGGGTAGAGCGCATACAGTAAATGCCAGAGGTCTGACACCAGCTGCATTCTTTGATTCATCTAAGGCTTTGACCATAATTGAGTAACTGGTGGCATTGATTTAATTGAAATCACACTATGACTTTATGATATGCTTTTCTAGTCTCAAGCATTAATTCCACATTGTTTCGGGCTTTACTGTGCTCAAAATTTTAATCAGTAAGTGCTTTTCATCTCTGGTTACAATATGCAGACATGGTTTCCATGTTTCATCGTTTTTTTTTCAAAATATCGCACATGGCATTCTAGCCATTTTCTGCTATTTATTAAACTTCTATTTTTGGTTGGATTTATTTATTCCACTTCCACACACCACGTACCGCACAAATGTACATGCATATGCTCTAAGGAACTAAAAAAATCTTCGAGAATCTATTGACGACTGCAGTTGTTGCCACATCCTTAATTGTTTCACTATATTTTTGTGTTTAAAAATAAATCACTCCAATTATTTCTGAACCTATTGTCTTTTTATTTTCTCTTGCGTGCAAGTTGAGTCTTTTTCTATCTGTAATGAACAATTTAATATGTATCTTATCCTTTATGCTTTCATTAATGGTAGTATGTAGAAAGTGTTTAGTGTTCGTCTGTGAACAATATAGTGTAGTATAATGTAGAATTAACTTTTAAGCATACTTGCAATCTATTGTTTAGAGCCTAGAATTGCTTAAATCGTGGCGTGTATATTATTAGCTAGGTACATGTGGGGGCGAATATACAGATGGAGGAAGCTGGTTTACAAAGAAAAATATATCACATTGTTATTTTCCTGTTGTAATTTTTTGCACTGGTTCTGCTTAAATGCTACGTCTGACTGTTTCTTGCAATAAGTTATTAAAAGTCTATTTGATTCTCGTCTATTGAAACAGATTGATTCAAGATTTATATAATAACTCGTTCAAAATATGAAATTATTAGAGTATCATTGGGAGAATGAAATGAAACTCATACATATCCTAGAGTTAGTGCACATAGAGAGAGGTGTTTGCAAGAAGTTTTTCGCGTAAATAGCCTAATGTGTACAAGTATACACGGATGAAAATAACTACGTAAATTGTAATAACATAACTACCTTGCGTCTAATTTCAATTCTTTCCCCCACTGAATTTCATGGTTGATAAATCCGAATTAAATAGTGCAAATCAATTGCTGTCATCTAAATTGAGGTACACGCACACGCACGTCCTCAATTAATTTTCATGGCGAACATTACTAACGCGACCAAAACAAACAAACCACTAAAGAAATTAGTATCAGGAATAAAAAAAATACGTATATTCTAGTACCATTTTTGAATGGGTGGATTCAACGGCTTCGAAGATTTGAATGCTAGTCAAGTTGTTTCTATACGTGAATATTCTCGTAAGTTTTGGGAGAGCAATCGCCGTGCTCCATTAGTTGCAATGGATATGGGACACCACATCATGCAGGTAAGCACAGAGGGTAAAAGTCGCAATGAAGGAATAGCACATCTGTTGATATTTAAGAGACTTGCTGCTTATTTAAAAGTGGGTTGTAACATAGTTTGTGTGTTTGACGGGCCCTTAGCTGATCCAAAAAGACGACACACCCGAACTGCACAGGTCAGTGCGATGCGGCAATTTGGTCCTATGGCTTTGTACACTAAAAATCTATGCAATTCACTGGGATTATGCTCTTTAGAGGCCCCCAATGAGGGTGAGGCACTTTGTGCTTGGTTGCAAAAGAATGGTTACGTAGATATAGTATTCTCAGGTGACGCAGATGTACTCGCTAACGGCGCAACAAACATCATGCGTCTATGTCCACCTGGTCATTTGCAGAGTAAAGCAGGTTCTACCAATGCTGATGAACGTCTAGTTCAGATATATATGCTAGATAGGCAAAAGGCGCCTCAATTTGCTCTTATGGCACTAATTTTGGGAAATGATTGGGAGGAAGGCGTATCAAAACTTGGAAAAAAAGTTGCAATTGCTTTAGCTGATCCTAAAACTGGACTCGTACCAAGACTCGAGAGTATTGCACTAATGGAACCAGGAATTGAACGTGATATGCTGCGAAAACAATGGCACGACGAAGTAAAAGTCGAGGTGAATACTAATAAAAGCAAATGGCTATCCAAAAAGGTCAATTGTGACCTCCCAGAAGAATTTCCTTCGCTGAAAATGTTTTTAAAAATGTTGAACCCAGCAGCTGAATATGATGCTGTTGTTATTCGCAATATTGTTAACAAATGCAATGAAGCTAAGAGAATAACAGATGTGCATTCTTTATCTCGTAGACGGAATCTTCTATGGGAGCTATGGAACCAAGTTAGACCAGGATTTAGAAGTAAGAGTCAAAATTTCTCTGAGGTTTCAGAAGAAAAAATAGAGAAAGGATTTAAGTCCACCTTAGGGTCAATTGTACTCACAAATCTTATGGTTAGCGATTCCGAGCTCACCAAGTCAATGGAATTCAAAGAAGTTAAGAAAGAAACAGAGATCGAAGTCGTAAAAGGAGCTTTCATCGGTCCCAATCTTGAGGAGGAGTTCTTGGTAGGTATCAAAGTTCCTCGGTTCCTATTCAACTTGAACTCGCACGCTAAAGTTATACCGAAGGCTAATAAAAAAATATCAGCTTCTGAAAGGATTTCTGCAACCAATTTTAAAATCACTGAGTTTTTCTCTGCCTCTTCAAATAAGCTCTCCCCAGGTAACCCAACCACTACACCTAGTATTACCAGTGGTTCCACTATTTCAAATGTCTCGATGTTCACTAATGAAAACCATAATACCACACCCCCTGCATCACATGAAACTTCTGACAGCGTATCAGCAGTCAAATATGACTCCATTCACTTGCTTTCTGATAAGAGTGATGGTGATACTGATGTAGATGGTGAGACTACCGCCCCCGTCGGTCTAATTCGTAAAATTGGAGATTTTGCATCTGAAACACCTAACGCAAAACGTTTATGCAGTTTTGACGACCCAATACCAAGCATTGCAAAGTCTAAATTTAGATCTTTCACTTCCAAGGACTCAAGCATATACGACAGCTTGGAAGATACATCGCATGCAAGCTCTAATTCTGTGTCTAGATCATCTTCAGAATTAGAACCTGCTCCCGTGCCGACTTTACATATGTCACAAAATTTTGAACCGCATGAGTCGGAGATTATAGACTTAATCGACTCTACTGAAGATTGCATTAATTTATCTGCTGATGATACACTAACTATAGAAAACAGCCAAAATACTGGCGATAGTGAGAGCGACCTCGATTGCGTTATAGTTTCGGTGAATACACACCCAGTTCTTTCGTAGTTTGAATTTAAATTTAATGCTAGATGTCATAGAGCCCATAAAAAAGAAAATAAAAACTCATTTTAAATATTCGGATTATCATTTATGTTCTGGAAATACTTCTAAAAAAAATCTTATATCATTTAAATTACATTACATTACATTAAGCGACGTCCAACAGCAGAAGCTGCTGCTGCTGCTGCATTGAATGTTTCGCGTTCGCGCTCAGCGATAAACTGTGCGTGATATTGTTTACTTAAATTGATTGCATTCATCCAGGAGGAATTGAATCCAGGATCGTCCAAAGTTATCACTTTGTTGTACGTTCTAATTACAATCCTTTGACGTCTAACCTTTTCCACTAGGAATGCAACTTCATTTACTTCAACCTGTGGCACACCCAAGGGTACCTCATTTTGAATCTTAAGATCATCATTAACAATTAAAAGACGACCTAAAGTCGTTATTAATACTGTTTTCTTTTTATTGCGATTACTGAAAATCTTAGAAAATACCGAACCATCCGGGAGGTAAAGATCAGATTCTCCATCCTGATCTTCCTCATCTTGGCGCGTCTTTCCCCCGTTATCACTCTTACTGTTCTTATCATTCTTGTCGTTCTTGTCATTCCTCTCTGGCTTAGCATGTTGCGGTTTATGTGAGCTCACGAAGACATACATTAAGCCAACTTTCAAGATACGCTCTTGTATATTAACAAGCAAAGAGCTATATTGTGTTTCCAAAGAGGAACTAGGTAGCTTTGGAAGTAGGCCGTCTGGTCCAGGGTTCAGGCTCTTACTACTTGCTGTTGCCGTCATCGCTGCCGAGAGAGGATTGGGAGAATTCGAAGAAGCACCTGGACTCACAGGTGGGTTCTGGTTAGAACTGCTGTGTGATGTGGGTGTTGACGGTCTAGCGTGGGAGCTTGATCGGTTGCTAATTTTATAATCCTGCATTCTACGTCTAATTGCTTCAATTCTATTTTGACCACTTTGATAGGAGGTAGAGGTTTGAGCCTGAGTTTTGTACAACGCAGAACTCGCCGCCGTTGCGCTCGACACATGTGATACATGTTGTTGGTTCGTAGAATGCACCTGCGGCTTCTGTGCGGGCTTACGCAGCACAGGTGCTACACTCTTCGTACCATGATTGTTGAAATTTGGATTGTTATTGTAGTTATAATTGTGAGGACCTGTGTGGTTGTGTGCTGAATGGCCTCCTTCGACAGCCTTGACAGGCATACCGTAAACAGTTGTGGGATTGACTGCTTGCAGTCCACCGGGTGTTGGTATAAATACAGGCTTTCCAGCGCTTTGTCTTGAGACTGCTTTGACAGAATGATCCATTGGACTAGAGCTTCTGGTATTTCTTGGCTTCATAGAGCGGACATTAGGTCTATAAGGTTCAAGCTTGGGAGGAGGTGTTGACCATAGATTCTTCCTGGACCAATCTTGGCCTTCAAAGAATTCGTGTTGTTTGATCTTCTCAATATCCCACCTTTGAGGCGCCTTTACTAAGATGTGTTTCAACAAATCGCGAACGAGAAACGGAAACCCTGGAGGGATTGAATACTGTATTCTTGAAACTTTCTGGAAAGTTAGGTATTGCGTATTTCCTTGGAATGGAGGAGCAGCTGCAATCATCTGATACAGCACACATCCCCATGCCCAAATATCGGAGCTTTTTCCTTGGCTTTTGCCAACAAGAAGTTCTGGGGTAACGTACTCCGCAGTTCCGACGAAAGAATCGGCTCTACAATCAACAGGATATTTATTAGTCTCCGGATCTGGCTCCATTAGCTTAGCAGTTCCAAAGTCGGTAACTTTGACTCTCACCTTGTAGTCCAACAAGATGTTCTCTGGCTTCAAGTCCCTATGGATGACACCATTTTCATGCATGTATTCAATTGTATCTAATAATTGGCAAGCGTAATAACGGGCACACTCTTCATTTAAAGAGCCTGTGTTCTTTATCAAATGAAGTAACTCACCGTTTGGCGCATAATCTAATACAAAGTACAAAGACCTTTTATCCTGGAAGGTGAAATAAAGTCTTATAATTCCTGGATGTTCACCTAGTCTGTTCAGCGTACGTTTCTCGATCTCTACATATTTCACCTTACGTTCTTTAACAATATGACTTTTGTCAAGCACCTTGATTGCGTATTGTCTCAATGTTTGCTTGTCCAAAGCCAGCAATACTGTACTATAACTTCCTGATCCTAACTCGCCTTTGAACTCGAAGTCTTCCACACCCTTGCGAACAACTCGCTGCCGTACCACACCGCTTTCATCTTTAGTTTGCTTAACCAAAGTTGCTGCTCCATCTGTCTGTTGAGGAGCTGCACTTGATGTGGGACGTTGCACAGGAATTGGATTTGGCTGCGCAACAGGTACTGGCGGAGGTAAACTGGCAGGCGGAGGCAAATTGGGAATCGCAGATTTTGCGCTCAAATCCTGTGAAATACGAGGGTTTTGAGAATATTGCGTCGTCTGCACATAATTTGGATTTGGATTTGTATTAGATACATGGTCTGTACTTTGTGGTGATTGCACAGTCCCTTGTAAGGGTTGAAAAGGAGACTTTTGTGGAATTGGCGGTACTTGAGTACGAGTCTTCGGTGTTTGCGGAGCTTGCGGAATTGCTGGCTTATTTTGTTGATCACGTAAATTTGGAGAATCTTGGTAACTCTGAGGAATTCTTGAACTTTGTCTGTCTAAAACCTGTGGACTATGGAAGGCATGTGTACTGTGATAAATCTGGGACTCCTGAGAATCGTGTGAAGCCTGAGAGACCTGAGAAACTTGCGAAACTTGGGTTTCCTGAGAAACCTGGGAAACCTGAGAAACCTGAGAGTCTTGAGAAACTTGAGAAATCTGAGAAACTTGAGATATTTGGGAGATTTGAGAGTTTCGAGCACTTTGAGAACTTTGATGACTGTAAGGGCTTCTACCGTACTGAGAGCTTTGAGAGCCTTGAGAGGCATCATTTTGGTACAAATAAGACTCGTTGTCGCGGAAATCATGCTGACTGTTGGCTTGATCTGTATAGTCATTGGATACCACTTGTGAATTAAATTGCGATATTTGTGGATTATAAGGTCTTGATCTGGCCAATTCCTGTTGACGCTGAAGTTCTAATGTGTGCTCATTCTGCAGTTGTTCGAGTCTCTCAGCCCTTGACAGGCGCTGCTGTTCCAGTCTATTATATTCACGTTCTTGATCCATCCTTATCTTCTCTTGACGCTGTTGCTCATTTATAGCTTGTATCCGACGCAATTCCCACTCACGCGTCCGTGGATTGAGCATTTTATGCATCTTGGTACCATCCGATCCAGGAACTAACGGCGGCGCCTGAGTTCCTGGCGAATTTCGCTGCGAACCTGTCCCATCATATGCATATCCAATACTTCCAGTGCTTGTGTCGCCGGGGTTCGTACTAACTGGATGCGCATTCGGAGATTGGTCGTATACATGTCGACTATTCCAAGATTGGACTGGGGAATTCTGTTTATTTATTGAGGTATCTATAACTTCTTCATACGGTTCACTTCTGGCCCAACCGGATTGGGGGTTCATCGAGGCCAGATATTGGTAATGAGTGTGTACTCCGGTGACTTGCTATACTGGAGCTTGAAACCAGAATAAGGCAGAGGGTATGTCAGGGCAGGCGAGCGCATACTTTACTAAGCAAATGTTTGATTCTATTCCGTTTGACAACCAGACACCACTTTACTCGCTTCGTTTTGTTTTGTATTGTTTTATTCTATTTTGTTTTGCTTTATTTTGTTTTATTTAAAATATTTTTTCCTACTATTTTCTTAAATTCACATTTCAATTGAGCTATAAATTGAAGAGCCTATATGCACTGCAGTTATTATTATATTGGATTGTCGTTATTTATTATTATTGCTATGTATCCTTGAATCTTGATTAATTAAAATCAGAAACGTTTCCAATATTTATTTTGAGTAGCACTGTTCACTGAGTACTGATTCACATTTTTTTTTCATTCAATTACTCGTTTCAAAACGCGTCATTTAGTACCTGGTTTATTTCATATTATTTTATTTTATTCTGTTTTCTATTGCTTACTTTTGCTAGTTTATTTCCTCATAGCCATGGGGGCTTTGAGTATGCTCTCTGTCTTAACGGCTGAGCCGCCTCTGCAGTTTAGAAGCTTTGATAATTATGATAATCTCTACATACTAATTCTATAGTATAGTGTGGATTTGTTTTTTGTTTTTTAGTTTTAGTTTTAGTATTAGTTTTAGTTTTAATTTTTGTATTTATTTTTTTTTTTGGTTTTTAAACTTATTTTGTGAACACTGAAAACCACCAGGAACACTGCTGCGCATGGCCAAAGTTGATCTAATAGCATTGTTATCGTCTTACACTAAAGATTCTTAGACACCTCGTCATAGTATGGTTTCTTATTAATTCAGCTAAGATATTCCAAGGATTGGGTTATTTCGGCCTATTTTGTGCTTTAACTATTTTGAATGTTGACTATTTATAGGCAGCAATAGTTAAATTTCATTTTAGTTACAACTTTAAATATCTGAAAAACATAAAACCACTAGAATATGAGATTTCTAGACATCAATTGCGAGTCTTCAATGGCCATGTTTTTTCGCAAGGCTTTTTTTGAGTAGATGTATGTTTCATATTTGCAAATTAAGATGTTCATAGCTCCAATACGATTTCTGGCCACTCGGTCACGATTGAATTGACAATGTAAAAATATTCATGTAATTTAGGAATGCAGCTTGCTCTTCCAAGTTTGTTTGAACGCAAAGCAATGTTTAAACATAAAAAAGACTTGAGGGCAAAGAGGCTGTGAAATACTAATATAACCCGATTACTTGTATATATAATGTATTTATTTAGTTAATTAAGATATCCTTGTATATGAATTTATTCATTTTGTCGGTTGAAGACTCTAAATAGTTTATATTATCACATTTGCATATTCCGGTGCTACAAATGCGCATTGCTTCTTTAAGTCAACCCTGCGCAAAACCGCAACCCTATTTAGTTCAATTCAAACCGCATATAGTCAATTCCGTGGCTTCGGATACTCATTAGTTGATTTAAAAAAAATGCAACACCGTGTGGAATCAATTTATCATATACATATTACACAACTATTCCCAAAATATAATAAAACTTAGTTTAGAAGGTACTTTTATTATAGGGCGTCCCGTTCACAGTCAATGGCATCTGAAAGCACATCTTTAGATCAGTAATCTCAGAGGCAAAACGCATCATATTTGTTCCCCACAGTAAGCTGTAGTACCATCTGCACACTACCACTATAATCTCATCTAGAAATATAACATTGTAATTTACTCGCAAATCTGTGAATTCAGTATAAAAATTCAAGTCGCCTTCCTTCATGTTTTCAACTTCTATAGATATCTCTACATACGGCTATCTGCGAGGCTGAGGGTCTCTACGCCTACATTAAGAAATAGAGTAAGGAGACATTCATATAGATCTACAGTCTATTCATTCTACCCGATGAATTTTTAATTTATTCCTAACAATCGAATATCTACCAGGCTACTGATCGAGATGAAGCAAATACGCAAAAAAACGCTTGAGAAACTGTAACATCACTTTAATATTACTCTATTTCTTAATTATTTAAATAATTATATACGGTATACAAGAAACTAATCATCGATTAAACTGAAACAGTCACAATTAACGTCAATCTGCAGATTCAACCAGCACATAACTGAGTGGACATACCTACCCTTGCAACGATACTAATGGCTGAGCAAGATGTGACTTGTCTCCACTAATTTAATTCCATTACATATGACTACACACGTAGTAGCTTCTGTATGTGTGTGGAGAAGCCCTGCGCTTCAATCGCAAGTATAGGCAAGGGCAATGCTCACAATATACCCTTTCCCTGTTATCATAAAACGTATTGCCTGAATAGTGATTTAATTGTTATCCTATATCCACAACGTTTAAGCTCAATTAACTATATACAGATATAGAAGCTCTATTTGGAATGTTAGCAAAAACCAAATTCTTTGCTACCCTCCCCTACTACTCGCTTTTGACCAACGCGGGTCCTTTTTTCACAGCTAAAGACTATCCTGACCTTGAAGGTCAGGTATGGATTGTCACTGGAGCCACATCTGGGATTGGAATTGAGATAGCTAAATGCCTCTTATGTCAAAAGGCTAAGGTGTATATTGTCGGTAGGTCTCATAGTAAGTTAGAGGCGACCGTAGCTCTCTTGAAGGAGTTGTTCCCTGCTGAGAGTGTTGACACGTTACTTGTTGATTATACTGACTTGGCAACAATTGAACCTGCTGTTAATGTCTTTAAGAGCAAAGAGACAAAATTGAACGGTATCTTTCACAACGCTGGCGTCATGAATGTTCCAACTGGATGCAGGACTAAACAAAATATTGAACTAACTATTGGCGTGAATAATGTTGCGTCTCAATACTTGCAAAATCTACTAGACCCGATAATATTGAAGACACCGAAAGCTCGTATTGTCTGGATTAGCTCCCTTGCGCATGTAATGGCCCCTGATTCTGGATTCGATGTCAATAGTATCAACAAAGCTTCTCCTGAAACTTTGTATGCCATGTCTAAGGCTATTAACTATATACAAGCAATTCAGTGGACTGTAAATCATCCAGATTCAGATGTTATGTCCATTGCGGTTCATCCTGGTATTATCAAATCAGACTTAACAAGAACTACTCACAGTTTCGTTAAAACTATTACTTCCTTCCTTTACTATGATACGCCTTATGGTGCTTTATCTCCATTGTATGCTGCACTTAGTCCTGACTGTCACAATAATGACTATATCGTGCCCTTCGGTCGACAAGGTCATGTTAGGCCCGATATTTATGAGGCGGCACGCAATGATAAGGGAAAGGCAGTAATGCATTGGATTGATGAGCAAATTCATTCAAATCTCACCCCGTAAGCTTCGACTTCATCCAACGTGACAGCTATATGCGGTGTAAAGCCTTGCTCGATTAAATCGATATCGTCATGCGAAACTAGATGATATAACCCCTTTACATAGATTTTATGAATTTTGTTCTCTACAGCTAACCTTGCAAAATCCAATTGTTTCAATGCCCCAGCCATCTCCTTAGGAGAATATGTATCCATGTCTTTTGTGTATTTTTGCATCTTGTTCAATTGTTGTTTTATTGATGTCATCTGAAGATCGTAATAGTTTTTTTTAACAAATTCTGCTTCAAGCTCCAACTCGATACGTTTTGATCGATTTCTCGTATACTCTACAAGAAGATTTTTCTTGTAGATATTTAATTTTTCCACAGTAGAACTACTTAGTTCATCTGTCATTTATGATTCCGCTTGATGTAATAATACTAGTTCAGCGCCTTTCTTATTTAACTCAGGTAGTTTTCAATATGAATGTGAGATTCGATATCTCTTAAGTACTTTTATCTTTTTGAAGGTTCTGTTTTAATATCAACACCTTCGCTTTTATGTTATCCCAACTTTTGAAATAACTGGAAAATTTGGGTAAACGAAAGTGTTATTGGGGTGTATCTATTATGTGGTTTGTTTACTTTATTAATAGCTGCTCCACAGCCTGTGCAGCGAGTTAACGCGTTTTCACCTTACCCTCAATTTACGCGGAAAAGCCAAAAGTAGTATTACTGAAGGCCCCAAAAAGTAAATTTATGAGCTTATTTATCATCTTATTATAGTTATGGAACTCGCTGTTTCAATGTCATGCTTTTCTGATAATTTTTGACTTTGTGGATTGCTTGAAACTATATTCCCTCCTCATATTTATTCATCACAGTTAGCTAAAAAAAAGCGAAAGTAAATATTGAAATTTCATTTGAAATTGGTATCGCTGCGTACACACCTGAATAACTGAGTGAATTGCTATAGCCACTTATCTCCGATATCAATACTACTCTGTACTTCTTATTTTAAGGTTATTCACTTTCGCTTTCGCTTTCGCTTTGAGTTCATTCATACTCTAATAATGTTCGAGGCATTTTTAATTAACTAACTGAATCTAAGTTATACGAAAATAAGAATGGGTATTAATTCCCCAATGTATAATTGTGTATGTATAAATATGGGGCGAAATCCTACTGGCTCCAATATTTGAACACTCTAAAGCCTACAAAGAGACACTCAATACAAAATGATCACTCCTTTATTTCTTTTTATACTAGGTGCTTCAGCCGCTCCTACTGCCGCCGACCAACAGGATTCGCAACTTTCGATGAATGAGATGCGTGACCATGAGAGCAAAACCGTTGAAATGGAAGCCAGGTACGTTTATGACGATGGCTGTGTAGAGTGTGGCGATGGTTATGGTTCTGATTTCTACGACTATGACTTCGATTACATGGATGACTATTATCGCAAATAGATAAATATCAATCACAATCATTCAGTCACAATAGATATATTTAATATATTCGTATAGTGCTCTCTTCGATATATTTATATTCCTCACTCTAGCGTATAGATAATATAACCTCGACCTATTTGTTGTTTCAACCTGCTACTGATAATTGCCAGGAGTACCCTTCATGTACTAGAACACATGGAAGATGCTAGACATTCAACTTTCTGGAGATCTTTCGGATATCTTACAGATGTGCTAAATTCTTATTTATGTGGCATTGAATTAATGTCGTCTTTCCATCATGGTCAATCTCGCAGTCTTCTCCGAGCTTGTAATTTTCTCAGTAACTTGTTGGCGTAATAACATGGTTACATTGGGTGCGACTCCTAGCGATACTTTTAGCAAATTTATATACATATGTATATGTATGTCTATATCTTAGTTTAATTTTTAAACAGTTTTTATTCGGCACGTCATGCGTATATGTTGAGGATCAAGGACAACATCACATAAATCAGTTGTGGATGGAGTAAAATAAACTACAGCGACTTCCAGTTACTAATACAACTATGGAAACATGGTTGTCATATGCGGGCAAACTAAATGAATCTCAAGTTGTAACGAGTCCTGATCTCTTGGGTCAATTATTTAGTGTAGATTTGACTTCACCCCAGGTAGCTAGTATTCAAAGGAGCCTGGTTGGCCAAAGTGTTGCAAGCATCGAGATCGCAGTGGATAATGCGCGCATCCTGCCCACTTTCAATAGATTCAACTCAATTGTAAAAAATTACCTACTTTTCTGCAAGAATATTAACCCACAAAACCCTCGTAGGTGTTTTGATCTTTACGGTAATTTATTTGTGTCTTTGCAGAATGTGTATGCGGATCAGCGAGGATGTTGTTTAAATATTGTGCTACGAAATGTTATCAATGAGATATACTCATTATTAAATAATAGTGATTTGCAAAGCGATAAAACTAATTCGTTTGAATATTTTGAATGGTTTGCTGCTGGACTATTGAGACTTTTCAATGCCGTAAGAAGTGAGCGTGAGCCTGTTCCGATCGACGCACCTAGCAAGAAAAATAACGTACTGTTTTACGCTTGTATGATTAGTAGAGCGTATTTTAAAAGTAACCAGTTCGTTTCCGCGGGAAATGTGTTCAGTAACATGCATTCTGTTGGTGTCAAATTAGCCCAGTTTCCAGCGTGTCAACAAGTAGAGTACCGGTTCTGGTTAGGAAGATACATGTTGTACTTAGAAGATGTAAACCTGGCCTTTTTGCATTTGGATTGGGCCTACCAACATTGTCTCGATAATACGTTCCAGAAGTTATTAATCTTGGATTGGCTAGTCGTTCCATCTATACTTGTTGGAAGGTTACCTACATCACTAGTAATTTCTCAACTGAATGAACATGCGCAAACTATAATTACTCAATTAATTGATTGGTTGAAATCTGGGAAACTATCCAAAAACTATGCAGACATAATTAACAACAATCCGTGGATTCAAGCTAGACATCTGGGGCCACTCTTATTACTAAAATTGCCACTTCTGGTTTATAGACGTGGACTAAAGAGACTCCAATTGATACTAAACAGTTCTAAAATAAGGCTAGATGACGCAAGCCTGGCCTTCAATTTAGACGCAAGTATAGACCCTGACCTAGTTATCACTGAGGGAATTTGCGACGCTTTGATTTGCAACGATTACATGAAGGGTAAAATCCTCCCTGCCACTCAGAGCGTTGTTTTACGAATTACTGATTGTTTTCCAAACACTTTGACTGTAAGTGGCCCAAAGCGCAGCTTACCTCGTCGTGATCACTGGATGTCATGACAGTTTGAACGAAAGAAGAAGTATAAAAAAAATATAATAAAAATAATTAGCAGGTAATTTTTATACAATTAATTTTAATGTTTAAACGTTGATACATATATGCCCACACTTCATTGCACCTGGTCTGGGCAAAAATGGAAATGTTTAGCATAATAGCTTTAATTCTCTCGTAATGTCTTCGAACATGATACGCACATCCTCCGCCACAAAGTCAAGAAGTGAAATGTAGTTGATGATGTAATACTTAGCAAGCTTTGGTGTTGGGCAGTGTATCGAACAATACGTTCGTAAGGGCTGTAATAGGTTACTAAATCTCACTATTCAGAGATTTTTGACATTTCAAGAGACTGAACTTTTGTTTTGAATATATTTTATTTAATACATATACATTTTAGCACGGATGTTTCACAGCAATTATAATTGTGATTTCTAAAGGGCATAAATACCTATGTATGATTGTTTTGCACATACTCATGACCCATGTGCTTGGGTTGTGAATCAGATGTTTCAATAATCCCAGATTGTTCCGTACATGTGATTCAGTGCGTTGCGCTGGATACTCACCTATGGTGGTGTTGTATATACGAAATAAAAATATAATAAAAAAATGACTTACCCATATTTATTTAGCTGATCATTTATTGTAAAAGCTTGATATATCGTAATAGTAGATAGCTCCCTATGTTCTACATTAAACTGTTTTCGGTGGGGGGGGGTGCCCAAACTGAAGGACAGTTTGTAAAGCCGGGTATCTTATCACATATTCACATATGCATGCATATGCACATCGTAAACAACTCAGCTGCATACATACTTATGCCGAGTTTCGGGGTGTAACCGAATTTCATCACCAGATCGATTTTTCAGTACGCTATGTGGAATAAAAATCATGCATGGGCTTATTGACTTCTTTCACAAGTAAATCAGCGACAATCTAATCTAACATGCGATCATGTTGCGATAATAAATCTTATTTCACGATATCCTAAACTAAATTACCTAATTTGACTTCCAGACCCCTTAAGATTAAGATGTACCCTTGTATTAAACTGGTTATGTAATTTAATTTGAAATTAATAACCGAGTTTTGGACGATTAATGACACAAACATTGCAGATTGTTTCATGCAAAGCGTACATGAAACGCACGTTGCCTAGAAGCAATGTGATGATTAATCGAATGGCCCCAACTGTGATGCTCGATTAGTTCTTGCATGAATTGAATCCGGTGGTCTAGCACGCAACGATCATGACCCTCGAGCTGCCCTTCTAGATTGCTTATTTACCCGTGAAATCAAGTTAAAATATGCCAATGGTTGCTAAATCGAAGACACATAATAAATGCTCAATTGAAATAAGAATTCATTAAAGATAAATGAAAATGGATATAATTTGAATATTGTCTCGGCTAAATTCTTTCCGCCCAATGAATACAGTGCTGCACTGAGCGATCAATTTTATTGATATTGTTACCGAACCAACATCCAAGTGTAAAGCACTTTTGTTCTTACAAATAAGTACGCTAAGTGTGACATAACCGATCACACTGCCTTTTCTTCAGTTTAACGCTAAGCATAGCTAAGCACACAGCTAAGCACAATTCAGCGAGCCAGGCTGTAACTTCAAACACGATGAGTTTTTTCATGCGTCCGCCGCTTGAAGTAGAGATCAAGTTTTCTAATGAGGAGTCACGTAAGAAAGTAGACCTGCGCCCAAAACATGGTGCGTCGCAACATAAGTTGGCGCCACTTTTTGCTCACGACGAAACAGTTAGCGGCTCAGTAATACTCCGACCTCGAGATGGTAGAAGGGTTGAGCACAACGGTGTAAAAATCAAGTTTGTTGGCACAATTGAACAGATGAACCGCGATAAGCCCGTAGATAATGACGATTTTATCTCCTGGGCACATGAACTTTCTGGTCCTGAGGAGATTAGGCACCCAGAAACACTTAATTTCGAGTTTAAAAATGTAGAAAAACAGTTTGAGAGCTATAATGGGATAAAAGTCCAGCTCCGGTACTATGTGCAGGTCACAGTTTACACGAGATCAAATGAAGTCACTCAAGAACGCGATATATTTGTTTACCACTACGATAAAGAACCTCAAAGCCAGAACGTGGTAACAATGGATATTGGTATTGAGAGCTGTTTACATATAGAATTTGAGTATGCAAAAAACCACTTTTCATTAACAGATACAATTGTTGGCAGGATATACTTCCTAATGGTACGTTTGAAGCTTAAGCATATGGAACTCAGTTTGGTGCGTAAAGAGACTAGCGGAATTGGCACGAATGCAACCAACGAGAACGAGGTAATTGTACGTTATGAGATAATGGATGGAGCACCTGTAAGAGGAGAGCAGATACCTATTAGAATGCATTTAGGAGGATTTGACCTTGTTCCTACAATGAAGGATATAAATAAAAAATTCAGTGTACGCACATTCATGTCATTAGTGCTAGTTGATGAATCTGGTAGAAGGTATTTCAAACAAAGTGAGCTGATGCTTTATAGACCTGAGCCTGAGTTATGATGATGTTTGAATGTTCACGGAATTGGTTTATGTTTATGATTCCTGACTCGGTAACGAGACATGAACACATATCAATACTCACATATCGAGGAGTACGTTTCCTTCCATATATGTAGTATAGTTCAATTAATTGATTGTCATTCTACCAGTTTCCGCAGCTCTTGTATTTATTACTTTAATGAAACATTTAGAATCAGGCAATTATTTGATATGTACTTAAACACTGTTCCATACAGCTATCTTTAACACGGTGTGTGTGACCAAAATTAGTTCCAATCAATTCAATTCGATCTGATAGAAATAAAAATCAAGATACAGTGGAAAAAACTAATAAAGTAAAACAAATGAGCCTCGATCAGCTTGCAGCATGCACTTTATTGCTTCAATTAATATACGAATACTGTAAACAGGCAGGTAAACTTTCCTCTTAGTAAATAAATATTATATGAATTAACAATTTCTTTAGAATTTACAGTTCAGAAAAAAACTACTAAACATCAGTTTAGTTCAGTTCAGTTAAGTTCAGTCCAGTTCAAACGTAGAACTGGCTGCAAGAAATTGGTGCACAGGAATACTTACAAATAAGTATGCGTACCGTGACATAATCAACAAAGAATTGAAACTATAGGTGAAATCAAGTTAGAACTAAACAGAATAGCGAAAGATAGAGCCAACTTAACCAATGAGACTAAAATTTCAATCAGCAAGGCGTCTAAGTACTCAGAGCTTAGAACAAGCTAACAAGATCCTAAACATGGAGACTAATTCAGTTAAAAATGCTGCTGTACTCCAAAGTAGCTTTCTGAACAGTTTGGATCCGCAGCCTTCGGTGGAGGATTTGGATGTCGCATTTTCTGTATACAATAAAGTTTTTGAACTTACCCGAGGAGTGGACCGTCAAGCCTGTGCTAAGCTCAGTTTGTTGTGCTTGAATGGAGGTCATCTTGACAAGGCTTTAGAATCATGGACTAGATTATACGAAACGTTGACTGAGAGAAGTACTCCGCAAAGAATTTCCTATATATTGAATAGACCTGAATTTGAAGCAGCTTCTTTAGCTGCACTAGCTACGTACTTTGTAGCTGCTAAGGAAGGTATGAGCCCAGATGTTGCAAGTCAGCTTGTTCCGAAGACATCTTTACCAGCAAATTTAAACAGATTGGATCAGTTGGGTGGAATTATAGATGAAGATAACAGCAAACTAGCCAATTTCGGGCTTGCTAAGTTACAAGAGCATATTTCTAAAAACTTTTCATCGAAGGAATACATAGCTAAAATTGAACAGGCTAACAAACGACTTCTAGATCAGTTTTGGGCTCAAGTTATGCTAGCTAAAGATAACAATTATAAAGATATTCCAGAGGTGTGCTATGCTACATTTATTTCAAGATATGCTGACTTCAAAAGTACAGAAAAAGCTTTTAACCTTTGGCAGAATATGGTTAATGCAGAAATCAAGCCGACTGTATTGTCCTGGGCTGCTTTATTAAAAGCTGCGTTGCTCATTAGTCCAGGAAAGCCGGATTTCTTTGATGCTTTATGGGATAGGATGCTTAAACACAAAATTGTCCCAAATGCAAACTGCTATTTAGCTAAATTAGAAAACCTCCACCAATGTGATATGGATGCCGAAATGATGTCTGAATTCGCTAATTTGCGTAAGATGCGATCTTCTCGCGAAATTAAGAAGCCGAGTAAGCCGAACACAACGACCGAACGAAGCGATGCAAGCGATGCATCTGCGCTGTCAGATAGCTATTCTGAGCTCAACACCGCTTGTTACAATTTAATCATCAAAGTTCTTTGTGAGAAAAACAAATTCAATGAGGCTTTAGAAATTCTAGAGCTTGCTAAAAAAGATAATGTTGAATTAGACGCTGATACTTATAACCCCATTCTTTCCAGCTCGGGACGTAAACTTGGGGTTTCGAGGGAGATCGAGTCGAAGCTGCTGAGCGAGCTGAGTGGGTCTGGGATACAACCTAACGCTAGGTCGTATAGCTGGCACTTAAAACGAGCCTTATCTATTGGTGAACCGATTGGAAATTTGTACAAGCAGATCACTGCAGCTGGGCTCAAACCCCATGAAAGCGAGGAAATTACCGAGGTTTTAATTATTGGATTTCGGAATCAGGGCCAGTACCCAGACGTTATTGCCGACTTTGTCGCTAATGTCGTGCAGAACAAGTTGAGACTCAATCCACGGGTACTTAATGCTCTAGTTTCTTATCAACTCAAACAAGGCAACTTTTCAGAGGCCTCTGAATATATAGAATACTTTTCCGGACCAAGAATGAGAGACTATGTAAGTCTGATGAATAAAATGATAGTAGAATCACTTGCCCAGGATCGATGTGATATCGCTGTGCAGTGCTTCAATAAGTTGAAAACGTCGGCAAATACGAGTAAAGGCGCTAATGCAACTACTTGCAAAGTCATAATAGATCTTACTAGTGGTTCCAAGTTTACAACAAATCCCGCTGCCGCAGGTCTACTTAAAGATGCGCTGTCCTATCTCGACAAGTCGCATCTCCCTATAGACAATGCGCTGGCTACACTATTATTGCGTCCTAACGTTATAGGGTTAGTTCCGCATAATGTAATGCAGAAGATGCAGACGGACGTCACACACAATTGATCTTTGTCAGTGAAAATTCGGTTCTAAAAGTTGTAGTATAGATGCTATAGATAGAGGATATATATTGAACTAAGTTGTTTTAGATAAAAAGGAAGTACGCCCTTTGCCCATTACCATTAAGATAAGTTTCAGATCACAGGGGCATTTGCTGGACACATATGAAAAACCACCATTATTAAGCAACATTTTTATTGCAGTGTATGAGGCCGTCATTATCTGCGTTTCAGTTTCATGCATAACCCTACTATCAAATCTATGTTTAGCCAGACTGTTGATGGCTCTTACAATTCCTGAAACCCTAGCACGCAGTTTGGAACATGCGTTAATAAGTTCGGACGTACTACAGCTTAGGCGCTTAAGTGAAGCAGCATCGTTTAACAACTTAGACGGAGCGAAAATTGACGTGAGAAAACGTATCGAGATTGAGAATTTAAAAATATACGTCGATGTTCGATACACTAAACAGATAAAATATATAGTTCTTGATATAATAGACTCTATACTCTTGCTATATGTCCTAGGTACTGCGAATATTTTATTTATAGACCTCTCAGATAGTCATCTGCGCATGATCCAAAATCTTTTTTAACACGATTGAGACGCTGAAAAAAGTATGGAGTTTACTCATGTAGTTTTATAGAATAAATTACTTACTGAATTTCATCTGATCGTCTGTAACTGAATCAATAAATCGAGTACATTCACCTGTCATTCTTGCATCAACCGACTGCGCTAGCAAAAGCCATAGATGCCTTCCGTCACTTCAAACTTATGGCGGCAAGGTGTATGCATGTCATCTGATGACAACTTGCATATAGCGCTGGTAAGTGCAGATTGTGATAACCTACCCCACCGCCGGAGGTGCTAGGACAACAAAGTACTAGGTGGTTTGTTGGTGTAGAAGTTCCAACTTGCAAATATCTATATCAAATGATCTATAAACTGTAATCACTATCTGATCATGTCTAAAATTTAATTCCTCAGCGTCATAATCCTGAGAGAAATTCGACACGAATATGCAACCCACCTAACCCAGTTACATTGAAAAAGTTGCCATCCTCTATTAAATCGCTAGCGATAGTTCTGTAACCGATCTAGATAGAAAACGATTCCAGATATACGCCGACTTCATGCTTCTCACGCTCCGCTTTAAACTAGCAAATTTGTGGTTCTTTAGTGGTGGATCTTGGTGATTCAGAGATGCATGATTTTGGGCAGATTCATGCATTCTCGCATATTACCTAAACTGGGCGATCCATGGCGGCAGAATACCCTGGAACTTATCTCGTGTATTTCAGCTGCATGTACCGCTTATGCAACAGAATTTACTCGTTTAAAAGAGAGTCTAGACCAGATATTTAACAGTCAAATATACACCAGAACCCCCAGTTCTTTTCGCAACTTCATCGATTGACAATAGTACCTCCCTCTTACTTGCACATTAACATTGTTTGTTGCTTATGATGCGCATGGCCAACACACCCACCTCTGATAGGACTGCTACTGTATACGACGGCCCAAGGTTACCGCCAATGCGTATTGAGCCTGTTAGTGCGCTCCCTCAAATAAGTGCAGACAACACTGCGCAGAAAGTAATGCCTATGCTGAGCGTTTCCATATCACCTAAGCATGCTCCGCAGGCACGCCAGCTGTTTGAGCACGTTGAAAAGCAACGCAAACAACAAAGAAAATTATCTCCGCCCGTTGAGAGCAGATCGCGTCGTAGCAGTACTCCTGCAATTTCAAAGATGAATCCTTCGCGTTCTTCTGTGCGTCCTTTGTTTGTACCGATGATGGCTGTACCCCAGCATCACCACGTGAATAGCATTCCTCAGGGTATTCCTCAAAGTATGCCTCATACTCTTCCTCAAGGCATGCAAATACCTCCCGTTTCTCAGGTACAGAGCCCTCCTAGTGTACAAAATTATCAACCTGTGCAGGGTGTCCAAAATGTTCAGAACGTTCAAGGTGTTCAGAACATTCAAAACGTCCAAGGATTACAAAATGTTCCAGGCATGAATAACATGACCGGTGTACCATACAGTATGCCCATCAACACCCTCTATAGCATATCTCCTCCCTCAGAACAGGTCATGATTCCTGAAGGTGGTATGATGCACCAGGTGCCTATGAATGTCCAGAGACATCACTCTAATCCTCACACAGGTATGCACACCCCTCCAATTGGCATGCGCCCGCATGAGCATGCCCACATTTTGAATGACATGAGAAATGTAATGCCTTCTTATCCTCAAAACCAGACCCAGCCTCCACTTCAGCAGATGTATGAAATGTCTGTCATGGTTCCTGGCATGGACATGAGACAGTCCCCTCATGCTGGGTGGTCCAACCAAATGTACCAGCAAGTCCAGCAGGTCAGTAGTCCTCAAGTTCCTGGTACTCCCGTGCATGTCCCTCAGCAGGAGCACCAAGTTATGAATGCTAAATCTCAGTCACCAGCCATGATGGTTCCTGCAACTCAGGCAGTTTGGGACAATAACTACAGCTCTCAAGCACCTCATTCAGCAGCTGCATCACAAACTTATACCTTCACACAGGATATCAAGAGAAGAACCAAGACTGGTTGCTTGACATGCAGAAAGCGTAGAGTTAAGTGCGACGAACAGCACCCGTTGTGTCGTAACTGTCAGAAATCTGAGCGTGTTTGTCTTGGATATGATTCTTTATTCCATAGTGATAGAATGTATGGATTCCAGGAACAGACCAACCGCAGAAGAGACTTTAGAAACGCTAGAAAGAAGAAGCTGGCAAGCAGAAATGGAACCACTGTTCCTGCTGAACCAAAAAGTGAGGAGAAAGATGTATTATTATCCAATTGGCTCGATATTGCCAAGACCTTCAAACAGCGTTTGGCTAAACCTTTCGATCAACTGCTCGGAACTGATCAATTTTCTAAATTGAGTTTCAGATGTGTTGAGTTTTTGACAGTCAGTCCTGATCATCTCGTTACAGTTGCAGGTGAGGCTGAGGCGATGCATCAACTTCTTGCGACAGTATTCCCTCACACCGTGTCGTTGGGTCTTAGCATTCTAGACTCAACTACAGCTCTTGAGAAGCTTAGAACTAGCGTCGACTACTATTTCTTGAGGGCTATTGCAGAGAGTTTATTTTTGGGTACCGAGACTCCTGCATTCAAAGAAAAGTTCCCTAATAGCTTCCCACGCAACGTGGATTCGGTAAAGCAACTTGATATGCTTCACAAACGCGCTCGTACAATGGGTTTGATTGTTCACAATCAATTACCTGCTCGTAACTCCGTAGTGATCCGCAAAGAAACATTTGACGCGTTGATGTACACCGCTGAGCATGATAATGCTAGATTTACCACACTAATGTGGGATCTAGTTGAACAAATTGCTTCAGGATGTGATGTCGAACGTGAGAGATACATCGATATCTCTAAGATTATTTCAGGGGCTGTTGATGATCCCCGCTTCATGTTAATACTACTGGCTCTGGAATCTATTCAATATTCTCCTGCAAAAGATGCTCTACAAACAATTGAACCAAACGGTTTGTCTGATACAATTTTTGAAATATCCATGTTATGTCGTCAGAAGACAGCATGAGCATTTTCCATTAATACAGCAGGCATTCCAAATCTATAGAAAAATTATTTATTGAACTTGTTTCCACTTAGAATATTGTTTATGTTAATAGAGTTTGTGGTATTTCCACAGTTGTAAACAAAATCTTTTTGTCAATTGCCAAATGTTTTCTATGTTACTTAGTTAGTTAATTGATCAGTTAATTGGTGGCGTGTGTGTGTGTGGTGCTCAATCACATATCATGTTAAACAAAATTCATTAGTCGTCGAATATATTTATTACTTCGGTACATTTGATTTTAAAGGCACGAATTTACGTGGATGTATAGAACTATAGAGTTATATATTGCAGCTTAGAGTCGTCGTGGCATGAATGCTAATACTTGCATTACTTCATGTACGATGGCTTTTTTTGACACAATTGAATGCATATCCACTTAATTAAAATTAACAACCATTTTCCTCCAGGAGAATTGTCTAGTCGCTTAAATGTGGATGTATAAGTGATAAATTTAATTTAATAGTGGTTTTTTTCCCGAGAGAAACGCACAGCCTTATCAGTACAGATCAGTACATTCATGCAAGTGCATTATGGAGCGCTGCTTACGCAACTGCAGTGCGGTGTAACACATATGATGTAATTCAATGCGGGTGAGGTGGGGTTACCCCGGTATGGTAAAATAAATTTTGAAATTAAGATAAAATATTTCCTTCGAAGTATTCTATATCACAAAATTTAATTACATATCTCATTTCAATTTCTTTATCGCAATCATTTTTCCACCTGATTAGTGGAAAATTTTCACTTGCGCATGAATTGTCTATCCACGGAACATAAGATCAGCAGCAGCTAGCGCGGAACTGTTCAATGTTCAATGTACAAGATAAACAAACTAATCCCATATTTAAAACAATTTGCGACTCAGTATGTAGAGAAAACAAAAACTATAATTATTTTAAATTCGAAATAATTTTTTTAACAGGTATGTATGTGAAAAAGTAGTAACACCAGCGCCCACGCGTGATCTCAATAAGAGCAAGCGTTCGCTGATAAAAGCTTGCTTTTAAATACTAGATTAAATACAATCGAATTAAATGATATACTTGCATATCTCCATGGATTCGTCTATTTTTATCCGTGGGCGCCCTATTTATGCCTCACCAACGAGTGTGTGTAGCTAGAGGCGTTGCTAATTAATCTAACGTTTTTTTTTGAATTTAAGGCATTTCCTAAAAAGGGTTAGTGGATTTGCGCAACATATCAGTATTTCATAAAAATAGATCACGATGTGCTTGTAAAAAAAGATAGATGGCCGTGTGTGTACTAGTTGTTAGAGCAGCAAGTTCTGTATGACTATAACAGATAAACATATTCAAGTTTGATATATAAAAAGAGACTAATGGCAAGCATATAACCTAATAATCTTTGCTTTTAATGCATGTTTTATTTGACCTGCCGCATAAGGGGCTCGATATGAATTTCCCGAGATATAATTAGATCAGGAACGCTAGTGAATCAAGTGTCAATATGCACACCAAAAAAGGGCCAAAACTTTATATGCAGTGGGATAAAGTATATTACTTTTCAGCTAATAGATTCTAAGTGTACAACTGAATTTGAAACTTTTGAAATTTTCTTTGCTCTTGACCTAGAAATTCACATACCATATACCCTCCAAGCCTTCTTAAGAGCCTTGATCTGAGCTCGAGAAAGTGCATATGTTACCGTGATTTCAATTGCTCTACTTGAAGGCAATTAAGATTGGCCCTTATCCTTAAAAAACAGTTTTAACGTTTATGATATAAGTATTCTAGCTAAATACAATCACATTTTCTGACCATTTTCTTTCTCTTTTCTTTAAGACACTTCTCTTGTCAGTCTGCTCACTGCGTGCATATCGATCACCTGACAGGTGCCAAGCCCACATGGCACATACACTATTCAGCAGAGCCACATTAGTGAGATTCCACTTGAGATTAATTTAATCTAATTATAACGCGTCTTTTTAGTTTATAAACAAATATGCAATTTGTCAGCATATTAACGGGATAAACACGTAAACACGTATACAGGAAGCGAATGGTGAAAATCAGACTTAAATCTATAAAGCAGTTTTAATACTACGCCAAATTTTGGTTTTTCTACAGTAATATATATCTGAACATGTTTGATGAACAAAATTAAAGACCAAAAGGATCTTAGAAGCTCTATTCTACAGTGAGAAATAGTCAACTACGTTGCATTAATATAAAAATTAAATAATCACCACGCTATATGGGTTTAATTCAATCATTTGTATGCCGCCTTAAAAGCCTTCGCGATTTGTTTACTGATTACAGATTCAATTACATTTTAATTATTTACAAGCATTGGATTAAATCGAAGATAGTTAAATCTAATCAAAATCATTCAACAAGTTCTATTTTGTTTAATACGTTAAATTTTTTTTCTTAAGTAAATTTAATTTAGAGAAAATATAGGCTAAACTTTATCGAAACTAACTAGTATGTGTGTAGGGTATGTGTTCAGATTTGCAATTGGAAATTTCCCTGCAACCGAAAACCTAAACTATTGGGAAACAAGTTTTGGGCTGAAAACCTGTAAACCTGTAATCCTGAAAAACAGCAAAATCTCAAAACTTCAAATCTGGAAATCCTGTAACCTAGAAACCTAGAAACCTAGAAGCCTAGAAACCTAGAAACTTAGAAACTTAGAAACCCAGAAACCTAGAAACCTAGAAACCTAGCATTCATTGTATTGAAAATTTCATAATTACAAGCTATTATTAGTTATCCATATTATTAATAGTACACGCGTATTAGCCTGGTTAGATAATCCCACCCTTAATTTGCAATTGCAGGCCATCGCCAAGAGTAGGCTTTTTCGAGACTAGGCAGGCGGTTAACATAAATCTTGGTACGGCAATGAAAAATTTGACCGGGACGAGTGGAGGCTATGAAGCACTCTCAGATGATAATAGTGATAGTGTCATGAATTCGCCTATTAACCCATTTGTAGACACGACAAACGACACTAGTTCTACCAACACAGATACAAACTCATCTGGGAACACTCCAACCCCCCGAAATAACTCTCAGACGTTTACAGATCCTTTGATAGCTCCTAGTATGTTCAGTGGCTCAGACCTAGACAGGTATCCTATTAGAAAGTCGCTCATGCCGACCGAGGCTTCGAATTCTAGTTTTTCGCGGTACAGCAACGGTGGAACCAGCTTCAGTGGCAAAAGCGAGCGCAACAGTATGAGTAGTAGCATTGTTGATGAGAATGATCCCTTTTTGACCAACGCAGACTCGTCGCCATTTGGTGGATACCCTGCACGCGATTTTCCTTTGCATATGGACGAAAAAGAGCCGGATGACTATCTACACAACCCAGATCCTATCGCTGATGCCATAGAGGATAGAAAATGCCATAAACTAGACAGAAGAGGATGGGGATGCTTAATAGCGTTTCTTCTTTTATTTTGCGGATTTATCGCTGTTTTTGTAATTCTTCCAGTCCTCGATTTCACTGGTCCTTCTACTTCGGTCGCTGCACCCAGCGATGGTGTACAGCTTTCCCCATATGACTACGGAGTCCTCTCAGCATTACGCAATTATAATAGCTTGATTGATGATGATACTCCTGATGAGGCTAAAACTCATACATCTTTAAGAGGAGACACTTGGGAGCTTGTCTTTAGTGACGAGTTTAACGTTGAGGGTCGTACTTTCTATCCAAATGAAGATGTGAACTGGGAGGCCCCTGACTTCCATTACGATGCTACTACTGATTTGGAGTGGTATTCGCCAGATGCGTGCTACACCGAAGGTGGCACTCTAAAACTGAGACTCGACGCCTTCGAGAACCACGATTTATTTTATAGATCAGGCATGTTACAATCGTGGAATAAGCTTTGTTTTACGCAAGGGTATATTGAAATCGGCGCTAGATTACCTGGTAACGGTACAGTTGCAGGTTTATGGCCTGGTTTATGGACTTTAGGAAATTTAGCCCGACCTGGTTATTTGGCAACCAGTGAGGGTGTGTGGCCGTACAGTTACAATGAATGTGATGCTGGTATTACTCCAAATCAGAGCACTGCTGATGGCACATCATATCTTCCTGGACAGAGACTCTGCTCTTGTGTTTGTTCAGAAGACTCTAGTGAGCACCCTAGTCCTGGCATTGGTAGAGGTGCGCCAGAAATCGATATTATCGAGGGAACTGTGAGTACTCCATCTGGCCAGGAAGCTTGTGGTACAGCCTCTCAGTCTCTCCAAATCGCACCTATGGATATCTGGTGGATGGTAGATTACGATTTCATCGAGATATATAATCACTCTGTGACACAAATGAACTCTTGGACCGGTGGTCCAATTCAGCAAGCTGTAAGTGCAGCGTCATATTTAAACCCTGCTTGGTATCAAATAAGTGAAGAACGATCTTTTCAAAAATATGGTGTCGAGTATCTTAATGCTCGAGAAGATGGATACATCTCCTGGCACATTGGTGATGACCCTGTTTATACAATGTATTCTGCGGCCTTAACTCCGAATGGCAATGTAGGTTGGCGTGATATTTCTAAGGAGCCTATGAGTATTGTAATGAACTTGGGTATTTCTACATCGTGGTCCTATATTGACTGGTTTGATCTTAGATTCCCAGCAATTTTTGAAATTGATTATGTTCGCATTTATCAACCGAGTGGAAATATCAGTGTTACTTGTGACCCAGAGGATTATCCTACTTATGACTACATTGAAAATCATCCTAAGGCGTATAAAAATACAAATGCCACGTCTTGGGCGCAGGCTGGTTACGATTGGCCTAGGAACAGCCTCATGAATAATTGTTCATGAACTCACATCATGTCACCAAACCTTTTTTTTTGGTGTACTCCTGCTGCCAAATATTTATTCCGTTTCATTTTATCATATCTTTGGCTTTTTTTTTACTTCGATCCGTTAATCGTATTTGTCCAAAGGCTATTGTGTCAGTGTGTAAATCAAAATTGCTGCTATGTTATTCTGTTATAGTTGGTGGAGCCAATTTGCTTTTGACTTACACCACCATCCCCAGCTATCCCTGTGAACCGTTCAAAGAAGAGACGCTGAAACTAATCATTAGTTAGACATATAATGAACAACAAATATGTCGTATCGAAGTTTTTCAGCACCCAAACAAACCTGTTGTTTGATATAACCTGAACATTCAACCTTCAAACCTGTCAAACAAAACAGCGCGATTCGTTTCAAGCGTTTTCTTCGGGAAATAAGTTTCTTACTGAAACTCACAGGTATATACATATACCCTTCGTTGCAATCTCATTGTTACTTGATTTCGAAACAAAAGCGAAGCTAGACAGATGCAAATCTTTTTGAATTTGTATTTTTACACTCAAGTATCCATAAATGTGGTTCTCATGGAATTTAAATTATCTGTAACCTCTTAAAATTGAATATAACAAGTCTTTTTTCTTTGAAAATATAGTTTGAATGATACACTTCGTGTTCAAGTTTTACGGTAACAACTGAAAAGGTAATTATTACTGCGAATGGTAAAACTAGCTGCAGATTTGATAATAAAGGGTTTTTGAGTATTCCCGAAATGGAAACTAAGAGATCCTTAATATTTTATCGATAACCGTTTCGCTTATTGTTCTGTGTGACCTGTAATTATCACATTAAAGAATTATGAAATTAAAAAAAATCTGTAGGGAGCTAAATTTCCAACTTCTACCAGGCTGGAAGGAGCTATGCATTAACGATATGTTCGCCTTACCATATAGCCACACTGAGTACTCCTTCCATTAAACCTAAGCTTTATATTAGAATCTTTGAGTATTTTTGTTTCTATTCTGTTGCGTTTTCTCATTACTGCGTGGTACTTTTTATCATCTTATAAATGAGGTATAAAAGAGTAATTTAGTGTTTCAAGAATAGTTATTTATTTAAACGCGCGAAAAGCGTTACCGATTTCATGAGGGGTGTGTGCCTTTTGATGTATTGAAGTTTCAATATACACTAAGACATACAGCATACATACATATACATAACGTGCCAGGGGTATCAGCATAACCCTTCTCTTATATATGCACATCTTAAGCTAGAAGTAGTGCTAGAGAAAAGAGATCCCACAAGAAATAGTACAAATAATTATAGTGCATGATGCTGAATTTTATTAGCAATATCCCATTTCTCCTAAGCTTCCTCTAGCTACCACCTGTATACGCGGTAATTCTAGTCGGAACAACAACTGCGAAGTAGAATATTTGCCTAAACTGCATGGCATCCAGCTAGAGCATATATCCAATATTTGAAACAATCTCTTTTGAGACACTAGTGATACTTTATGCAAGTCAAGTCACTCAGTGATGATAAATGGAATGAGATATTTTTGGTATGAGAGGCCCGCCGTTATTGTAAAAGGTAAACCGTAACTTACAAGACGTAATATTTCCCCTTGTGTAACTCGTAAGGAGATTGGGAAGATTCGCGAATATGCAGTGATGTGACTAGTTTTGAAATTTTCAGGACTGTGTGAAACCTAATCTACACAATCCTATACAGTTCAAAAAAGGCAATAAGACTAACTTATAGAATACGGAGCTGATTCTTTATAAGGGAAACTAGAATTTATTTATCGAATATTCAAGCTGTGTTCCATGTTCTAAGATGATATGCAACATTACTGAATTACAATGCATAATTATATGTTCTATTCATGCAGTTATATCAAGAAACGGATATACCTTCTATTTTTTTCATATTTTCAACAAATGGAGCTATAATCAATTCAATATCCTTAAGCTGTAGATGATATTAAAAACTTCACTCAGTTCACAATATACCGATGTAATAGTGTTTTATTATGACTGCAATCATCATGATTGTAGATAAGAAAGAAATTCATTGTGACCTTGTAAAATTGAAAAATATAGAGACTTTTCACTTTTCACAATCAAATATAGCTCAAATATCTAGATGTAAGAGGTGCATATAATACGGGTTAGATATCAGCGTATAACGCGAGATTCCATGAGAATAAACATCCCACTTTACTAAATCTTGAAAATTTTGAGGGCATGTTATACAAAATATGCTAGCAGAAGGGCGCCCTGGTTTTCCGTTCTCTTAGAAAATGCCAAGAAGCTGTTACTTACTTACTTACACGGTATGGGACCCATGGTGGGAGGTTTATACATCTAATGATCAGATATTAACTACACATAGGCTTTTTTTCGTACAGTATTCACTACAATCAAAAAGTTTACAACTCTAAGTCTTATACCACTAAAATTTAATAACCCTTATTTGAAGAAATTTTTATGATGAACATCAGTACTCTTAATGAATCTTGTAAGTACGTAAAAAGTTAAACCTGCGTTAATGTGAATAAGCACCTCAATGCGAATCTTTTATGATAATCGGGGTACGCAGGGATAGAACAATATTTTAGTGATGTGTTGTGATCAGTTAATTCAAATCTAAATTTCACAGACAAGCTTTTCGACACTGCAGGAAAAGGGGTAACTACAGATTTTTTAGCAAAATAATCACATTACAGCATAATTTCGAATAGAGTGAAATGCATCGGGCTCATAGATATTAAATTTGTACAACGGTTTGTTTCCCTTGCCAGTAATATATGCAGCTGTTTACATCTTTCCTATTAGAGTCTTAACGCAACCCTACCCTAACATCATCAACATAACAAATCAAGGGATCGAAGATCGAACTTAACTGCTCTACGCGGACGTGTTACATTGTTATTAATATCATCTATTTAAATCCATACATTCTATTAGCAAGAATATAATGGGTCGTCTATTAAGGAAAGATGAAGTGCCAGTAGGACCATGTAAAGTTCGTGCCTTGTATTCCTGGTCCGGCGAGAGCATGCAGGATCTCGGTTTTGTTGAGGGTGACATTATTGAAGTATTGAATACAGGTGATGGAGATTGGTGGACAGGAAAGCTCCAACGTAACAAAACAGTAGGTGTCTTTCCTCGAAATTTTGTAGAGTATGTAGATCGCAACCAGGTAACAGAATCTGCCTCAAAATTCCAACGTACTCGCAAACTGAACAAGGCATACTCGTATGTTGCAGATCCATCTGCCTCGTACTCAATTAATGCCACCTTGACCGATTTACAAATCCCTGAACCCCAGGACACTAATCTTAGTTCCTCACAGTATTCTCATAAACACCGTAAGTCTCATTCTCGCAGTTCTAACCATAGTAAGTCTTTGTTGGAATCACAGTCATCTGCTGTATCAGGAAACTCACAACTAAGCACTAAAAGCACTGATGAGATTTTGCAAGATGTTACTTTAGAACTTAACAGTCATTTTCTTGATGATATCAATTTGGAATCGCATGTTGAAGATCTCCGCACCCCTGAGTTCGAGACGTCATTCGATGAAGCTACTTGGAATGCAGTTCCTACTATAGCTGAAAAGAACAATCATTCTAAGCCCACACCACCTCCTCATACTTGCTCACTGAATAGCTCTCGGTCATCGCGAGTGTCCAAAAACGCAAGTTTGCAAACTTCTCAGACTTCTCAAACGTCAGTTGATTTAAATCCGAGTGAGTCACTACAGGCATCATTAGCTGCTTTAAAGACAAGCATGGACTCTGAGGACAAGAAGAAGGTATCTGTGGAAGCTCTTAGAGGTCCCCAACTCAGTCCAAAGAAGTCCAACCATGTTAGTAGCAAAAGTGTCTCATCCAGTAACGCTTTTGATCCCGGTCTTAAAGTTCATGCAAGAAGCGAAAGTTCAGAATCCAGGCATATTTCATCTAGCAACTCACCTATTCTAGAAGCCGATATCCCATTCAATGCAAAGCAATTAGAATCACAGCCTGCAGATACCTCGATCAGAAATACAAGAAGTTCCAAGGCTGCACTTGCTGAGGAGAAGGAGAAGAATCCCAACATGTATACACCACAACCGATTGTTCATTCACAAGAGAATGACTCGAAGTCCAACTTTTTCCGAAAGTTGTTTCCGAAGAATAGCATGCCCCATCTTCGTCGATCCCCTTCTCGGACCTCTCAGAAATCGGCGGTTAGTTCAAAGTCTTTGAAAAATAAAATTAAGAGTGTGAAGTCTATTCTTTCCTTTGGTATTAGCAAAGACGACGATTTGTATCCTACAAACAATTCTGTTTTTCCATTGTCTAAATCTGAGCCCAGACCTTCATTTGAGCCTTTGAGTACTAAACAAGCGATGAGCCCTGGATGGCAGACTACTGTCAAGCCAGAAATACTTGATCCTATTAAAAAGCCGAGTGTCCCTATAAGCTCTATCAAGCCACCTTCAACCAAAGCTGCAGATGTTGAAGCTCTAGGAGGAAAATGGGCTCGCACAAGACGTGATCTGTTCAGAGCACGTACGCTTACATCTAGAGACATCATCAAACGGAAACATAAATTAGAATTACAAGGAGTTCATGGTGATGATCTTGTTGCGGCTTTGAATGATGAAGCTGCTATTGACTTTCATGACTATCGCTTGGAAAATCTCACTCATGTTGATCAAATGGTTTTCTCTATGACATCGTGGCCACAACTTATGACACCTGCAGTATTTGCCAGCAGCCTTATAGGAAGAAAGTTTAAGGATCCAGTGGAAAGATTACGTGCTGTGTTCCTTATTTGTGCAACTAAAATTGCCCATGTCCAACACACAACCCCTGGAAACAATGTCATGCTTAGCCGTCAAGCAATGCATTTTGAACTAGCACAAACAGTAAACTCCATGTGCAGCGCCCTGGGAATTGAATGCGTTGTAGTTCAAGGACACGTTCGTTCCTGCGGTGAGCAGGACGATAACATTGAGAGTGTTGTTCACACCTGGAACGCTGTCAAAGTTAACGATCAGTGGAGATTTTTAGATTGCCAATCTGCGGCCAAGGACGGTACTGAAGATTTGAATATATTCTACTTCCTTGCACCACCATTCCAATTACTCTACTCGCATATTCCTGATAATGAGAAGCAGCAGTATGTTGCGAAGTCTATGGCTACAGCAAAGGCAGCTCTTCTCCCCTTAGCATCACCAGCAGCCTTCGCTTATTCTACTTTGTTTAACGATTTCTGGCTAGGAATGACTAGGTTGAGTGGTCTGGAGGTATGTGAGCTTAATCTGCAAGTCCCTGATTCAGAAATAGATATTGTAGCTTTTGTCGGCAGAAATCAGTGCTTAGCACAAATATATTGGGCGAACAATGTCCGCCAGGTAAGAGTAAAAGCATTTGTACCTTCTGGAGAGAAACACGCAATGGTAAGACTATATGCAGCTACCAAGCAACAAACTAGACGAGACATTGTTTCTATGGAGCTTTTATGGACTGTTGAAATAAAACTAACTGAGGATTACGATAACAACGCTCCTTTCGAGTTTGTAGGCAGATTTGCTGCCCCAAAACTCATTGATCATGATTTATATGTACTAGAACCACAGTGCAAAGAACTTGGGGGCGGATCGACATATTTGTTCCGCGTCCATCACTTTGCCACAAAGCTCTCTGTCAAACAGCCTTTAGTTGCTGTACAGTCTCCTTCAGGCAGGTTAACGAAGCTGATACCACTTGGAACCGACGTAAATGACGTTTTTAAGGCAGAAGTTAAAACAATGGAAGTTGGAAAATGGCGTGGTGTACTAAAATCATCTGAACAGGAGAATTGGACTCCATTCTGTGAATGGTACTGCTCTTGAAGGACTTAATGGACAAATTATACAAATTCCCTACATACTTGTATTTTGAATAAACTAAGTAATACTACATAACAATTAAACTTATAGCATTCATAGAATCAGCATTTAATCTTTCTACTACTTTGGTATCACTATAGCAAGTTCGCCCCACCTGCTAATCTTTTCTGTCATCACCAAAACAATCAAAGATTGAGATTACTTTATAGCATATAGCTGTCATGGATCCTGATACGGACAGATTCTATTGGTACCGCAAACATATAGAGAAGCCCGAGCTTCCAGAAAATTGTAAGATTAGTATGTCTGATCTCAATTTACTAGCTGGCTTACCTCGTGGGGAACTTAAATGTGTGAGCACCGATGTTGTGACTGTGGATATGAGCAAGAACAATAATGAGAATTGCTCGATTTGCTTGGAATCTATGAACCAACCATGTTCGAATTGTTTTCATAGAAAAGCAAATGATGCAACAGAATTATTTCATGATCCCGTTCTTCAAACAGAAGGAACCGATAGGAGCAGATGTTTAGTAGCGGTAGGTCAATGTGGTCACGCATTTCACTATCATTGCTTAAAACCATTAGAATCCTTCACAAAAGAAAAATGTGTGCTCTGTGCTAGAACGTGGTCTATTACCGAAACTCATTCGGTGTACTCATGGTCAGCCGATGAAAGTAACTAAAAGGACAAAGGCAAAGAGATACAACCAAAACGAATGCAACGAAATTTATTTATTGAATATTATTTATTTTATCACAAACATCAACGGCATTATTATCTTTATTATGGTTATTATTACTATTATGTGTACACATCAAATTTAAGGAGAGCTAATTCATATGCATTAAAGAGAAGTCTAGCAATCCAAATGTATTTATACCAATTTGCACTTTATATAGCTTTTGTACTTGATAAATGATCTCCGTGATCTTTATGATCGTTGTTGTAGACCACGCGAATAATATAAAGCAGAGTTAATTGGCTTAGTGAGACATATATAAATTTTAAATTTAATTTTCCTATTGCATTTATTATAGTTAGATGGAATTAGATGAAATTTATTTTTATTTTAATATTCTAGAAAGTCTAGAAAAATCAAGCGTTAAGGCTATAGAGATATGTAATAACGCCCTTTCAGCAACATCTTTTTTTTTTTGTTTAGTGATGCTAAAGTGAGGCAAACCATATTACGTACTAACTAAAACGGCCACATGCGAGGCCCCAATGAATGGTTTGAACAAGTTCGTTTATGCCGTTTCTTAGATGAAAAAGACATGAAAGAGCTGTGTGAAATGGTGAAAATGCTACTGATGGAGGAAAGCAATATCCAGCCAGTGTGTTCCCCAGTAACGGTTTGTGGCGACATCCATGGCCAATTTCATGACCTTCTAGAGCTATTCCGCGTATCTGGCGGGTTTCCGGATGCGATAAACTATATATTTATGGGAGACTACGTGGATAGAGGCTACTTTAGTTTAGAAACCTTCACGTTGTTGATGTGTTTAAAGGCATTATACCCCGACCGGATAACACTTGTCAGAGGCAACCATGAATCTCGACAGGTCACCCAAGCCTACGGTTTCTATGATGAGTGCTTAACAAAATACGGTAGCGTCACTGTTTGGAAACACTGTTGCCAGGTGTTTGACTTCCTTACTATAGCAGCCGTTATCGACGGTAAGATTTTGTGTGTACATGGTGGCCTGAGCCCCGAAGTGAGAATGCTTGATCAGATTAGAGTCCTTAATAGAGCCCAGGAAATTCCTCATGAAGGTGGGTTTGCTGATCTCATGTGGTCAGACCCTGACGAAAGCGTTGAAACATGGGGAAACTCTTCGCGAGGAGCAGGATGGTTATTTGGATCCGAAGTTGCTAGAGAATTCAACTACGTGAATAATCTATCGTTAGTTGCGCGAGCACATCAACTCGTAATGGAAGGGTTTAAATATCATTTCGAAGATAAAGACGTGGTCACCGTATGGTCAGCACCTAATTATTGTTACCGATGTGGAAATGTTGCCTCAGTCATGAAAGTCGATGAGAATACTCTGCCTAAATTCTCTATTTTTAATGCTGTACCTGAAGACATAAAAATGGCTCCTCAAAAGCCTCAAAGAAACGACTATTTCCTGTAGTTTAATGCATTCTAGAAATACTATTTTAATAGTATAACAACGATCAAATATTTAAAAAAAAATAACATTAATTTTACACAATAATGTTCAGCCCAGGGTTTTTAGCATCATTGGAGAAATAAAGGGGAGGGTATTTCCAAAGCCTATACTTTCAAATAAAGGCTGTAAAAAGTGTTAGTTCTAATTATTCTAATTACCATTTTCATTATTCTAATTATTATTTTCATTATCATCTTTTCATTTCATATAGTTTGGAAGATGATTGACACTTAAATTATTAAAAGATGAATCTTCCTGGTTTCATTCTTAACTGTTCATGCAGTAGCGGCACTTCATTACTGTACTGAGTGCGGGTCTAAAGTAAATTTGTGCAATTGATTGATATCAAGATAATTCATAAATAAAATCATTTAAATCATTTAATTAAAGAATCAGTTGATTCGAAATTTTTTAAAACAACATCCTATGGGTGTAACCTTTTTTTTTTCTCTCAATGTTTGTAAATACAGTAGCGCCTTTAATTTTATTTACTCAATGCCAGTACTGTAGCGGTACAACAAACCTTACGAAGTTGCCCCTATTGGACAAATGAGTAACCAAGTCAAAAAGAATTTGACAGAAAAATTGCCTATTTCTCGCAATTGCGCGCTTAGGCGTTCTTAATCGATCTAAAACAAAGTAATGGCTCATCTCCATTTAAATACATTGAATATCAAGTCGATCAACTTTCTCGCCATGTTAGATTAATTTTTTTTTTATTTAGCATCGAACCTGCTTCCCGAAAATTGCTACTTTACCGACATGAGGACCTGCTGCTACAAGTGTGGCTGCATATACGTCATGGTACTTTACATGCATGTGCTGCATACATACGTCATCATCGTCTCCTGAATCTATGCACTCTTGAAACAGATCAAGAAAACAGAGTTAAATGCGCAAAGTTGTGGATGAATATGATCATAATAATAAGAAAAAACCACAATTCGGCCTTCTGTTGTCACAAATTTCATGTTTGACCATGTTTCTCACGCTTGTTTTTTTCTACTCAATTTGTCTCAAGTTTTACTGATTTAGTTGGGATTCCTTATAAAAATTGAGTTTTCATGAATTTTATTAGTAGTCTTTGCTTTCAATCAAACAAGTTTTTATTTATCTGACTTCTGTAATCTATATTTCTATTCATTTCTGATTTTATTTGTTATTATTCTTCAAATATACGTATTTATATACCCACCTAGTTCTGGTTCTTATCGATAATGATCGTAATGAAGAGTATTGAATTATATTTACTAAACCTCAATGATGCAGTTTATCATTAAGATTTTTAATATCGTAGAAATAGTACATAGATCAAAGATCCTTATCAGCTTTCAAAAATTTGGAAGGTATTTGCTCTTTTCGGATCCAAGATGGATCGTGGTCAGCCCACGAGTCGTCATTATGTTCATACTGGTGGTAAAGTCGTTCATGCTCCATGTCCTCTGGGTGCTGAATCTTGACGTCTGGGTCAGATTCTGCATGATATTGGCGCCAGTGGTGCACCTCATACTCGTACTCGTAGTCACCGTGATGCCCTGTGCCGTATCCAAAATCTGGTAATGTGTATCCATCCTCGCAGAATTTACGCCATTCGTCTATGGAAACTTTACCGTCTTTATTGGTATCTAGCAAAGTAATTACACCATGATAAACGCGTTCCCTGTCCTCATCAGTGATGCTAACAGTTTCTTCATCTGTGCCCATACCTGTACCGTCGCCTACAATCGTGTCTTTTTGTAGACCATACAATCTTATAATATCTTCTTTCGTCCAGTATCGCGAGTTGTCTACGTCGTGTTCCTTGAAGAAGGCTTTCGGATCGAACTCGTCGTAGCCGTGCTCAATCTTCATATGCCTGACTTGCCAGGTATCATCTGGGTTTATATTTGATTCGTCTCCATGCGCGAGCACAGAACCTACAAGCGCCAGCGCTATTGCTCTATACATCAACTAAGAAAGAAAGCTATATGCAATGTGGATCCTGTCCAGTTTGATTTGATTTAAGTAGGGTAAGGTATGACAACAAAGTCACCAAACAGGTTATTCTATTTATAAATAATACTATTTATATGTTCCGCATGTTCCAAATGCGGATGTGGACATCAATTATAACTCGGAATATCATTAAAAATCGGAATAAGGTTAAAAAAAGAAGTAATATAAAGTACAATAACGTGTGACATTAGGTACAACTGTAGTTCGACGACTTCTAGTTTCATTCTTCATGCTATTGTTATTATTATTATTATCATATCAGTATCACACACCGCTGTAATTGCATCTTCGTATATATTTGTTGGCTGCATTTCGCTCAGGGTTAGTTTGCTTTATTTATTTGCTTTACCGATTTCTTCTGTCCTTGAAACTAAAGTTATTGAAAATTATAGACGGATACGTATCTATTTATTAACAGAAACCAGGATTTAGCTACTAAGGAAATCACTCCAGCTTTCAAGAACCTTGTTCCTTGTTGAACGTCGAATTATTTGCTTACCACGTTTTATTTTGACTAGAAGTGTATTTCTACCTTGCATAAATATACCTATACGTACGTATGAACTAATAATTAGTTTAGCAATTTAGAAACCAAGCCATCCATGAAATTCTGATTACGTTCGATATGCACCAATTATTCAACAAGGAGAGGGATATGTTTACCACATAAGCCTTTAATGCCTTACCATATTTTAGTCAATAGGTTCCCCTATTGTTATTTTATATATTGTTATTGCCTCATAATATAACGCAGCTATATGCACAGAGAGAGAGACCTATATTGTTATTTTTATCGATCTTCTATGTTTAACATGGTTTACAGCCACTCACTAGTTTACAGACTAAAACCCGTTTTAAATTAATTCTTATCTATTTTATTCTATTTATAATTATTTCATACTATTTTATATTATTTTATAATATATCATGTTGTTTAGTATTTAGTATTTAGTATTTAGTATTTAGTATTAGTTGGGTTTTTTTTAGGAATCATTATGCTTAATCCATCATGAAGCTAGGCCAGGCTTAGAAACACCCTTAAGCAACTGTACTACCATAATTGCAAATAATTCCATTACGGCTACTTTTTGTACTTTGTTAGTAGTTTCTAATTAATCATAAATTAAAGTTAATATATATACCTAAGTATGATATGTATATACAAAGTGTGTAGCAATATTGCCTTTATTGTATTGTATTTTTTTTCATTCACCTGCTTGCATTAATCTAAAGTTTCTCACCTTTAGTCTGCTTGGCCTCACCGTACTTCTTGATTCTGATAGACTGGACGCTGATAAATCCAGTGGTGTCGACAGGATCGAAGTCAGTAAGCTCATCCATAGAAGCAGCAGTGGCATCATAAAGCTTCTCGGTCTCTGAAGATCTACCGAGAACGTAGAAACCACCCTTGTAAACACGGCAACGGACCTGACCGTTGACGGTAACCTGGGAAGGAGGGATGGTAGCTCTAATGAATTCACCCTCAGGAGAGTAGTAGTAACCGTTGTACAAAATTCTAGCAAAAGTAGGAGTGACAAACTGGTCTCTGACTTGACGAACCTCACGGTCAAGAACAAGGCCTTCTAAATCGATGTGAGCACTACGCAAAATTGTTAAACCAGGGGTCTCGTAACAACCACGAGATTTGAGACCAATGAAACGGTTCTCAACAATGTCAATTCTGCCAACACCATTGCGGCGGGCGATTTTGTTAGCAAGCAGGAACAACTCAACAGGGTCAGTAGAAGTCTGATCTTTGGCAACCAACTTAGAAGGAATACCCTTCTCGAAGTAAACAGTGAAGTCCTCGGGGGCATCAGGTGCATCCTGAGGGTCTACAGTAAGCTTCCACATATCCTTGGGAGGAGTGGTATCAGGATCCTCTAGAATACCGGCCTCATATGAGATGTGGGCCAAGTTCTCATCAGTAGACCAAGGCTTGGCTTTAGTCTGAGCAACGGGAATACCCTTAGAAGCAGCGTAATCAAGCAGATCTTTTCTACCAACGAATCTCTGAATGAAATCAGGATCACGCCAGGGTGCAATGACCTTAACGTCAGGTTTTAAAGCATAAAAGGAAAGTTCGAAGCGAACCTGGTCGTTACCCTTGCCTGTGCAACCGTGACTAACGGCAAAGCAGCCTTCGCGCTCAGCAACAGCAATCTGGGCCTTGGCAATGACGGGACGAGCCAACGAGGTACCCAAAAGGTAAACGTTCTCGTAAATGGCATTGGACTGAATTGCAGGGAAACAAAGCTCCTCAACGAATTCACGACGGACATCCTCAACAATGAACTTGGTAGCACCAATCTTCAAGGCCTTCTCACGAGCAGCTTCGAAGTCCTCCTCCTGGCCAACGTTAGCGAGGAAGGCAATAACTTCGTAGCCTTGTTCCAATAACCAAGCAAGAATAACTGAGGTATCCAAACCACCAGAATACGCTAAACAAACCTTTCCTTTCGACATTGAATTAATATATTTTTAGTTGTGTATATGCAACTTTCTTGTGCTTATAAAATTGAGGTTGTGTTTTATATATTGATGTGCGTTTCGTATGTGAGTCACCGATAAGATAAGTATCTGGATTACTAGTTATAATAAGCGAGATTAAATGTAAGGCAGCATGGTGCATATAGTCATGGCAAATGTAAAGTAATGTATAGTAATGTATATAACAATCATAATTAAATGATTATTTATTTAATTTTATTGCAGATGTCTTTATAAATGTATGAACTTCATTTTCAGTCATATATAGTCGTATTTACTGTAATTTTGCTTCAATTGGAAGAATGTCAATGTTGATTTACTTAGAGTTTGTTTGACTTAGTTCGGTAGAGTTAGCCTGAAATTGAACACTTCAGTCATACCACACAGTACATATGTACTCTACCCTATGTTGGCTTTTCACTCAATCCTGTACTAGACAGTAATGTCACCTCAATCCTTGAATACAATTAAAGAAGTTAATTAAATTCATTACAATTAGTCTCCCTCTGAAGTTTTAATTTTCTGATTTTATTTTGAAGTTTCTGCACAAATTTCATATCCTTAGGATCAGATAGCTTTAATCACATTGAACGGTTTACACCAGCTTGGTTAATTGATCATATAATTAGAACTGGTTTCATTATACCTGATCAAAGTGAATTAAATTGTCTTTGGAAACGACTATAGGTTATGTTCTAATGTTTATAGAGTATACTTTAGTTGCAAAGGTACAGGTTGGTTAGCTCTCGATCTCCAAATAATAGTTCGAAGCTCTTAACTACACTCAGTAGCTGTATAATGTCAACTTGTATTGCACTTGGCAGTTCCATTTGACCGTTTGCACATAACTAAGAACTATAGGAGAATTCAATTAAAATTGATTACAATTAAGATTGAAATTCTAAAATCTTATGCCGTACTATTTGACCTAAAAGTAATATAGATTGAACTTGCTAGCAACACGTTCGGTCCTAATTCAAGCTTGCTCAATTCGATGATTCAGCATGCGCATTGTAGTTATAGGCGGAGGAACAGCCACAAACGCCATTGCCCCAGTGTTTGCTGAGTCTGTATACGAAGTCACCTATATTTTACCAATTTCAGATAATGGTGGGTCGACTAGTGAAATTTTGCGCTTTTTTGGAGGGCCTGCTATAGGTGACTTAAGATCAAGATTAGTTCGCTTGATTGAAGTTGGTCCATTGCGTAAGTTATTGGGATACCGACTAAGTGACAATGATACTGTAGCTGCCAATGATTGGTCCTTGATCGTAGCTGGGTCGCATGAGATATGGACGGATATTGAACCCCAAATACGTGAGATGTACCGCGCGTTTGCTATTTATATACATAGCGAGCTATTAAAGAAATCAGCCATTCGCAAATTCGATTTCCGTAATGCGAGTGTAGGAAATTTAATTCTTTCTGGGGCTAGACTTTTCTTCGGCTCTTTAGATTCTGCGGTGGAGTTTGTACTTCGCACAGCTCGAGTACAACCAAATATGACAGTAATCCCTTGCATAAACAACAACCAAACATCTAACATCGCTGCTGTATTGGCCAATGGCTCAGTAGTTATCGGTCAAACTGAAATATCGCATCCGACTCTAGATACAAAGCCTACCAACCAGGCAGAAGATAACCTTGAATTCTCATTTGCACACCCAAGTTTGCAAGCATCGCAAATTTCTTTCAGTAAAAGTGAGAATGCACCTTTACCATGTCCCATTGACAGAGTCTTCTATGTCAACTTGTATGGAAATGAAATTAAACCTTCACTCTATGCACGCGCACAGAATGAATTACAAACTAGTGAAGCAGTAATTTGCTCAATTGGATCGTTATACACTTCAATAATTCCTGTGCTGATATTGCAGAAGTTTGGATTTTGTGCGCCTTCTCAATTCGTTCTTATTTTGAACGGAACTTCTGATAGAGAGACTGAAGGAATGAAACCAGAAGATTTCATAGTCGCAATTAACAGAGCTATTGCATACAGTAAAAATGTTTTATTAGTACCACAAAAACCAGTAGTAACTGATGTAATTTACCCTTCTGGCAAGGATGTATCGGTTATTAGCGAGGCAGGAATAAATGTCTTCCCAGCAGAGTGTGCACACGGCGAGTACAATTTAGAGAGCCTTTCAAGTGCTCTGAAGCTATGTTTGTTCGAGAAAAAGCGTACTGGGTTGATATCAATGAGTGATTTGTCTTAGAACTTTCGGGAACCTTAACACCTAAGGCAGATTGCAATTTCAAGTACGGTCCGATGCCTGTAATTGTAATTGTAATTGTAATTGTAATTGTAATTGTGCCACATGTGTTAAATTTTGTACCGTTTTCTTTTTGAAAAAAAACTTGTTTAAAAGTAACGAAGAAGAATAATGAAGCTATAAATTAAACTACCATATCTATGGAAATAGAGGAGCAAGACCCTTTCAGATTTTACGCCTGAATACGCCAAAATTTTCTAGAAGTTAGAGACATATTAAAAATATTAAAAAAGATGACATCATTTGCTTATCTATTTATTGATTCCGGTCTCTAGTTCTTTCAATATATTGCTTAAGTCTTCATCATTGCCCTCATTCATATACTTTTTGATTTGGTTAACCACCTCCTGGTTAAAGTCAGGGTTGATGTTCTGTATGCTCTCAAGTTCCTTAGGGTTGAATGCATCATTGACATAGGCATTACCTAGAACAGTCACACCTGCCATAGTATGCTTAGCGGCAATAGCAAATAATAATTGCACTACTTCAGGATCAGCATCGAACAATTTTATTTCTCGACTATATGTGATCCTTTCAAAATTTTGTTTGCTTTTGGCGTGAGCGAAAGGGCCTCTAATTACTGTCCATCTCTCTATGTTTTTTTGTTTGGGAGTTGGCCCCTTGGCTGGAATTCCTAAGTAAAATGCAGCTCTTAACAAGAAGTCACTAAGGAACTGGACGTCTCGTAGGGAAATAAAACTGGAAACTGTCAATTTTCCAACAAGATCACCATGTGTAGGTTCCAACTTGATAGGTTCATGCTGTAGTAGTTTCACGTTCAAGGGAAGTGGTCTGTTTGTATGCTCATTTAATTCTATACTAGATGCATTAGATTCACTGACTTTAGAAGTGAAGAATCTCGGTTGAAACGCTGAAACTGGCGTTTTTACCGGGTATCTACGCAACAGTCTCAACATTAGTATTAGTAATTATATTTCTTTCGCACTTATAGGATCTTCAAATTTCACAACGGCCAAGAACCTTAATAAGTTTAAACTAACCGTACATTTTCATGCCAAGAATATATATCGTATTTAGTAAAGGACAAGCTTAATACAATTTGAACTTAAAGAAATAAATGAATTGATATATGTATGTACCTTTTATTGATTCATTTTCTTGTTTAATTAAGGATTATTTTCATTTTAAAATGATCACCCGGAATATCTTAATATAGCAGGTACTAGATGAAGCAGCTTAAAATCAATGAGGTAAAATAACATCAATAATATAATAGAAGCTATCAAAATGAATTAAATTAAATTTCAGTACTTTAATACTTTTAAATGAAGCATAGGAGATACATACTTTGTTTATTTATGTGATGACTTCTAAGTACTAATTTAAACTTGAGTGGATGAGTTTCATTTTCATTTTAATTTTAATTTTTATTTTTATTCCTATTGTATTTTTGGCATCAGTTGCTGTAATTGTTATATTTAAAGGGAACACACCTTAGAGATGCTCTGGACTATGAGCTACGGGTGATAATATAGAGTATTACTGAGCTGTGACCAGGAAGAACAGTTCATTGTCAACATAAAATGGAATTTAAACGACTGGAAAAAGTGTTTGAAACTTTTTAAGTACTCCATTTATCAGTACTTGAATATCACCAAGGTTTTGTTCTGAGAAAACATTTGTGCTACAAGTTTGGACATGTGTTATATGTGCTGAAAGCGCTGTCTTTCACAGTAAATTGGCGAAAAGCTGTGATTACCTCTATTTATTAACGCTCTACGGAAAACATGGCTTCAGTAAGAGAAATATTAAACCAGAAAGTGTACAATGCCGATATCATATAGAAGTAAAACCTATACAGCGGCGCAGGGAGCTCAAATATTCACATTAGCGAAAGCAGCGTTCAATCTTTTACTTTTTAGTAGTCAATTCGTTATTTAAGATGACTTTTCTGTATACTCAAGATGGGTACTTTGGATAGTTGAATTTAATAATAATGACCATCCGAAACTGAATTATCGTATTGAGATTACTACCTTATAACCTCTAAAGAAATCACAGTTTACATCCATTGTTTCTCGATTGTACATAGATATAGTATTTTGAACAGCTTTCTAGATGCTAAAAAGCAAGGATTTCTCTCACCAGTGTGTATTGTGTGCCCTGGGAGATGTATCATCTTGCAGTTGAAACACTGTAAATCAAAGGGAAATATATCTAAAGAAACGAGCAGACGTAGCTTTAAGGACTATTATGGGTTTGAACACAGACATGAAAGCAGTGGTTTTATGGTGCGACTATTCTTTGATAGTTAGTATATGCTAGTTAGTACATTTTTTCTTATTATTTCGAACGCCAGCTTCAAGATTATTCATTTAACTAGCTTCATGGTCGTTGTAATTGGTCATATGATTCAATTGGAGGCGCGTTGTAGTTCAGACATATAACTGTTCCAGCTATGCAAAGATAGTCTAATGCAGTCGTCCTGACAGAATCTATGATACTTTTGTATTGTAAAGGTGAACACAAATGGTTGTTCCACTGATCAAGCAACCCATTAGTGAGTAACCCACCAGGTCCTCTTTGGTTCACAGATGATTTGAGTTTCAATACTTTTAAGCTGGGAAGGCCGTATGCAATAAGCCAGTTATTTGAAGATGGCTTATAGGGAATGTCCAAAACAACCAGCTTTTTCAGTTTTTGTAATGGTTCCAAGTCACTTAGATTGTAGCCGGTAGATGCAGCATTCGCACGGTTACCGTTGCCGTTCAGATTGTACAAAATGCGATTATTGTTGGCGTCATCCGTTAGTGTGGCAGGTCTCTCCACAACTGGAATCTCACCCAGTTCAAAGGTCCCAATGACTGGTGCTGGGGCAACAAAACTATCTGTTTCGAGATTTGATAGTTGAAGATACAAAATATTGGGTGAGTTATTAACAATATCATTAAGAATCGCGTGTATTTCATTGTAGACGTGTATTTGCAGGGAAATAAGACTAGGACCAAGCAGTTTAGAGATTATTCTACTGGGAACAGATTTCCAATCAAGATGCAAATGTGTGAGTTGAGGCTTAGCTTCAGCTAAAAGTTCAAGAAAGAAAAAGTTGGACTCGTTCCCCGTACCTAGCAAAGTCAGCTGTTTAATAGACTTCAGGTTTATGTTTTTTGAGAGAATTTTTGAGTCCTCAACAGTCAAATCCACTTGAGTGAGAGCTAAAGACTTTAACTCTAAAGGAGATCTGCTAAATGGAGAAAAGAAAAGAGAGACTGGAACATTCTCACTTGTGCAGTTGTCAAAATTAACGTCACTGGTTCCAAGAAATGTATAGCTTGATCCAACTTGTTCCTTATTGTCTAAGAACCGCGACAAGCTGACATCCTCCAGGTCAACACTTTCCGATGTAACATCAGTTAACCAGCTCAATACCCGCAAATTCAAGAATGGACGAACATGGAATCTGCGTAAATTAGGCAGCCGAACATTGGGGAGCTGAACCTCACTTCTAGAGGCGATATCTATACACAATGAGGAAATGTGCCGTGGGAGATAAGCTAGCACGCTTGGAGGAAGCTCTGGGCAAGCCTGCCATTCCAGTTCCTCCAAATTAATCAAATTTTGCAAACTTTTACACAATCTCAAAATAAGCTCATTGTCCCCAACTGACAAATTGCCGCGACAAACAAGACTGTGGACCATTGCTGCGTGCTCTGGTTTCTCCACAGCAGAAAAAAATTTCTTGATACCATATACAGTATTGACACATGTATATGTAACTGTTGTTGGCCCTTGTCCCCGGCTTTGACGTAGCGCGCGAACCTCATGGAGACTGCGCGGTGTTGGGTCAATTACTATACATCTGTAAATAGAAGGCAGAGCAGCCGATTGTAGATTGGGGCATGCAATTACCAGGTTCACAATATCAGATTGTGTCAGAAAACAGCAAATCTGGTGTATAATGTTACCTGGAACAGTATCAATGTTTCTGGTGCTATCACAGCTCGTGTTCATGGAAATGCAAATTGAGCTGTTTACACGATAACAAGAGGACAAATAAGTATTAACTCACTTATTTTAGTTATAGCTTTTTATGCTAAATAACAATTGTTTAGGATTTCTACCGGATTCCAATTGGGTGCTAACACAACACGCAAAACTTGCTTAAATACTTCCGGCCCAAACCACTTTAAGTTGATTATTGTTATTAGCAGTGCGTCTTGATCAGGTTATTGCACTTTATGCAACTCTTGATAAGTAATCAATGAATCACTGGATATTGTACATACATGATATCGGTAATTATCGGATCTGGTTAGACGGGCGCATCAGAGATTAAATATTTGATCGTCAAATAGAACGTCAGCTGTTTTACCAGTTTGCATCTCCTTATTTAAAAGAGAGTTGTGCTTGAAGATAATACGAAGCAAGTGTTTTTTGGGGCTTACATTTTTAATATATTCCCATCTGATACAATTATAGTGTAGTATATACTAAAATAGAATCGAGGGACACAAGAAATTATAACGCATTGAATAAACCACGCATTGCAAAAATCAAACAAACCAAATAAACCTAACGAACCAAACTAAGTGGAACCAATAAGGCTATTATAATTTTCAAGCCAGAATATAATTGGTGATGACAGCTCAACCAGAAACAGCCCACGCTCTATTTAAACGACATGGATCAGTCGTACACAGAGAGATTGCAGATCAATTTGCTTTAATTGTATTATGCCTTCTACTTTTCTACTCAATTTTATCTCTAGTAGCTTTGAGATCTAACAAACTCAGAACTTTCCGCACTTTTGTTCAGAAACCCGTTGTTCTGAACCTTATCTGGCTAGCCCTGGTAGCGTACGGAGTACTAGGTCATTTTCAATCGGGAACTATGCAGGTTGCCAAACGATTTGGTGAACTGGCTCTAGCTTGTGCCACAATTTCTACGTTTCTAGCTTTAAAACCAGCTTTGCTTCCGAGAACCCACCAGGTTTCATTCGTTTCTCTTCATAAATGGACAGCTAGGACAGCCGTGGCTTTTGCCTATATCCATTCTATTATCTACCTTATTCATTTGGCGCAACCCCACACACATGAAGAGTCTCATGAAGAGTCTCATGAGGCATCTCATGATGAATCGCACGAAGAATCACACGAAGCGTCACATGAAGAAGCCCAGCCAGAATCCCATGCTGCGATGCTTTATAAACGTCACGGTGTACAAAAACTTTCTAGCAAATTTAATATACTTGGAATCATATCATTTGTTTTCTTGAGTGTCTTATTGCTAACATCTTTACGCCCTGTTCGACGCAAACTTTATGCTTTTTTTTATCTCGTTCATTGGCCGCTGGCTCTGTCGTTCTTCATTATGATGATTTGGCACTCACGTCCAAGCTCCTACATTCTGACATTATGTGGAATTGGGTTCATGGTTTACAACTTCCTATTCCGCGTGGCTTTTAACAAGCCTATTACTGTGACGAAAGTCCAATCGTTTGGACCTTCCTTGAAACTCGTTACGTTTAATCCTCCTATTAATGTTAACTCAATGGCAAAGAATTTACCTGGAAGGCACGTTAGAATATCAACTCCTTTGTTGAATCCTTTGACTTGGTTCAAACCCTCTCATCCTTATACGTTGGTTGGTGATAGCCAACTTGTAACGAGACAGACAAGATTCGTGATGAAGTCAGGGTCTCCGTATTCACTTCTTGGCCCATTCAAGTCAAGCTATGTACATGACCCGAATAAACAGATGCTTATCATTGCTGGAGGTGCTGGTATTTCTATGCTCCCATCATTCCATTCGTCAGAATACAACGCTAAACTGGTATGGATTACTAGGTACGAACAGGAAATTAAGATCTTGCCCCTGATAGGTTTAGATCACGTTGATGTGTGTATCACCAGTGATGCGCACGTTAGTTCAAGTCGGAAACTACAAGCGGAAGATGAATATGAGCTCCAGGAATTCGAGATTGATGTTGATGAGGATGAGAACAGTATTCCTTTTAACGAGGATGAGGCAGATTTTGATAACCTATTGACTCATAATATCGGTCCAGGAATAAGTAAATTCTTTGGTCGCCCAGATCTCGATAAAGTTGTCGAAGATATGGAGAACGTTTCCGTTGTTTGTTGTGGCCCTGTAACTCTTATTGAAGAAACTCAAAGATGGGCTAGGAACAGAGGCTTACCCTTTTGGTCAGAAGAGTACGGCTTTTAGACAATCCAAAAGTTGCATATTTATGTTATACTATTAAACAATATCTATTGAATTCTTCAGATACTAGATAAAATGCAATAGAAATATGTTGGAACGAACCAAAATATAATATAAAATCTACAAAGTTGTTATGTATTTTCTCATTAGTTTTCTAACTTCATAATAATCAGTATTGACCTCCCCTTCCAATAGAAACTCAGTGTCGTTTAACTGTTGAATTGACACCTTGTCGTTACAAACCAACATGCCTTGGCTTTTAAACTCTGCTTTAAATCCAAGAGAAGTAAGCTCTTTGCGCAAATTGGTTAATTTTAAGTCTCCAATAGTCAATCCATCTTCCGTTCGGCCAAAAGCATCTTTATTGTCATGTGTATCAGTCATTTCAACATCAGTCAATTCATTACTCGCAGCCTGGCTTTCAGGAATTAACATTGCGCTAGATCTCATAGCTTTTTCGTGAGAGTCCAACTCAAGAATACCTTGTACTCTCGCAACAGAGTAGTTTTCGGACACATTGTGCCAGTGTAAGGGAATATTTGCATCTATCCTGACATCGACAGCAAAGTTCGTACGAGGATAATATACCTGTTTATCTAACACTTCAAAAAATTCAAATTGAGTATTCAGCCAGTCACATATTGAGGAATCACCAGGCATGGCACATACTTTGGCAGGTTTCATTTGTTTCAGCACCATCTCGAAAGATCTTCTATTGGTTATACCGTTCATATCTGCAAATTCAACTTTGCACCTCAGTGTCACATTGACTTCTTTCGTTACTATCTTTATAGGTGCCTCAACCACTTCTTCGACAACTTCATCTTTCATTTCAATATCTTTGTTATAATTTTCATCTGCATTTTCAGCTGATTCGGCATCTTTTTTGATGTCTTTCTTTTTTTTCAATAGCGATGCAGGTATGGCTTCTCCATAGTCATCTTTTCTCTTTCTTTTAACAATATATGGAAATAAAATATCATTGTTTTTGTCGGTAACGATGAAATCGTGTTGATCAATGATCTCAACGGCATCCTCATCTTCGTCTTCAGAATCTGAAGGATTCTGTGCAGAAGCAGAAGTATCAATCAGCTCTTTATTTCGTTTCGTTTGCGCCTCTTGGAGTTCCAGTTCATCCTTTTCGATCTCAATACGCTTATTATATTTTTCTAAAGCTTCTCCTTCTAAAAGTTCCTCAGATCTGTAGGTAAACCCAGATAATATTTGGGAGTTTGCATCTTTTTCTTTTGTAACATCTAGCAAGTAAAAGCCCAAAGTGTTTCCGAAACATGGTTCAGTCAGAATCAATGCAGACTTTTCGTCCTCGGCTATGTATTCAAAAAACACCTGTCGCGACAGACCTTGTTCCAAGCATTCTCCTGGAGCGAGTATAATTCTTCCTCCTGTGGCTGGTGAAAGTTTCTCTGACTGTAACTCTGAAGGACTCTGAATGAACGTAATATTTTTTGCTTCAAAAGGTGATTCATTTTGGACTTGCCATTCGGTTATTATGGATGAAACCATCCACTCTAACATTGAAGATGCCTGATATAACGTCTGTTTGCTGTAGTTCGAGCAGCATATTAAGGGTACTCGTTTCAAACCTGAATTTTCGCCTTTTAACTGCGAGATGAACTTATCCAAAACTAATATTAATTCCAGCATACGGGCACTCAAAGACATAGGAATTAAAACAGTACCGTCGTTATCTAGAACTTGTTTGACTTTCTCCAAAAACGATGCTCGAGATTTAGTTAAAGACATCACTTGGCTTACAGTTGACGAAGTGATAAGCATGGAAGGTGCTTGTAAGTCTTTAGTTACACGACCAGTCTTTGGTTCCAGAAAAGCACCACTGAGATGAGCATCTCTAGCATGATTCCAGTCAACAGCAAAAATTACAGAATCGATTGAATCATTTACTTTCCAAAGAGTTCCACCTAATGAATGACCAGAGTTATAAGCAGTAATAGTTAGATGCTCCAGGGCTGGATACTTGTGAAGTTGAAGAGGCTGTGAGTAGTTGATTGGTGTTATTTCGCTGAATATACTTTCAACTTCACTGTTCTTTAATATATTAACGTCATCAAACGGACCACATATACCACAGCTTCTGTATACTTCTAAAGTGAGCAGCTGACCTAGTCTTATAACTGGAAACGTAGCATAAACTGGAATTTTTCGGAATTCGGGGTATTTATGTCGCAGGTATGCAAATGCTCCAATGTGACTTACAGTAGCATGGGTTAGAAGGATCAGGCTTATTTGAGGGATCTCTGCAATCAAGGCATCCAAGATTTCAGGTTCCAACTTTTGATCCCATCCTACATCAAATAGAATATTTAATCCATCACTATCTAAAGTCAAAAGCTGCTGGAAGGCTCCTTTTTCTGCACTTCCTAATGGCTTCAGCAGGACCATTGATTATTAAGCCCGTATGCTAGGCGCGTGGATATAGCGAAGGTATATATATATGTATACGCAACAGCGGCAGCTAACTAGCTAAACAACTTACTCTAATTTCAAAGTATTCATTTTGTTATTCAATTCTAGATGGAACAACTACAAGCTTGTTAAATTAATTAGTGAGAGGGTAATATAATAGATATAAATTTAAAAATAAAAATAAAACTAACAATAACAATATCAGCAACAATATCGGTAATGGTATCTTAAATATCATCTTACGATGGAGTAACTATACACACCTACCAGCACAGCACTAGCTGAACTAAAAATTCTTCACACATTAGAATTACTTCGAAAATCAATATTAAAAAACAAATAAAAGTGATTCTTCATAAAAATGTTATATGTTGTGAAACGATGCAATATTCATTAGCTGGATAAACAAAGGAAATATAACTAAAGTACTGGTTTTACTAGTATTAGTTGTTTCTTGCAAGAGATTTTTTCAATTTAATTTTATTTTATCTTATTTCATTTCGTTTCGTATTCCGGTTAAATTTCAGCATAAGCATGTGCAGACTCCTGGATTCTGATTTTTTCTTCATCAATTTCGGTATATTCAATGAGTTTAGGCGATACATGACGAGACAAGAGATTTATGATATGAGGTGCAATGACAGATCGAACTTTACGGCCCCAAATCATCTCTAGGTGTTCATAACCCTCAACCTTGAAGGTTCCGACCTTTCCTGCTGGTAAATTGGCTTCTAAAAAGTCAATGTTCACCAAGTTATCATCATCACCGTAAATAAGTTCGATTGAGCTTGTGATATTTCGCGTTGGATAGAAAGGTACTTGGTAGAACATAGCATTAGAACCAACAATACTGCTTCCAAAGGGTCCCAATTCACTATCATCGAACATGTGTATACCTTTTCCTCTTGCAATGATTTGGAACCAATGAACAACACATTTTACCGAAGTATAAGAATACAAATGCATGTATCCAGTCATTTTCTGAGCCCAAGAGATATCTCTGCTTTTCCACTGGAACAAAATTGTATTCGACCAGTCAATCATAGTGACAAACAGCTTCGGGAGCATCACATTTTGCCAGAAAACAGTCGACCTTAAAATAACTCTATGGCCGAATAGGTGGTATAAAAACGAAGGACTGGCACCAATCAAAGATTGAAGGATACGTGGTCCAAAGCTGGGTGGAGCCAGTGTGGGTCCCAATGCAATAAACATGCTAATTTTTTCATTCAATTCAGGGTGTACAGATAATGCGGCAAAGGCTTGCGCACTTCCTTGTGAGAAACCAATGTAAACAAGATTCTCAGCTTTTGCAACCTTCAAAATGTAGTCCACCGTACTGGGGATATCATATAGAGCAAACTCGTCAATGCAGAAGTTCCAGAATTCTCGACTATTAGGTGCTCTATCCAAATGTTTGCGTGAGTACTTATTACCACGGTTGTTTCCTAACCATACTTCGTATCCAGCATCGACAAGCTGAAAAGCAATGGAATCTTCAGGTTCAGGAGAAGCAACCCAAATTTCAGAGTTCATGAGGAGTCCATGATGGAGGTAAACAACACCTTTACGAGGACCTTTGGGTAGAATACGCTGGATTCCCAGCATATAACCATCAGGTGTGGCTACCAAAAAGTCGGCACTTTGATATCCATGGACACGACAAATGTCTCCGAACGAAATAGCCTCGGAGACTTCTTGAATTTTGCGCTTTCGCTCGGGATCGGCTTCCAGTTCCAGTTCTTCAATGCATGTAGGCAAAGCCATACGCAGAAAACCTGATATCGCGTTTATTACTCTTTGAGGGATGAATAGAGTAATGGTTGTTGCAATTGTCTCCAATAACAATAGTATTATTGACAATAGCAACAAGAAATGATCATAGAGAGAGCTGAACATGGTCTAATGTAGCCGCTTCAAGGCTTCAGTATGTCAACGCAGCTCTTAATGAATGAAACAAATGGCTTAACTAAGCTAAAAGCACATAAGCTCCATTTATGCTCATATGCGGTGCATACTACCCGTACCCTTAGTCTGTTTCAGTAACGCGGCTTGGTGTAATGCTACTTGAGTTATGTCTCAGTTTTGTTAGTTAGCCTGGCTGGAAAATTGATATGCTAAGTTGAGTGCAATTAATTGTTGGTATAATGAAGAATTTAGATATTTTTAGGAATTTGGCTTGTATATATCCTCAAAGCACTGAGGAGTGCCTCCATGAAATGTCGTTTCATTACATTTCCTAATACGGCAGATATCACCTAAAGGAGCATGTGATACGCGGCTGATCCGACATTCATGGGTGTACGGATAGAAAAGCAGACGGGATAATTTTTGCTAGTATTTTACAGCATCTAGAGTATATTAGTATTAGTTTTTATTACCGTCGTTGTGGATATAGGGTGATTCAGAAAACACGTACCTGTTTACAAGAGATTTTAAATCTCAATGGGTATAAGTCACTTATTATCTATTTTGAAACTGAATCGGAAGGTTTCTTTTTAATATGAGGCAACCCGGCTTAATCACTTTTAATCTATTCTAACATTATAATATTATAATATTATAATATCATTTTCAGTAGCTGAAATTGAAAATTGAAATTAAAAATCTTGGAGACTTGGCAATTTGAAATTTTGATACAATATCTTAAAACACACCGTTATACAAGGTACTATCCATCCGTACCATTGAATCTTTAATATTGGTAACCATCAAATTAATTTTTTGCTTTTTTGAATCTCTTCGGTTAAGTATCTGATTAACTCTACTGTCAATGTGTTTGCACGTCCGTCTGCCTGTGTATGCTTGTGTGCTTCTGTATGCAGCTTGTATGCACCTGTTGGCAAGGACGCATTAACGGATTCATTGAGCACCAAACCAGATAATAATTCAATTGCCAGATACAGAAGTTATTAAAGTTCCCATCACATGGGAAATTGTTTATTTAAATAGCGCGGTATATATAACAACAAACTTTCTCTATAAATGCAGAACTGGGTCAAACAAGAATGCAGTGAGTAAAATCAACAGAATGATTCATTGGGACGACTCTATGCTATTAATTCATTCCATTCGACTTCATTGTTTATGAATTATGGTTGCAACGTCGGTTGCATCCCTTAGCTGACGTTCTTAGCTGACGTTCTGCTATTACCGAATGGACACGTACGGATTACTGGTCGCATGTAGTAAGCTATATTTATAACGCGTCTGAGCCGACACTCAGGACCAGTACATATAGATGAATTTATTAGAAGTCGCTGGAGACTTATTTAAAGTCGAGACTTTAGATGAAAGATTTTTACCAGATAAGCCGCCTAGTCCAGAACCAAAAAAACCGCTCGCACAACGTCTGGAACTTGTTTTTCGTGTGTTGGTAGACTCATTGTTCGTTTTTGCAATGTTCAGAATCGCAATGAGTGCAGCTGATCCGCAAGTAAACTCAAAATATTTTGACTACAAAATTTTACTCAGTCCTGGCTGGATGGGCCCAGAAGTTGACAACACTGATAGTCAGTACGCTGGATTCAGATCTAATTTGGGTGTGCTATTGATAATTATGACTCTGCATTGTCTATTTCGTGTTTTGTTAAGGTTTAACAAGGGACAGAAACGTAGTTATTATGATTTTGTCACTTCATTGCATGTTTTTGGACTTCACGGTACCGGTGGGTTCAAAATTTTCATTATTGTTGTTTTGAACTATTACATAGGAAAGTGGTTCAGAAATAGAACAGCATCATGGATTTTTTTAATGACTATTTTATTTGCCAATGAATTCACTGAAGGATTCTATACCACTGATGCCTTTGAATTTGGTAGTCTACTTCCTCATTGGCATGTATTTTTTAAGTGCACACTTTTGAGAATGCTTAGTTTCAACGTTGATCGTTTAGAAGCTGATCAAGCTCAAACCGAATTGGAACCCAAGCCAATCCCTAACAGGGAAGAATATAGACGTACAGGAACTCCAAGACCTTTAGAAGAGTACAATTTCATAAATTACGTTGGCTACTGCCTCTATCTCCCATTGTACATCGGTGGCCCCATTATAACATTCAACGATTTCCGCTCACAGATATCTACACCAACTACCGGAACTAGCGTTAAGCGCGTTATAATGTATGCCATCAGGTTCGTGTTCTGTTTCCTCGTTCTAGAGTTCATTTTGCATAATATTCCAGCTCCAGCCATGATCAAAGCCAGAGCTTGGGTCGGACTTTCACCCGCACAAATATCCATGATTAGTTTCTTTGGGCTAATTATAATTTGGTTAAAGCTTTTGATTCCTTGGCGTATGTTCAGGTTGTGGGCATTGGTTGATCGTATCGACCCACCGGAGAACATGGTCAGATGTGTCTCAAATAATTATTCAACAAGCTCATTCTGGCGTTCATGGCACAGAAGTTTCAATAAATGGGCAATTAGGTATATTTATCTGCCATTGGGAGGTGCAAAACATAGTATAAGAAATGCAGCCATTGTGTTCTTTTTTGTAGCTCTTTGGCATGATATGCAGTTAAATCTTTTTGTTTGGGGATTCCTATCTGTTATATTTGTTTTGCCGGAAGCGATCTGTAAGTTTATGTTCCCTAATAAAATTTACAATAAGTACTGGTGGTGGAAATATGTTTGCGGTGTTGGCGGTGTGTTGAACATCTGGGCAATGCTTCTCGCGAATTTAGTTGGATTTGCAATTGGCGTGGACGGCGCTAAGATGGTGATGAAGGATTTGGCGGAAACGTCAGCTGGTTTGTGGTTCGTTATTCTATCCTCCATCGTGCTATTTGAGGGAACTCAATGTATGTTTGACTTCCGCGCCAGAGAGTTACGTCGTGGCATTGATATGAAATGTTAATATTATCGTATATCTATTTATTTAGTTTTTGAGCTTTTAAATTTATAAACTTCTTGTACATTACTTGTAATGGCAGTTTGATATTATCTGTGAACATACTTAAGCTTATTTTTTGAGCGAACGCATTCAAGACGATAAACGAGTAGGTACAATATCTATTGTTAGGTAGCTGCTTTAGCGAAACCAAAACCAGAACAGAACTAAATTTGTGGAAATCACATGAACCAGAAGCTGCAGCAAGACCTTTAAAAAAAACTAGGCTTACATACTAAATCATGGCTAAGCATTAAGCTGTATGCATGACCTTGTCTTTTTGTTGAGATTTGTGATTGCTATATGTTAGATTTCTGAACGTGGACACTACACTAGCACAAATCCGGATTATATGAGAGGCCTGATCGGGAGCTTTTAATCTCTTAATCTAAACGCGTTTGCATAACATTTACGTAACAGATGTGTCATTGACGTCATCTCTACTTGAGATAGAGGCACGTGAGTTGCATCTGCACCACAATTTGTGGTTGTCTATGTTCGTCAGCGGAAATATATAACCTTACAGTAAACCTTGGTTTCTCACACACACCGATTCTTTTTCAAAATGTCTCGCCCTACTAATATTGGTATTAAAGCCTTGGAAGTCTATATTCCTTCTCAATACGTCAAGCAAGATGAACTTGAGAAGTCGTCTGGCGTAGCTCCTGGCAAATTCACTATTGGTCTTGGACAGACAAATATGGCTTTTGTTAATGACCGCGAGGATATTTACTCTATGTCTTTGACTGTTCTCAAGAAACTGCTTGAAAAGCATAATGTAGATCCTAAGGATATCGGCCGTCTAGAGGTTGGTACCGAAACCTTGCTTGACAAGTCTAAGAGTGTCAAGAGTGTTCTCATGCAACTCTTGGGCGATAACCATGATGTTGAGGGTATTGACACTGTGAACGCATGCTACGGTGGTACTAATGCTCTTTTTAATGCTGTCAACTGGGTTGACTCTAGCTCTTGGGACGGCCGCTATGCTGTCGTTGTTTGCGGTGATATTGCTATCTATGCTAAGGGCCCTGCACGTCCCACTGGTGGTAGTGGTACCGTTGCTATGCTTATCGGTCCCGATGCACCCCTTGTTGTTGAACCTGTCCATGGTAGCTATATGGAGCATGCCTATGACTTCTACAAGCCTGATTTCACTTCTGAATATCCGGTTGTAGATGGTCACTACTCACTTACTTGCTATACAAAGGCACTTGATCAGGCTTACCAGACTTATCTCAGAAAGACAAAATCTGCAGATAAGGGTCTCTCTCAATTCGGAGCCTCGTCTTTCCACGTACCAACCTGCAAGCTAGTTAGCAAAAGCTTTGGTCGTCTTCTTTATAATGACTACTTGAACGGTACCTATAAACCTGCTGATGGTGCTGTTCCTGCTGAGGTCGCCTCATTAACTTATGAGAAGAGCCTTGTTGACAAGGACTTGGAGAAATTGTTTGTCAATCTAAGCAAGGAAGATGCCAAGACAAGATTATCTCCTAGTTTGGTTGCTAGCACCAACGTCGGAAATATTTATACTGGAAGTGTATACCTTTCTCTTGCCTCTACTTTAACCTTCACTCCCGAAAACCTTGTTGGAAAGCGTATTTCTATGTTCTCCTACGGTAGTGGTTTGGCTGCCTCCTTCTATTCCATCAAGGTCGCAGGCGATTACTCTAAGCTGATCGAGACCACTGGCTTGAAGCAGCTTCTTGACGAGCGTACTGCTGTATCCCCTGAGGGTTATGAAGCTGCCCTTCATCTTCGTGAGCAGGCTCACTTGCAGAAGGGCTTCGAGCCTAAAGGCGATATTTCCCACCTCCGTCATAAAACTTTCTATTTGGTAAAGATTGATGATAAATTCCAGCGTTTCTATCAGCTCCATGAGTAATTTCTCTTTCCGCTATGGATTGAAAAAATCGTTCGCTAGGTGTGTAAGTACATAAGTTAAAACAAAATGTACCTGAGGTTAAATATATAATAATTAAATTAATCATTCTAGAGATTTGAGAACTACTGAGATTCTAAAAACTCACGTAGAGTATGTCGCTTAAGTTCAATCTGGCTGCTATGAACTTTTGAGTTACCCATCAACATCAATTTCCTCCCATAACTTTATGGTGACTACATTCATCTACACTCTGGGCATTTTTATATCCGTCAGTTGTTTAATTATGACGTACAATATTGAATTAGCTACATAAATCACTTTAGAAGCGACTTTTTTTATCCTATATAATTCAACAGTGTTTGTTACTGTTGCACGAATATCAAACAAAACTGTAATTAAACAAGATCCTACACAATCATGAAATATATGTCGATTAATGCCTTTGGGTAAAAAATTTCAAAATTTAAATCTCTGTAACATAAGTTTATACATAGTGGTGTAGACGCAAACCACACAACTCACGCGCGTAAACCTCGCTTTAGGATAGGGGTACATCACATGATATGCAAATTAATTGTATTGTTCTAAAAGCCCAACCACCAAATTTATTGCAACAGTTACTGAGACCAATTAAGCCACACAATTGTGCAAAATGAGCATTGATATTTCAAAACTCGATTCTGAAGCTTCAAAAATAGGGTCTCTTGGCTCCTCTCTTATTCTAAATAGAGTTATAGAGCGTCGTGCCTCTAGCCAACCTGCAGAAAATGTGAAAATAAGCGAACCTTTTTTATCGAACCCACTAACTTATGCCACACCTTCTAGTGAAGGTAAAGCTTATTCAAGTGATTCTCGACGTTTTCTAGCACGAACCGGGCATAATTCAAATGATTCTATAAAATTAGAAATACCCCCCTTGTCAAAAAAAAGTTCAGTGCAGAGCTCGCCTAATATCAAGTCTGAGGAATCTTCACCTCATTCTACATCTTCAATTAACAGATTAAACGAAAGCTTTATCAATTCCGACGTTGATGGAGGCCATATCGGTACTAACTACGACAGTCAGCAAGGATCATATAATTCTTTAAACGCTACAGATAGACCCGATTCAGATCTCGACATGAAGTACAAGTCCTCTAAGTCGAATAAACCAAAGAATTCTAAATCTACGAGAGCTTCGAAGTCACCAATCTCTAGTAGCGGATCAAATAATAATCCCAAACCTGAGTTAAACCCCTCCTTGCCGCATACTGATTCATCAGGTAATATCAATAGTACACCCTTCCCTCTGGGCTCATTGTCACTTTCTCCGACATCGACTCCGCCTCCAGTGTCTATTCGCAGAACTCCATCTGAAAAGTCAAACACTAGTGCTAGATCAAGCGTTGCTAATTCTCGACGCAGCTCTTACCAACTCTCACCATTCATTCCAAAAGCCCTTTCCTCCCCATTACTTAACCCGAAACAAGACGTCGACCACGTAAATCACACTGAGTATTCCCCTCCATTCCCTGTAGCCTTGCGCCCACCAGTTTTTGATCTAGATCATCCGAATTACAGATATCCTATAATTACAGAAAACTTAGAAGTGAAAATGTCGAGTAGCACAAAACTTTTGAAAAAAATATCGAATGCAACAAGAACGTTCACATTTTTATTTGGAATTATGGCCATCATATACGTACTCTGTGGGTTCATAAGTGATCACTACATCACATCCAAGCTAATCCCCCTATATTCTGGAGAGTCTGATCCTTCGCCTTGGCTTCGAGTTAATAATGATTTAATTCGCAAGTTGGAATTCTAATGATTTAGCATAAGTAAAACCTCAAATTTTGCCTAATATAAGAAATATAAAATATTTAAAAGAGTACTAATAACCTGGGATAGTCCCCTTCTGCATTCCAGCACATGCTTCAGGATTATCTGATATCAACATACAGCCAGAATGTGAACACACACACCCTTATTTACTAACTCACGCATAATTGCATTTACATTCTCTCCATTTACGTAAGAGGGCAGGTGCAACTGCGCCTAATATCGAATCTTGTCACATACATAATGATCAAGTTGAGCTTAATGAATATAGAGGGCCTAGAAAATTATTTTGTTCATATGTGTTGCCATGAGTTCTAAAGGGTTTATTCCCCTCTATACAGAAGTTGTCTTATTGGCCTCTCCATCATTCAGGGCTAGGTGTATATGCATTACAGCAACTACAAAACTGCTTAGCCGTGTGTATGGTTTATAAATATAAGAATTTATTTGTGATTTTGAAGAATTTAAGTTAAATTTGTATACTAATATAGATGCTGGCTCAATCTTGCAAATTTGTTCGTATTCATTATATTTTGAAAACTCTACCGACATCGGACGCAACGATTCAAACTTCTGAAGGAGGAAATTTAGTTAGTAATCAAATCTAGGAGATTTTTGACTGAACTAAGAGTACATCTAGATAAACATTGAAAAATATAGTGATAATTTTGTTTTTACTATTATTTTTTAGACAATGATTCTACCAAAGCCTATACCATCGTTTAGGCTCGGTATAGTACCAAAACATCGTTCGAAAAGTTTTTTGAAGGTCAGAAACAATGCTGCCAGTAGAAGATACTTATTTACCGCCACTCAGAAATACAATTCTCAAATAAATGAGAATGGATCTGAGAATCATAATGAGAGACTAGAGAACTTAAACTTTGCAGTAGCAGGTGCTGGTATTCATGCCAATGCTACAATGATACTAGACGATGACCATGAGGATGGGAAGACAAAATCAATAACACCAGACAAACTCAGGAAACTTAATGCAATAGATAAAGACTTTAATATGAATGCTTCTAACAGTTCTTTGGTGCTCAATTCCGCACAACTGAACGGCTTGGATATTGACGGTGAACCTAAAACTCTTGTAGATAATGTTGTTGACAAAATGCGTGCTTTCATGAACCATGGTATGCCGCAAATGGTTCTCAATTTGTTTGAAAGCAGTGGTCAATTGCAACAAATAATGCCTACTGAGGCCTACAACTTGGTTTTAAAATCAATATCTATCATATCCAGCAAAAGTGATGTAACTACGCAATTGCAAGTATATGAGAAAATGTTAGGATTTGGAATCAAACCAAATATGGAAACTTATTGCATGGTTTTGAACGATCTGGTATCTTCCTCAATCTACAGAGCAAAAAAACTCGAGGAGCTCAAACCGCTATTAGGCAATGAAACTGGGGTTTTAGAATCTGTGGATGAAGCATATGAGTCCCTAGCTGTTACCGAACCGTTGCTCATCTCTGTTAATATATTGAACGCTTTACAAACAACCAGTCCTATAATGTCTCCTGAGCTTCAAATATGCGTGAACAGAATAATCAGAGCATGCGAGCAACTTAATATTGAGGTCCCAAGCCATATCCTTCAATTGGCATCTTCATCTCTGCCCTCTGTTGTGTTTTTCCAGAGCAATATCTCCGATGCCGAAAAGATCTTTACAACTCTGGGAACTAAACAACAGAAAAGCAAGCATGCACAAGAGGCTCTTCTGAAAGCATTTTTCAAGTACAATCATGTAGAACAAGCAATGAAATTTTTCTCCGATTGTGGTGCACCCAAATATCTGCTCGAGCCTCTTCTCAAAGGATTTGCCAGTAAGCAACTTGTAGGAACTTGCAGAGAGTGGATGGATAATTACAAAAATATTTCACCAGACACAATCAGCGCAGTGCTGTCTAGTATTCCCTTAACTAATGCGGCGGACACTATCAGTTCGGCAACTGTTCTTTTTAATAAGTTCGTTGCTCTCAACGGAAGCACTCCAAAACCGTTGAATACAGAATCTAAATCATTAAATCCTACAAAAATCACTAATTACTCTGGTACCATAGGTCGTAGTGCTTTCATTCAGCTATCTATAGAAGCTAATGATTTTGACAAGGTTTTAATGGCCGTCAAAGAATCATGGATTACCTTGTGTCTTTGGAATTCAATCACCATTTCGAAAGTAGTTGACTACTTCTACCAACATGACCAACAGCTGCTAGCATCAGATATAGCTGTATGGCAGATCAATATGCTACATAATGAACTCACGTCAAAGGGTGTTAAAAGTTTCATTTCTCAGGAACTGGCTAATCAAACTTTCAAGATTGTCAACTCTGCCGATATTGACCAACCCTTGTTGGCAAACATATATGTCCGTTTGCTCCCTATTGTGAAATATAATACGGTTTCTCTGGACCTAGTACTACCTGTCATTGGAAAGGTAGATGAGCAAGCACTGCTTAGTATAGAACCTCAGATACTTTATGCTGGAATAAATGAGGTTCTCTGTTTATTGTCTCCATTATCTCAATCCGATTCGCTCAATACGAAGCTCAAGTTAGCTTTGTCAAAATTATTCAATGCGGCTTTAGCTGCTAACTGTAAGTTCAGCCAAGATGAGTTCAAATCAATCTCTGGTATTCTTGAAAACAATGATGCTCAGGGTGATGATGTAAATATCACCCGAAGTGAATCTATTAATCTGACTGATTCTAAGTCTCATAATGTTTCTGAAATGATTAAGAATTATTCTAAACTACCATATGGCTTAGACATAGCTCTCGACAAATTTGATGAAGCAGTACGGTTTAAATTGCCTGTTTCTGCAGAAGCTATGCGCAGTCTACTCATCTCTGCTACCTCAAAAAAACACAGTAAGGATAAACATGCTAGCACTGAATTACTTGACGACATATATAACAGGACATTGCACTCAGATGATGTGCTTTCTATTTTCATAGAGGTATGTTCCTCAGCACACCCAACGCTTGCTATGAAAGCATATCAGTTATTAAAAGATAAAGGTTCGTATCCTTCTACTCAAGCTTATACGAATCTAATTAGAATACCCTTTAACGATAAAAACGAAGCACTGAGACTTTTTGAGGAAGTGAAGTCTCTTATCAATGGTAATGCAGTTACTGTCGATATCTATAACAGTATATTATCAGTCCTTAGCAAAGCTGGTTCTGATGATATTGTAGAATCATTATTGCATGAAATGGAGTCTCTTTTCGGAGTGAAATTCTCAGATCTAGATATCAATACGGTGGAGGGCATTATTGGTATGCACATATATCAAGAAAACCTCATTTTGGCATTAAAAAATATAAAAGAGCTAACACAACATCACAGAGGCCTGCTCTCACTGAATACTTTCAATCTTTTGATAAGTAAATTCATAAAGGCCGGTGATAAAGATAATGCGCTTGACACTTATGCAGAACTTTTGCAGATTGGAACGCTCCCATCTCCTGAAACCTATAAACTGCTTATGGAAGTTTACTTGATGAAATCAAGAACCTCGGAACCTAATTTACGGCAAGCTGACGAGGTACTCACTAGCATGAAGAATTCTGAAATTCCTATCACTAATAAGTGCTTTGCCGTCTTACTACGTGCACGCGGAGTTATATTTAAGGATCTCACAGGCGCTAAAATGTTTTACAGAGGATTAGTGAAAAACAGTAGAGTCACTCCAGACCGTAACATCTTCAACGCTTTATTGGAATCCTACATTCACAATGGAAAGAGTGACGAAATACAAAATGTCCTCGAGGAGATGACTAGATATAAGGTTCCAATTGACAAAGAAATGAAGAAAATCATATACAAATCTACAAGTTGCAAATGAAATATATTAATGTCTATATACAATTATTTTATCTTAATGTTTATTAAGTCATTTTGTGTCTATTTTTTTTATAAAAATTCCTCTCTCTTGCTCTTCAAGTGTTCTGAAATTTCAAGATAAGATGCAGTCGTTACTATTTCCGCCATGTCAAGAATCAGGAAGTTTGTAGGCAAACAGAAGCTGAAGATACTAACAGGATCAGCCTTCTGCTTATTTTAAATTTTCTATTTCCAAGCTTTATCAAATATATCACCAATCCTGGTCATTCGCAGGAGGGAGTGTGTGATCAGATCTCAAATAGGTTTCAATAGCTAGAGAGAATAATGCGAATCCTACAGCACCCATACCAGCACCAATTGGCCCACTTCTTATCGCTAGGCCAGCACCAGTAATAGCACCTGCAGATAAGCTATTATACATGTCATTTTTTGCTCTTAACGACTCAATGCAACATTCAACACCCGTGTAGAGGCCACCAACCTTTCCAAAATTTTTTGCTGAAGAATAAGATCTCTTAAACATGTCAGTAAATTGTATTTTCATTTGCTGTTTGAAGGGGAGATGCGCTATTTTGCTCACATCACTATATCCACTAGCAGTTTCATATGAAAGACTAGACATGAAAATTCCGAATACGCCACCAAGACCGAATCCCATTATTCCAGCTGCTGCCGTTTTTCCTGGACAACTATGCATAAACTCTACCATAGCCAATGCACCAGCTTCAGCTTGTTCCTCAACTGTCATTTCAGCGAACTCCTTCTTAGGAGGTTTTACTTCAAACCCAGGAAACGCTTTTGACATTATCTTCAATTATTATAGTTTAGCCACTTCAAAATAGATAACGTTTACTATAAATTAATATCAAAGCTTGCTCTAGGAAACTCGTGGTAACTTAAAGCACTTTGTTTATACACCAGAAATTACACACAACTGTGCTAGAAACGATATTTTAGATGACTAATGTGTATCATGTTGCTTAGTCAATACAATGTGGTAGTGTCTGTTTCGGAGAACAAATGAACCCATAATGCGTGGGAGTGAGTGCGCGCTTCATGTGAACTTCTGCAGTATGTGTGTATTCAGCACTACCAATGACAATCGCGTAGAATAGCAACCTGCAAAGAAATCCAACAGCATATTAGCACTTCATATATTAGCGAAAAATATTATAAGTATTAGTTTTTTTATATGTTGGTGAATCAACTAAAATTTGTCCAATTAGCACAATTGTACTCAAATGTGAATCTGAAACAATTAAACTCAGATCTTCCTCATCGTGAACTTTCCAGCATTATAGTGTATATAAATTATATTGTGTTAGTTGTGACACTCCCTAGGTAACACTAGAGCAGTAAAGCAATAATAGCACACACATGCAAGTTATCTGCAAAAGGTAAGTGCATATTTGTATGCATGTGTAATATTACGTATGCGATGAGGTTCGAAATCAAAATATCCGCTCTTTAAGAATCACAAGCTCTTTCCTCAGATCACGAGCGAATTGCTATTTTTGATCGCATATATATATGAATCAACAATTCCTTGAATATTATACCGTTTGACTCCACTTTTGCCTTTATGTAGATATGTTCCACAGATATACTATATATAATGAGAAACATACACGTTGTACGGTTGCTCTCGTTAAAACTAACCCCAGTCACAAGCTTCACAGACTACGACGGTAAGGGTTCGGGTAAACGCATGGATCTCGTGTACATAAAGGCATTGCTGTCGATTCCAAAGTCTTATTTATACACAACTTGAACGTTGCACGATTTTTCAAGACAAAGTTGTATAAATAAGAAAATCATCCAATACTTTTTTAAATGCGTAATATTGTAGTAGCTGCATTGCTCGCACCCTGTTTAGCTTCTGATTTCTTCCAATCCACTGACTCCGACAAGATTAAGTCGCAGTTACAGTCAATTGGATACGAAGTTCTCGATACTGCTGGTAGTGTAAAGGATTCTGTTATTGATAGCCTCGATCCTGAAAGTCTTAAGTCCTGGCTTAAGTCACACAATGTCGAGGATGTTGGTTCTGACTACTTGGCTGAGGCCAAAAAACACAAAGACTGGCTACTTGATGATATTAAAAACTATGTAGATAGTGCCCAGGATACAGCCAATGCTTTCATCAGTAAGAATAAGGAATTCTACGAGCAGAATGCTGCTAAAGTTCAGGAGGCTGCAGGTAGCGCTGCGGAAGACGCAAAAGATTACGCTGCCGACAAAGTTGCTGGTTTCAAAGATGCTGCTGGAAATATTTATGATTCGGTCGTTGAAAAGGCAGGTGAAGTGAAAGATGGAATCATTGATTCTGTCAAGGATTTCCAGGGAGACTTTGAACACAGAGCAGAAGATGGCCATGAGCGAGTCGTACATATTAAGGATGCTGTAGTTGACAAAGTTGGAGAGATCAAGGATAACATTGTTGACTCCGTCAAGCATCACAAATATGACGCTGAGCTCCGTGCACATGAAGGCCATGATTCTGTGAAACACGCCGCTGAAAATGTTCAGGATTTCGCCAAAGATAGAGCTGAAGATGTTCACGATGCTGCTGAGAACGTCAAAAAGCACGCTGAGAATCAGAAGGAACACGTGAAAGACGCTGCTTCTGATGCCAAGCAACACGTTAAGGATCATGTTGATGACGCTGTTGATGCTGCTTCTGATGCTAAACAGAACGTTAAGTATCATGTTGATGATGCTGTTGATGCCGCTGCTGATGCCGCTGACAATGTTAAAGCTCATGTTAAAGGTAAAATGAGCGATTTCCAAGCTAAGGCTGAATATCGTTGGGAGGATGCTGAAGAGGTTTTCATGGACTCGCTCAATTCAGTAGAGAATGGAGCTAAAGATATTAAAGATAATGTCGAGAATAAGGTAAAGGATGCCAAGGATAACACTGAGAAGAAGATCAAAGATGCGAAGAAAGACGCTGAGAATAAGGCTAAAGGTGCCAAGGATGATGCTGCTGATAAGGTTGATGATGCTAAGGAGTTCGTTGCTGAAAATGCTGCTAACGCCAAAGAGGCTGTTGAAAATGCAAAGGACAATGTCGCTGATAAGGCTCAAAAGGCTAAGGACTATGTCTACGAGAACTTTGTTACTACTACCGACAAGTGGAGTGATGACCGTCTAAGAAAGTATCTTGTCAGCCGTGGTGTTGATGCTAAGCACTCTTCTCGCGAGGAGATGCTTGAAACTATTCAAAGCGTTTTCGGAGGAATTGTATCCACAACTCACGTCGATGCCCTTTTAGATTCTTGGAGTGCCCAGGATCTCAAAAAGGTTCTCAAGAATGCCGGTGCTAAGTATGAGGGCACCAGACAAGAGCTAGTTGAGAGGGTTTCACAGATCTACACAGAAACAGTTCAGGCTGAGTCTAAAACTGAGGATGAGTTAAAGTATAATATCGAGAAGTTCATCGAACAAATGAAGAGCAAGAACAATGCTCATTTTGAGAGATGGAACATTGATGACTTGAAAGAGTATTTGAAGAGTTACGGAGCTTCTGTTGATGGTACCCGTGAGCAGCTGATTGAGGCCGCTAAAGACAATTACTACCATTATATCAATGGTATTCAAAGTGATAGACCTAAGGGAATTCATGCCGCCATTGACTCAGTCAAGAATTACTATCATTCGTTGCTAAGCTCACTCAACTTTGTCAAAAGCGATCTCTAAATAATATGTGTAAAGTGTTCATAAACAGAAACTAGCCGATGCATAATAATATACATTACATTAGAACAGGTCGTTTATTTCTACCCAATTTAGTTCAATTACGTTTACTGCAAGTTTTTTTTTGAATTGAATTAGATTAAATCGAACAGAATCGAATCAATTTGCTGTTTCTGCTTCACACAGCGCAGGCTTGCTAGGTTGAGATGATGAATATAGAAGTCATAATAAGAAATGTTAAGAAATATATAGGAAGCTACATGTTACTCTCTAGATTCAAAACGCAAAGTGTTTATTTCTTTCTCATTTCCAATTTCTAATTAACGATAAGCATGTTAAATCTTGTCGAACTAGCGCATGAAAAGTATAAATATATCGAATACCAGCAGCACTCTCGGTGTGTTTGGTGCACTATATATTCCATACAAAAAGGTCACATATTTTAATTGTCACATATTCTCCTGGAACAAACTCAGTATTATATACGTCTTACAGGGGCTCTCTATTACTTCTTTATTTTAAATAAATAGAACTATCCATTTATTAGTTAAAAAAAAAAAAAAAAGTAAGTCAATTCCTGGCACGTATGCGTGTTTGAAATATGATATCACGTCTTGCATACGTCGAAAAAGGTAATTATTTCATGACGCTAGAAGGAATAGAAGAAGTTCAACCACTAATACATAGTAGGACATTAGTTGTCATTTGAAAGAAAAACTGAAAAACTGAAGATTTTTAATGAATAAATAAAAATTTCTCGAAAATGTCCGAATTGTTCGTAATTCCTGTGTGCGAGCCGATATTCGACTACTGCTTTTAAAATGATCATAACTTATGATTAATGAATCAACGCTTGATTTTCACATGAAAATCGAATATTATCACGATTAGCCATGAGACGCGTGGAGCGGAAAGCAAGGAGTAAGAAGGTGATTATAATTATAATTGCTTTCGATGCTAAAATGTTAAAGGCACTTTTAAAAACACACTTAGATTAATTAAAAGGGTTTGAACTTCTTCTTTTTCTTTAGCTCCTCAATCTTAGCCTTATCTTCCTGGAATCTTTGTAGCAGATCTGTCATCTCCTGTTTTCTATTAGCTCGTAATTGGAATTTGTAGAAATCGTCCTTTTCCATAGTTTTCTTCTTTTTAGGGGCCTCCACAACAGGTGGCGGTATGTCTGCCAAACGCTTGCGATTCTTATACACAACAAGTTGGAATCCATCTTCGTCAACTTTAGTACTTGCTTCCATGGCTTCCTCAGCCTCTATTCTTTCTCTTTCTGCTAATAATTCCATGTACTCATCCGCTTTCTTTGCCAACTCCTGTTCAGAAGGAAACTTAGAGTAATGCTTGGCTATGTATCCTTCAACACCCTTAGGGCCATATTGTTGGAAAACGATGGCCTTTTTAGATTTAGATTTACCATCTTTCGTGGTATTTAGTTTCTTAGCTTTGGAAAGAAACCTGGAAACAGATGCGTCGTCAGCAAGAATTACAAGGCCATGTCTAGTACCAAGTCGCTCAAACTCTATTAAATGGACATTACCAAATGCCTCACACAGGTCTTTGACATTGTCATCCGTAATATCAATAGGTAAGTTCATCATAAATACAGCTGATCTAGAAGAGTCTGAATCTGAGTTTGAATCCGAATCTGAATCCGAATCTGAGTCTGAGTTGCCTTTGCTGTTTTTCGTGGCATAGTCAACGTGCTTCCGTACATATATTGTATGCACAGTATTAGGTCCTACATTAAGTGGAACAGGGATATAATCTGTCATTGCCTCCCTTCAAAAACGCTTGTTCGCTTTATTTAATCAATCAATCAGTAGTGTAGGTAAATAAATTTATATTTCAGTAGCACAAGTTAGGGTAGGGTAGTGTATCCAGAAATGGTAGCAGGCTTGAAGAAGGGCCTACTTGCACACAAAATCTAACTTCATCCAATAGAAACAACAAGTAAAAGATACAAAAATGATATAGTCTACAAATCTCTATTTACTCTGCCACTTTTTGTTTGCCAATTAAATTAGTTTTTCCCACCCGTATCGTGTTACCAAAATTCGTATTCTTTTTAGTATTAATTCCTCGTGCTTGCAGATGATCGGGTAACACTGGTACTAGTTAATATTTGAATGATTCAAACACAAGCCTTTAATAGGATTTAACTGTAAAAGAAAAAGGAAAGTTTTAGATTTTAAATATATATTTTGTTTGCGTTAATTCCATTGTTCTCTCCCCACAAGAACACTATGCCATTAAAGGTAAAACACGTTTTATTGTGACTAGTAGATACTACATTTCTACCTTAATTTCTTTCGTTTCAAACTTCAAGTTTAAAAATTTAAAATTTGAATTTAAATAGTTCCTAAGCATACATTCTCGTGTTCAATCGCTAAGATCATTTTAACAACCCACTAACCCAACCGTTGACAGTTTACTGTTTACAGTTAACAGTTTATAATTTTCAACTCGTTTATCACATTATATAGCCATTGCGACTTCCTCAACAACTGTTGATTGCACAGACTTGCATTACATATTATATTAGTAACATCAACAGCAACGGCAATGTCGTGGAAAGGATTCCAAAAAGGCGTAGTGCGAGCGCCTCAGGTGCTTAAAAACAATATAGGATCTCATAATGAGTATAAAGATCCTATAATTGAAGATGCCGAGTCCCGGTTCACCTCAATGGAGAACCTAACCAAACGTTTGCACAGTGAATCCAAACGATTCTGGCAATCAATTACTGATATGCTGAACCACCAACTTGAATTTGTGAAAAATATTGAACAAGTTTATCGGCCTATTACTGGCCGCCCTGGTGGTGATGCTGGTGATGAGGATGGACATGTTGAGGGTATTAACGCATGTGAACAGTATCGCAACCAGCTTCTTCAAATACAGGAGCTAATTAGACCCGAACATGAAATGATAGAAACCCGTATTCTCCGTCCCGTTGATGAACTCTTGTCACTTATCAAGAAATCCCAGAAGATGTTTGTTAAACGAGAGCACAAGCTTCTTGACTTAGAGCGACAAACAGAGGCATTGCACAAACTGCAAGACAAGACAGAACGCAATCCTAAACAAGAAGAGAAGCTAAACAAGGTAGAAAATGATTATGAGATGGCTAAGGAGCAATTTAGTTATTACGATGAACTGATCAAAAACGAACTTCCTAAGTTGTTCAAACTTGAGTCCGAAGTGATCGAGCCAATGTTCCAATCATTCTACTTCATGCAGCTGAACATTTACTATACCATGCATACTCACATGGCAGAGTCTAAGATCCCTTATATGGATATGGAGACCGATATTATCGAATCGTTTATGAAAAAGCAAGGAACAACCAGACAAGAAGTGGAAAGCATTCCGATTGTTCAATTCAATACGAATGCTACTAGCTCTTTCGGTGCTTATCCTTCCGGATCAAGAGTCTCATCAGGATCAAAAATGAGCGGAGACAGGTTTAACGACCGTTCTAGTACTTCCTCATCGACATCTGCGGAACGCCCTGAAAGAGAGCGTTCTGATGACAATCCACCAACTTATGAGCAGAGTAATCAGTTAGAAGGTGCTGATGCACCCCCATTACCTTCTAGAATGGGTGCTGTCAAATCCGAAAAGCCTAAAGATGAGGGCACAACACCGCCTCCTCCCCCTCCTCGTAAACCTGAACGTCATTCAGCACCTTCAACTTGCACAGCACTTTATGACTACGAGGCGAATAATGCTAACGAATTAGCTATTCATAAGGGTGATGTTATCGAGATTCTTGAGCGGGGCGATTCCCGCGACGACTGGTGGCTTGGCAGAGTTAATGGCAAGGAAGGGTTTTTCCCGGGTTCATATGTTGATACAAACTAGTTCAAATAAATCCCAGTTTTCTTTTTTTCCAGTAAAGATAAGAGGTTTTTCGCTTGCTTGGCTCGGTATATATGTTTTATAACAAAGATTATATTTGATGTTACTTTTCTTGCTCTTTCTACTTAACTTTACTTTACTTTACTTAATGCTCTTCTGTTGTATTTCGCGTTACTTTCAGTCCGACTAAAATACAAGTGAATTGAATAGAACTGATCAATCATATGCCCCCGTCAATATTTCGGAACTTTAAATGTCAATCTTATTTAGTGATTATTTTAAGACTAGACCGTACTTATATAGACACCTTGTTAAAAGGGGGTACCAAGGATCAATCACGTTGATTTTTGTCTTATGATCCCGTTTCTCGTTTCATATGCACACACCATGTAGCTTTGTAGTTCTGGAGGAGGAATATACGCCATAAAAAACTAATCGATTTTCTACTTACAAGCTGCTGCCTACAGTCATTGCGGGTGTTAACTATACGTTATTAACAGCGCTTTTGGAATAAAATAACGCTATTAAAACATGCAAAGAGTAAGGCAGATCCTCGTTTGGGCAGGGTATGTATGCCCCCCCGGTTGAGTTCTATGTTAGATATTTTTGTCCAGGACAACAATGACTTAATTTACTTATTTATAAATTTAAAGTATAAATATAGATATAAATATAGATATAGTTGTTGATCTATGTTCTTGTATACGATCAATTGGGGTTGTTGTAGCTTTTGTTCTAGTTTAACGTCATTGGTGGATATAGACTAACAAACAGCGTACATAATTCTTGCACGTAGTGTACGAACGATAGATCATTTAAGCGCAATGTACGGTTTAAAATTCATAGCAGGAGTTTAACATGGACTGTAGAGTCTACAGTATCTATAAATCTGGTATCTATAATAAAAATCAGAGGCCATGGATTCATTGAGCTTCTAATCTGCTTAATATGCTGGACTCAACAGCGGCTATGATATTAAACACGCTCCATGAGCAGTTAGATGGTATTTTTATGTTTTTTTTCTACGAGATAAACGTAGACTCATTACATATTCTAACATCAATTATTAAAGCAGTAAAACAGCTAGATCTAAACAATGCACATTATAGCAATTGTGCCAGATATGAAACAATGCTGTTTTGAACTTTGGGGTTCATATATACATTTTAATTAAACTTGCAGATGGAGTTCCTAGCCCCCCCCCTTGTTTGACGGTAAGTTACTCATCATAATTAATGCAGGAAGCAGCTTGGTGTCACCCAGCTTTTGTAAATTTATATATGTGCTTACACCACCAGGGGCGCGGTTCTATTATTAGAGTGGCGTGCTTATGAATAATATGTAAAAAAATCAATTTACTTATGCATGCTTTATATACAAAACGAACCGACATGTTTATTATCGCGCGCATTATTAAGCACTTAACTGCAGCTTCTATCTTTCCTTTTTCCTTAACCGGGTCTGTCACTTCATTACATAAACCTCAGGTGTATTAAGTAAAGCTATATAGAATTACCTAAAAAGGAGATCAACATACCATCGAAGACAAGCATTCCATTTATGAACCCGACAGTTTAAGTTCCAAAAAGTAACTCAAATGTCATCAGAAGAAACACAAACTAGCACGGGTACAAATCTGCTCTCTTCTTGGTGGCGTAGCTTCAAGAATTCTAATCAGAATGAACCCCATCCTGCGCCCACTGACCGCCCTAACCTGATGAGAGCCTCCGCTTCGTCGTCAGCTGTTCCACGGACCACATCAACTGACAATAGACTCTTCAATCTTCGTAACCGTAGTCCAGAGCCCAGTTTTCACCATCAGATGCCCTTACAACCTGATCCGAGCGGGTCTCCAATTTTTGGAGCACCACTCAGCACCAGCATACAATACGCTGGCGTCAATATCTCGGTAACAAACCAGAACGGTGAAGACGTTATTTACGGAAGAATTCCAATTGTAGTTGCAAAATGCGCTGCTTTCCTCAAGCACGATGCGACAGAAGTGGAAGGAATTTTCAGAATCCCTGGCTCAATTAAACGAATACGCACACTACAACAGGCTTTTAGCCAACCTCCTACATTCGGCAGAGAGCAACAATGGGACGAATACACCGTACATGATGCATCAAACCTCCTAAAAAGATTCCTAGCCACGTTACCTGATACACTTATACCAGCAAGTATGTACCAAAAGTTTAGGGAACCAATGCTTGGAGAGTTCAAGAGAATTGCTGATTATCTGAATACTCAAGCGATTACAGGTCCTAAAAGCACCGCTGTATCGGAATGTGGCGAGTCTAGCCGCACTGCTAGCCCAAGCGGTGACAACTCCAGTCAATTGGGAAGCGCAATTGGTAGTTCGTTAAGTAGTCCAATGAAGTCCGTCTTAACGCCTCAGGTTTCTAATTCAGGGACTACTGCTGCAGATTCAGAGTTCAGTGATGATAATAAGGAGCAGCCAACAGCTCTCTGTCCGCAAACTCCTTCAAGCTTTCACTCTACCGTAACACATTTCGGATCAGTTCCACCTACGCCCCATGTGGCAGAGGGCGATAGACGCAGCTTTCAACAATTTGATGCTGATGCAACCCTTACTGGCTCACAAGCTTCATCTGTGAATGATTCACATTCAATCTCCAACTCGTATTCTAATTCTATCTCAAATTCTAGCTTGGAGTCAGATTTTGAGCCGCCAAAACCGTACGAAATTGTCACTACATCGCCGAAAACACCTACCTCATCAAATTCGCACAGTCAAGCAAATTCGATAAACGCTCCTGTTCTGATTAAACCTCCTCCTGAGGAAATGATCAAAGAATGCATTGACATATACGAGACTCTCATACAAGCTCTACCTGAGGATTCTTCTAATTTGCTCGTATACATTTTGGACCTCCTTTCCATCTTTTCGAGTGCCAGCGACGTTAATAAAATGACCGCTTCTAATCTAGCAGCGATTTTCCAGCCTAGTATTCTCACCATCCCAGAGCATGACATGGATATCAACGAGTATAGAATATCTCAGTTGGTGATAATGTTTTTGATAGAAAATAGTGCAATTTTATTAAAGAGAATACAGGTTCAAGCCATTGATAACCCTAAAAAGTTCAAGGAGCATAACGTGCAGATAAAGCCTGCTCCATATACCAGCACAACACTGAACGTGCCCGATCATAATGTGTTCAGGGGTAGACGTCATTCCAAGAGTTTGAGTTCTGCTGCCCCGCCAGCACTTCGCTTGCATGCTCCAGAGGACGACGAAAGACCCGCTGGTTTCCGCCAAAGCATTAGAAGCTTTATTTCAAGGGATTCGGCAAATCCTAGAAGCCGTTCACCTGATACACGAAGACAAAGCTGGCTACCTAAATTTGGTAGTGACTGATTGCTGGTTTTAGGCCTTTTATTTATTGAGTTATGTGTATAGTTTTTTTAATCAAGTATTGTCCTATTGGATGTTAATTTTTTTATGCAGAAGGGCTGAGCTCGTACCTTTATACCATGACACGCGTCCAAAATCTAGGCGTCTATGAGTGTAGCATATGATCTATTGTCGGGCTTAGACGGCTTTGAAGGCGTATATGCGCGCGTTGTATGTTTCACTGAGTCTCCGCTATAATAACAGTAACAGTAGTAATAATAATAATAGCAATCACCATAATCATAACCATAAATATGCTGCTAACAATTCAGGGTATACAAGACCTCATAGTAAGTCAGCTCGTATTTATTCTCGCGTTAAGCACTTGCACATTGGCGTCTTGTTGATTCCGCTTTTCGCCGCTAATAGGGTTCATTCCTGGTTCACAGCCGTATTTTATTATTAGGGTTTATTTCCCTTGGGATCTATCGCTATTATGCATTACATGTCAAGCAGTGAGATTGGCCTGCTTGTTTGTTTATTGGTTTAGTTATTTGTTTATTTGAATGAATCAAGTAGAACTAACTAAATCATATTAAATTAGATAAACTTAAATTATCGATATGTTAGAGAAAGCTTGGAAAATATTTTCCTATTCGTAACCTTCCACTGCTAGTCGGATCAATCCTTATTTATTTTTAAACATCTGAGCTTGTTTTGTTCTGCCTTTTCCATCACGCGCTTGCACCCTCTCTGCTAAAGATTCGCGTATCCAATTTAATTATGTAATCATCAAGAAATACTCTCACATAGCTGAAACTAAGCTGCACATTATAGCAGGTTACTAGGCAACCATGAATTCATCCGCGCTGGAGCTTAATTTTGTATCTAGCTCAATTTTGCATACGCGCCAATTCTCATGGGTTTTCCTTTGTGACAGCTGGATGATTGGATTGCTTGGTATTATCAGTCTTTTCTATTTCAATCAGCTATTGGGCACTCTAATTAGCTACACATATGGTTGGTACTTATACAAACGGTACAATATTTATTTCAAGGTGCAGTCTGTTAAGCTGAGCTTTGTTAGCTGCAGAATTCTTTTCACTAACCTTGTATACATCGACACAAGCATGGCAGTGCGCGCTGTCAGCGGCACATTTACTTGGAAATATTGGCAGCTTAAGAAAAGGAAAAGTGCAATAATCGATGATGGCTCTACAAAAAATAATCCCTGTCCTCTTGTTCTTAAATTAAGTGGTCTTGAATTCTTCCTTTATAACCATGAGAGTGCATATGAATCGTTAAAGAAAAACTTCAGCCCAGAGGATGGAAACAGTTCGCAGACAAGCTTAGGTAGTACTACTAAGAAAACCACACACCAAGGATCAGATACTAGTTCTTCGAGCTCATCTTCATCAGGAAGTGCGACTCATCAGTTCTATTCTGAAGACGATACATCCAGTATGCCTACATCTAAAAGATCCAGGTCTTCAGATTCAAGTACTACAGAGAGCGTTGATGAAGAAGATGAGCATTCTACTAGCTACATACAAGAAAAGCTGGCTCATATTCTTCCTTTGGAAATTAAGATACGACAAATGGGAGTATTGATAGGTAACGAGAGTACTGATTCGTTACTCACATTATCCTCACGTCAATGTAATGCTGAATTTGACTATGTTTCAAAAAATAAAGGGAAAGCACCTTTCGTGTCAAGACTCATGATGAATTTTGATCAACCAAAGATTGAGATTAATGACAATCCTGACTATCAGAGATCTAGCCTGACATTGAAAGAAGATAATATCAGAAAGAGGGCTAAATTCTTTTCTCGTGAGAGATGGCATTGGAAATGGTCCCACAAAGATCCTCCGACGCCCTGGCACGGCTTGGGCGTATATGAGAGACAAGCTAATAATTTGGATCCGGAAGTAGCCCCTGGAAATTTAAGGTCAGATGAAGCAGAAAGTATACAAATGGAAGACTTTCATTCGAAATCGGGGACGTTTAGAACTAGTGGAACTGCAAAAAATGTTAGAAACAGAAAAAACGCTGCGGAAGTTTCTGATGATACGCCTTCGTTACGTAGTAATAATGATGGAGGATCTGTTCTAGACGGTAATAACAATAGTGCATCAAACAGAAACAGTACATCATCTTTGGAAAATGCAAGTAATGAAACAATGGCCAGCGAAAGGAATGATGAAAACGACTCTCCGGTGGAATATGCGAAGGTAACCACTATCGCTACTTGTGATAATATGGAATTAGTAGTTTTTGAGGAAGATGTACAGGTGTCTTTGAAGAACACAAAACTTACTTACGGACCTTGGGCTGAGCGAAAGAGACAAGGGCATATGGCTGCCTTCCTTCCTACAAATACATCTCCCGCTGAGCCCTGGAACCTTCGCATTGGTTTCCATATGACTGGACACACCGAACTGATTATTCCCATCCGGGAGATCAGCAAGGATGAAACTGTCCGCTCTGGCGCAGATATCACTCGCAATTATGGCTGGTTTGACATGAGTACATCAACTGATATGGGTGTTTCCTTAGATTTTGCTCCAACACAAAGCAACGCTTTCAGTTCCGAGCTAGGAAATATTTTTGCGGACAAAATTCTTCCAGAAGACAAAGCCGTAATGCAAATGGGTATATCAATAGTGATGGCGGATGTTGAAATCCGATCCTCGGTCAATCATGAGACTTTTCTGACAGCTGCACGGCATAAGATGAATATTTTGTTACAAAAACCAGCTATTTTCAACGCTAAACATTATATGACCACATGCATTGAGTCTCAGAATCTTGACGTTTTCCTGCTTCGTGAACACGGTAACTTAATTTTCGACGCAATCTCTGACTTTTCTGACGGACACAAAGAGCCTTATGCACTCTTCATACCTGTCATATATTCTATGAATTGGGAAATAGCAGATATGTCACTATACATGAACGTCAACAAAGGAAATATAATTAATAACCCTACAAGCGTGGATGAAAATACATTCATAAAGTTTGTAGCACCTACAGCAACAGCAAAAACTTGCAACCCCAGAATCGAAATCACTTCTCCATTTGTGAATTCCTTCCTGGACTTTGAAATTCCTTCATTGTCAGCCGAGTTGAACGCACCCAACTGGCACACACTAAATGCATTCCTGGACACTAACAAACTAGCACACGTTAACGATTTCCTCTTGAGCTTCAAAAGTTTTGAATCCAATGGAAGAAGATCCAACCGGAAGGTTATAGATGTTCTTGGTACAGATTTACAGCTGCTGGCACACGGTGCAACAATAGCTTATTTTTACCGAATCATTGAAAACTATTTTGGCGAGTTCAGGTCCTTCCAAACAACAGCTGAGTTCAATCAACAAGATTGGGAGCTAGCCCCACCAGCCAGCGATTTTAGTAGACAAACAAACGAAGATGACGTTTTGCTGAATATAAAGGTGCGAGAAACGGCTTGGCGTATTCCTGTGAAAATGTATTCTACTAAAGATGCAATCGTCCTTGAAAGCTCAGAAATTAACATAGATACGAGATTCACGAACTATTACATGGACTTACAGGCATACGTTGCTCCAATATCGGTATCATACTCTTGTAACGGAAGCTCGGACACAAAAGTAGACACTCATCTGCTAAGAATTATGGGAATTGATGTACATGCTCATAGGATGTTTGGTTTGCCACCTCTGGAGCCTACATATGCTGTACAATGGACCTTCGATATCGGCAAGATTGTTGGAAGAATAGAAGCTCCGTATTGTACCTTGATTGGAAGAGCTCTGCGGGCTCAAAAGCACGCATATGCAGATGATGAGAATAGACCAGTATTCGCCTTGACACCTGCTAGTGATATTGCATTCTTTCGTGTGACAGTTGGTAAGATTGAAATGACAATCTTCACTGCTGAAACAGATATACTTATAAGTACAGACAAAATAAGCTTGTTCTACAGTGACCTGCCCTCTGAATCTTTCGAGTCTAAGTTGACCCTAAACGTTCCGGACATCGTGATTCGGATGCATACCAATGGTGGAAAGTTGTTAGCTTTTTGCGAGGTGTCACTAAGTGCTTCAAGCTATTCTAATCCCAAGGATTGGCGGGAACACTCGATAAGAAGACGTCGTTTTGTTGCTAAACATGATGCTTTATTTCATAGGACAGCTTGTCTACTGGACAAAACCTTGAGATCTAAGTATCCTTACACTAGGGTGAGACAGCCAGGTGACATCAAAAGCCTTAGGCCACTGCCCATCTTTCCGTATCCACTTAGCAGATATGAAAACCCACATCTTACCAGTGCTTCCAGTTCTTCAGGAAGCAGCCATAGCCAATCCACATTTGAATCTAGTGATGATGATGAGTCTATCTATGTGTCTAAAAGTCCACTCTTTGTTGATCAACACGAAGATGCAGATTTGTCGTGCACTGTAGTTGAGCTCAGTAATTTTTCTGTTGACCTGCATCCAGAATTCTTTTTATATTTGAATCACCTTGAAACAGCTTTGAGTCCTGCTTTAGACACGGATGCAGAGTCTTTATTGGATGATGTACAAGAATGGGTTGTTGACAACAACCGCATGACAGCTCAGCAGATAATGAGGAGAGTTCACATATATATTCCCACAATAACGATGAATCTGAATAACATTGTATTAGAAGTTACTGAAATTCATCTGATGAAACATCTCCAGGATTCGCAGTACTCATTTAATTTTGCATTCGAATATTTGCGTCTTAGTTTCGAAACCGACGATGATGTTCTAGCTTTCAGTTTTGATTTGCGGAAGCTTAGTTTGATATGGCAACACACTGCAGAAGATGAGGGTGTGGTGTCGTTCAACCTTGAGGATGTAGACTGCAATTTAATTGCTGGTAAGACAGACTTCATTGTTGAAGAGATAGGAAAGCTTGTTGATTCGGTGCAATCATTCCAAATGCCTGCAACAGAAAATGAAGCTGACGGTAATTCCTCTCAGCAAACGAAGAAGCCGTCGCAAGATCTTCAAACGCAAGAATTATTCCTTCAACTTACAGATGCTAGTGATGAGCTCTCTGTCGAGCAGGACACGTATGTTCTTTCGAGACCATCTGGAGGCGTGCAGTCACCCACACACATTAGAGGAACTCTTAATTGGAGAGCTGTGATGCGTCTTCGATTCCTGCTGCAGAAACTACCCAAGTGGAAAATTACCGAGATTGTTGCTAAAGTTAGATCTCCTGTGCAAGCTAGCGTCGAAAATAATGATAAAAATTTGCAAAGAGTTCTGAACGCATTCAGAAGATGGAGAAGCTGGGAACATACTGATATGGAAGTGCTTGATGCAACTCTATTCAAGCATGTCTTCCTAAAAAAGACTCTATTAGAGTCACTTCTGTCCACTAGGGCGTATCTATCCGCTGGAATAAACTTTTTTGGGATCAAAATTGAGGGTAACGACTCTGAAATACTAAGTTTGATTCTTGAGGAATGTTGTGCTGACCTCGATGCAACTCAAACTATCGGGGCTACTGTTAGATTTTCTCGGAGCTTGGCTCGAGCAGATATTCAGTTGGTTCCATTCATTGCGGATACCCTAAAAAAGATCGAGAGTAGATTTCCTGGAAAAGACCGACAAAAAAAGGACATCCCCAACTCTAAGAAAATAGAAAAATCGCAGACGCTACCGCGGGATGTACAAATTCTTCTTCGCCGATTACACAATGCCACTTTTTCTGTGTTCTTATTAGACGTGGCTATAATTCAAAATCTCGGGGTGCTCAATATTGAAACCCAAAATCATCAGGTTCAGTTCACCTCTTTGTTTCAAAGGAATGCTGAGAATAACTCACTGGCACACACGGGTACGTTGGCAACAAGTACAGGAGCGTTTAGGGTATTCACTCCTGAAGGCGTAGACGTTTTGGATTCTCTGCTCCGTAGCGTCCATCTGGGGTATACTTATAGACAAGCTGAGCAAAATAAAAATAATGTAAGCTCATTGTTCTCTTCTCTCATGATACAATCAGCCTCTTTAGTGTCACATTTACCTGCAACTGAACTTGCGGAACTTACCTTAAAATTCTTACAAGTTACTGTACCCTTGATGAAAAATGCTTCAGATACTATTCCTGAACGGTTCAGGGATTTTTCAAAACGATCACCCAACGAAGACGACTCAGGCAAGGATGGCAGTTCTGAATCATCCACTGGGGATGGAGTGACGTCCAGTCACTTTATCAACATAGATATAGCGTCATTGAAAACCAAAGCCAGATTAGTTGATGATTTAAATTTTGTCTCACAGGGTAAGCAGTTTTCTGCCAAGATAAGACATTCTCGTTTCATTATTGGGAGCTTCGAAATACAAAATGCTGGTCTAGCAGTCAAGCATGGCGACAATGGTACACTAGGTAGCGTGCAATTGGAAAAAATCCGAGCGCTTTTGCGAAGTTTCCCGAAAGACATTGAGCCACTCTTGTTTACGCGTATAAATTCGATCAAAATGGAAACTATGTCTCTCTTGTGGTTGTTTGAGTATGCAGCACGTAGAAGAGTTCAAGACCATGTTACACAGTTCACTGCTACGCTATCAAATTGTATAGAGTTGTTGCATAAGTATTCTGGTAACAATAGTACGCTTGGGAGTGCAAGCATAAAATCTGATGATAAAGATACAGGACCAAAAAGCACTCCTAGCGCAAAAAATATGAAGTTAAGAGTTACTAACCATACCAACGAGATTGTTGCTATTATTCCGATAGACACGAGCTCGTTAGACTTCAGAATTAACAGACTTTCACTCCAATTGAAAGACCGTGAAGCAAGTACTACCATTGACAGTTTCAACGTTTTATTGAAGTCCTCACGCAGCAGAATCCCAAGAGAGGTATTTTCTCTTCACTTAGCCGTGTACTTGTCCCACGATGCAGAATCAAACTCTGATATTCTTGATGTTGAGAGTAACCACATGAAATTGGCAATTGATCCTGATACAATCATCGCATTGACAGCTGCAGCTAAAAGATTCCGTGATAATGCACAAGCTAGTTCACATCGGTCTCGTTCCTCTTCGAGGGCCATGAGTACTCACAGTGCCCCGGGTTCACCGATATCTGGTACTCTCAACCTGTTGAATCCACTTGTGTCGCCAAATAAGTCACCAGCAGTTATCAACTCAGAATCGAACTTTAAGGTTGAGGATCTGAGAAAGTTCAGAGTGTTTCTAAAACTCTGTATGATTTCTTTCACTTACTACACATCAACTAATTCGCAAGAAGGTATTGTCATAGGTTTTGATCTCCTGGAGCTAAGAATGTTCGAACTTCTTGCAAAACTGAAGGTTACAACTATGTACATCGCTCCAGTAGATCAAGGACATTTCCGTGCAACTCTACCTATGCTGGAGGCAAATATGTGTGTTAGCACAGACCCCAAGGACGCCAAATCTACCAAAAAATCTAAGGATACATCGTTAGACTGTAATGTTCAAGGAAAGGCGTTTATAATACATGTTGAGCCTTCTGCTGCGAGATGGTTTATGGTGTTGATAAGATCTATCGAGCAAGCGTATCTAGCAATCAAACCCCCTGGTAGCACTGGCTTCAGGAGGCCTGCCAGCACAGCAAGCTTGGCTAGTCTCACTAATATGGCTAACCGAAACACTGATACCCATAAATCAGCTACTAATGGCATTAATATACCTGTGAATATGGGATTTTTTATGCAATTCGATGGAGGAGTTGTTGAATTAAACGATGAAAGTAACAACCCAGCTATGGAATTGAAATCCCCTTCAGTTATCGTAACTGCAGAGCTGGGAGATGACCGTGTTGCTGTAAGAATTGATCTATCAACTACCAAAAACGAAGTCTTCCCTAAAGCTGTGAACGAAATCAAGTCATTTATTTCAAATATTCGACGATATAATGCATTTAGCACAGTTCCTACATCTTCGGTGCCAGCGTCACCATTGATGCCTGCAAGTCCTGATCCATTACCTCAATTCCCAAAGATGGCGCATCAAACAGAGGTGTCTGATTCTTCACCACCAATACAACCAGTTCTTTCTTTGGATACAACTAGTCAAAAACAATCAGCTATGAGATTTTTCGGCCTAAAATTTGATTTACTAGTACATTTTGGTAAACAAGAATTGTATTTAAGTTCATTACCGTACGGAAAAGTAGGTGCACTGCTCTCCGCTAACGGATTTGACATTATTGTAAGCGGTAATGAAAATTTATATGCCGTTGCTAAACTGAACGAACTGAAGGTTTCCTTGCAACATATTCACTCAAGGGAAGTTAGCGCTATGGTATCGGTAGATAAAACTATACTGGATGGCTTGTTCGAAACTAATAGGCCACCTAAGGTCTGCTTAAATGTGCACAAGCCGGAAATTACAGCAAATTTAGGAAAACTGCATGAAATGCGTCTGTTTCTTGACATTTGGAATATTTATGATCCACCTTCTTCTGAAGAAGCTTCAAAACCACCTGTGAATATAGCCATACCTGTAAGCCCAAGGAGCCAGACCAGCAATTCGTCTAATGCATTATCACTGATGACCAGCTCAGCCTTCGCATATATCGTCAATGTTGTTATTTCAGACTCCAAGTTTAATATTGCTCTGGGTCCTTCTATTGGAAATGCTAGGCTTGAATTGGATAAGTCGTGGATTGTTGTGTTTGCAGATGAAAAGGGAGGACTCACAATGGATTTGAAAATGTCTCTGATGGAGATACTTTTTGAAGGTAGACTGGGTGGATTACTTCGACTAGAAAATGTAGAAGGTACGCTAGCTCAACATGAAAATAAGAAGCTGACACATTACAGTCTTCATACTGAGTATTTTGGTGGATATCTTTCACTAGATTATCATGTATTCTTGACACTCTCAACTATAGGAGTTTACCTAGTTCATATTACGCAGGATCCTGCAGTTGTAGGTGATGATCGTGTTCACGCGGCAATAAAATGCTCTACCATAAACATCGCTTCAACGGAACTAGTTGGTATACACATACTAGAGATTTTCCAGTTGTTCAAACGTCTCCAGAATCAAATAACCAGTGCGGCTTCCTTTATTGCCTCTAAGGACGCAGGATCTAAAGAGATAGCCGATGAAAATCTCCGCCGTAATGCTAAGAAGCGCTCGGCGCGCTCAACCAAACACAGTGAAACTAGCCGAGTTGTCCTGGATATTCGTCTTGGCGAACTTATAGTACATGCATTCCCTACAGATTTAGGCAACACCAACGCACTGAAGCTTTTTATTAGCAGGGCAGAAATTCACTATGATGAAACTAAAACTTTCGAATATTTGGTTTCTTCTCTGGATCTTGGTCTAGATGAATGTTTAATTTGTATGGCCAATGTGAAAAAGAACCCTTACGTACCATCTGGTGTTCATTCAGCTAATAGTCCGGTGGCTAGCAGCACGTCTAAATTTGAATACAGAAAGTATCTTGAGTATTTGATCACTTCTTCTTCTGGTGGTACAATTGTTAACCTCCCAGAATTAACCCTTTCGATGGATACCAGAGAAGCTCGCGACAGCCGAAGAAAGCCAATCGAATACGGTTTTAGTAACCAGTTCCATGGTTCAATAGAGGTCGGTTGGAATCTGGGAAGTGTTAGTTTCATCAAAGAAATGTTGAAAACTCACCAAGATGCATTGAAGGCTAATCATATAAATTTGAACCTTGATTATGGTGACGATGACCATGATGATGATGACCATGATGATGAAAAGGGAGCTAATAACGATGCTAACAAAACAAATTACGATGACGAAAAGAGTTTGGCTGAATCGGAATCTAGTGTCCAACTTCATAGAACAAAGACATCAGAGTCGTATACTTCGACATCCTCTTCTGCGGTGACCACATCCGATCCCAACATACTATTTGGTAGAAGATATGTTGCTACTAGTCCCCCTATTATCATGATTCCTCAACTGAGAGACTTGGGAGATGCTACGCCTCCTATTGAATGGCTTGGAGTAAATCGGGAGCGTCTACCATTATTTGTGCACGCTATAATCACCCGTAAACTCCAGAAAATAGCCAGCTGTGTCGAAATGAAAAACAGCGATTAAAATGCGATCTATTTATTATTTATTTCGAAAAAAACACTACTTTTATAGAGAACACCAGTTTAATAGATATATGAACTTTAGAAACGCTAGTAATGATTCCGTTCCCTCTTAGAGAAACGGTAATTGCACCCTGTTGGTAAAAGACGTCAACAGAAGTTATTGTTAGGAGAACAAAGTACAAAAGTCTTTTCAATGCTCGACTTTACTAGCTATTTTCTTCCACTCTCGGGCTGAATTTTCCTTGATTCCACATAAATATATTGACGGCTACGATTCGGATGTCAGCTGTTGTGGAGTATATCCTAAGCCCTATTCTTCCTAAAAATAGTGCTTTGGTTGTTTCAACTGTTCAAAATTCTCATGTAAACTTGAATGAAATTTATCTTAATGACGGAAACATTGAAAAAAAAACGAGTAGTTGTGTGCAAATCACTTGCATTCGGAATATAAGTGACCTACATAATTAAGTAGCTGCATGCCTCTGCACATATTCACATATATAATAAGCTACATAAATAATCGTTTTAGAAGGTGATAATCACATAGAGGGAGATAGCCACAGAGAGAATGAAATGAAATCTCAAACACATTTTATTCCTTTCTACAATCAAGATTCACAATGGTACATTATATCTCAACCTTTAGAGGTAAGAGACATCAATGAAAGTCTCAATGCATTTGTAACTATTCAACGCCCAATATCATCTATATTTTCCATCTTCGTTTTGACTTTTTCTTCGCAACACGCTAAGACCCAATGACGCTCATCAAGCTCCACAAAATATTACTTAATAAAGGTCCTACCATATAGGTACTTGCAAATAAATAAATAAACAAACGGCTATATATAGTCGCCCAACTGTAATTTTTGCTAATGGTGCAGGCTGCGGGACATGGGTGTGCAGAGCAAGCTAATGGTTTGTTCATAAAACCTACAAATTCTACAGAAATTAACTTTTATACTTCAATGTCTGCATTAGATTCACCTCTTACTGATCTCATGCCTAATTTCTTGGGCACTTTGGCTGAAACAAAAACTAATTCTAATGAATCTAACTCAACAAATACTTCTCTTTCTACTCCGGTATTAGATAGTTCGTTGAGTGAGCAAAGTTGTATTGTACTAGAGGATCTGTGCGAGGCATTCGAAGATCCCGCTGTTCTAGACATTAAAATAGGGTCTGTGCTCTACGACTCACATGCATCAGAGGAAAAAAAGCAAAGAATGGATAAGGTGTCGCAAGCAACTACGAGTGGTAGTCTACATTTTAGAATTGCGGGCATGTCTTTAATAATTGGTGGAAACCGAATTCATTATGGCAAAGACTTCGGACGAGAGGCTACAATTGAAAATGTGGCTTCTAGAATATCCGAATTCTTTAAACCGCTTACCTCTGAATATAAAGAATACATTCTTGAGCTATCAATTGGTTACTTACAGCAACTAGAAAAGATACTGAATGAGGTGAAGATAGAAATGCACAGTTCGAGTGTGCTTTTTATTTATGAAAACAATATGGAAAAGTTGAAATCAAAATTCGAACACATACACTCCACAGGCAATGAAAGTATGAAATACGATATGAACCTACAGCTTAAAAATAAAGTTCAAATCATGGACATGAGGATTATTGATTTTGCGCATTCTCAATGTGCTGAAACGATAGACAATGATTGTTTGGTGGGTGTTAGAAATGTAATAAGTGCATTTGAATCTATCTCTAGTGGAACCCGTCCACGATATGAAATAAATAAGTAACCACAGCTTACTTTAGAAGATACCGATATTATTTGATCTTCATGAGAGCTACAGCTCGTGTCCTTATATCAATACTTTTTTTGCAATTGACTCTTCTCAGCTGCATTTATTTGAAATATACTGTAGCTTCACTGATATCTTAATCTGTACAACAATATGTACCACAATATGTATACAGTGGAAGCTGAAAAGAACAACATACTTTTAGATACAGGTCATTCATAGGACTTTCTTGGCAACGAATAGCATATGTGATCACCATTATTATACTCTTAGTATTTTGAATTTGCTATAAATACTTTTATGCGCCATCTAAAGATCTATTTATTCTTATACTTACATGCACGTATCAGTGTGAATACATATTTCCCAGAACTCACATCACCTTAATAATCCTCTATTTGACACAATGGCTTGCACGATTAAAAACTTGGAGGAGCTCCTAGAAATCGCCCAGAGACCAGGTATGCTGGAAGTAACCGTGAAAACTAATTCTAACGGTGCTAAGTTGAAGCTAAGAGGTGCGCATGACCTTTACACATATAAGGTTGCCGATAACAAAGTGGTTCCTAAGATTTTGCAGGCTTTCCCTTCCAAATTGCCGGTAAATTATGTTTGAGCGTTTTTAGTTATATATTTTCTACAAATTAATTCCATTAAAATAAGGATGATTTTTCATACTTAGTTATCTCTTATTTCAATTGCTTAATAGAAAAATAATGATTTCGAATACAGTTTACTGTCTTCAAAATAAATTAAATTAATACCAAAGTCGCTTTGAAATTGAAGATTTCCAAGCTTGACTAATACATGCTTTTTTCATTGAAATATGATGATGAGAATCCTTTGTTCTCAGTGGCATTCCACCCTACAGAGCCACAATTTGTAGTTGGGACTGCAACTGGTTGGGTCTCATGTTATTCGTATGATAGTAAACAACCCAACGAATCTGGGGAGGTCGTTCCAGTTGAAAAATGGACGACGAAACGTCATAAGGGTAGCTGTAGGGCCATTGTGTATAACTATGAGGGAACAAGGGTTGTCACTTGCGGATCCGAAGGTGTGATTAAGGTCTGTAATTCAGATAACGGTAAGGTTATCAAGAAAACATCCTTCGGTAAAGCAGCAGCTACTGCACTCTCAATAAATGAAGAGTACATTGTAACTGGAGACGAAAACGCGGTTATTACTGTTTACAAACATGATCTAACAGTCCACCAAGTTTATAAACTTCAGGATGACAATATAGATAGCATTAGTGTCATCAAACCGTTGAGAGTTAACAAACATAACTTTGTGGTTGGATGCAACACATTTGTACTCAGATTGGATGTTAGAAAACCAGAAATAGCTGTAAAAAGTGCAGATCAGGAGGATGAAGTGCTTAGTGGGTGTGTCTGTAGCGACGTCTACAGCGCCTTTGGTATGAGTGAGGGAATTCTTACTGTATGGAAGAATAAAGGTTTAACTGATCAGCAACAGCGGGTGAAATTGAGTCAGGAAGGATCTGTAGACTCTGTTCTTGCAGGAGAGGTCGAAAATACGGTAATAGCGGGTACCTCAGACGGAAACTTTGCTAAAATAGATGTTGTAAGTGGAAAGGTGCTTTACCAAATTCAGCATGCGGCTGAGGATGTACTGTATCTGGATTATGATTATGAGTACAGACTTGTTACTGCGAGTATGTCTGTACTAAAAGTCTGGGACATCAACGAGCCAGAACAGTTGCATGATCAAAAACTCGCACTGGAGAAAGAAAAAGAAAAAACCGCAAGAGGTGAAAATAAGAAACGAAAAAGCAAAACCAGCAACAAGAAAAATAAATCTAAAGTCGTTGTTGAGAAAGAAAATCCGTTCGCTGATTTATTAGGCTGAAATCATTTTCTGTATTCTCCTGAAATTATGTCCAACGAAACTCAAAGATCAAAATATAAATTCCGACGTCTAATATCTATACCATTCTATTATTCGTTTATGTATACTACACATCGCTCTAGATTTCTGCTTTACATAGTAGTGTAATATAAAAGAACAATGTAGTCCAATAGACAACCCGCACCAATGATCAATCCATTTTTCAAATTGCGTCGGAAAAACGAGCCACAACTCTGAGGATCATTCAAATCAACCTTGCGGATCATTCTGAGCAGCCTGTACATTCCATAGAAAGTGCTAGCAAAGAAAGCAGGGCCCATTCCAGAAAGTACACCAGATGCAATTAGCGCGGTTGTTTGTACACCCCAGAATCTGTAAGCGATCTTCTTGGTTCGCTCGCCCCACTTGATGGCAGTTGATTTAACACCTACCTTAACATCATCAGCTTTGTCTTGATGTCCGTAAATGGTGTCATAAATCATACTCCATGAAGTTGCCGCGGTTAAAAGACATGCACTAGTGGCTAAAACGGTAGGATCGCTTAAGCTAAGGCCCATTGCAGGGAACCCCATGACTGTTCCCCAAGAAAACCAGATGGATAGCCATGCTTGAGGATAGTATGTAAATCGCTTGAATAATGGATAAACAAGTACGGGGATAATTGAAGCTGCACCAACAGCCCAGCATTGAGATGGGAGCGATGCAAGCACGCCTATGCTCAGTGCACCTTGTACTCCTAGCCAGGTAATAGCTTGCTTTACGGTTACCTCTTTAGCAGCTAAGGGCCTTACCTTAGTCCGTTCAACACCACCGTCCAGGTCACGATCCCAGATGTCATTAATAGTACACCCAGCACCACGGGTCAGCCAGGCACCAACTAAAAATACTGAAAAATAGTAACAAGTGGTCGGTAGCGGGGTCATTCCCATAACAGCAGCTTGACCAAGTGACCATGTGCAAGGTGCATAAAGCAACCAGGTTCCAATTGGTTTGTCCATACGGCTCAGTCTGGCATATGGTTGTAACTTGGTAGGAAGAGAGTTAACGATCTTTTCAGGTAATGTAGACTGATACCTGTTAAATGTTAAAAGGGGGTTTTTTGCGACTGAATTGAATGGGGCTAACGTAGCAGCATTTTTCAAGCTGAAACCAAGACCTCTATGGCCATACATACAGTAGGGTACGGAAATATCTTTTCCGCGAAAATATGTCTTGAGATTGTAAGCTCTAAACGATAAAGCTCGATAACATCGACAGTAAATTTTTGGTCTCTTTTAGATTTTTTGATTCCGAATATGCAAACTTAATTTAAAAAGCTCTATCAAATGTGAATTTTTTTGTTTGAGAATATAAATTGTGTATGTTAGGATTAATTAAAATACACATAGTCAATCATTCACACATAACGTCTGCTAGAATACCTACACTCAAACATAGTAAAATACATATCCAGACTTAGAAGATTATTTATATAAAGTTTTTGTTTTCTCAACACGTGCTATACTAGCGTTGTAAATAGTTTTTGTGAGGAATGGTTTTTTGAACCACAATTTGTGGATTGATTATTATATAAAGCGTCGCGTTGGGTCATCATACATTATCGTTCTATTTATTCTATATTCGGACATATGTTTGAAGCTACTGCCAGCGCACCTGTCAATATTGCTACTCTCAAGTATTGGGGTAAACGCGATGTAAACTTGAATTTGCCTACAAATTCTTCTATTAGCGTTACCTTGGCTCAAGATGACCTTCGCGCTACGACTACGGCTCGCGCTAGTAGTGAATTCGCAAAAGACGAACTCTATTTGAATGATACTTTGGAGCCGCTTGGTAAACGTACTCTTCAAGTGCTTGCTGAGTTGAGGGCACTTAGAGCCGAGATCGAGCAAAAGGATCCTTCTGCGCCAAAAATTGCTGATTTGAAGCTGCAGATTGTTAGTGTTAATAACTTCCCGACTGCTGCCGGCTTGGCATCTAGTGCTGCTGGCTTCGCTGCTCTTGTGAAGTCTATTTCTTTGCTCTATAAACTCCCTCATAACGACAGTGAATTGAGTGTTCTTGCTCGTCAAGGTAGCGGCTCAGCATGCCGTTCAATGTTTGGCGGCTATGTTGCTTGGGAAATGGGTAGTGAAACTAACGGTTTAGATTCTCGTGCTGTCCAAATTGCTGATGTCAACCATTGGCCGAACATGAAGGCTCTTATTCTCGTTGTATGTGCTGAAAAGAAAGATGTTAGTAGTACATCAGGCATGCAAATAACGGTTGAGACTTCAGGTCTATTTACCGAGCGGGTTAATACGCTTGTCCCTGAGTTATTTGTTAAAATGAAAAAGGCGATTCTTGATCGTGATTTCGGCAGTTTTGCTAAATATACGATGGTTGATTCCAATCAATTTCACGCTGTCTGTTTAGATAGCTATCCTCCTATTTTTTACATGAACGACGTTAGTAAATCTGCCGTACGTGCTATTCATGAACTTAACGACCAGTATAAAGAGCCTATTGCTGCTTATACCTTTGATGCTGGACCTAATTGTGTAGTATACTATCTAGAGGAAAATGAGGAAGCTGTTTTGAGCCACTTAGGCCAGGCTGTGTCCAATGTTAACGGTTTCCCGGTTGAAAAGATGGGATCAACTCCTGCTTCTACTTCTACGCCTAAATGGGCTGATGTATTGAAGACTGGAATCGAGCGCGTTATCTCTACACGTGTGGGTCCTGGTCCACAGCCCTTGACCACGAGCTTGTCAAAGAAGTAGTTTAATATGTACTATATTTGATCAAATATCGTCTCAATGACTGAGAAAAATAATAAGAGTAATAGTAATTAAAACTAGAAAAGTGTGAGCATGCAAACCTGTATGATACTGCATGCTGTATACAAGAACTACAGAAGGTGCATCTCTATTAAGAATGTAATTAACTTGGTAATGTGAAACGTAAGTTATGGACTAGATAATTGCGTACGAGAGTCCTGGTACTACGACCCAACAGATGAAATATTAAATATTAGCAACTACAATAGTAACAGACTCATTGTCGATCGAAATTATAACAACAATGATACTAAGAAATTATAATCAACTAGAACTAGCGCCGAAGTATATACCATTGCATCATTTTGTTCAAGTATATTAAATGAACTTCTGTGAGCCATACATTAAAGATTTACTTCATGTACTCTGGGTGCACATGTGTCTTGAAAATTCATCGGTTTCATCTTTTCTGATGTGGTAGATTATAAGTATAAGCTAAAATCTAGCGTCTCTTCTCTGTATATAGCCTTCCACTGCAAAATAAATATATGAAAATGATGGGTATATTCTTAATTTGATCGTAAGTTCACATCCTGCGAATAACTACAAAAAAACTCTACTTATAAACCAACTAAGTTTGGTGGTTAACTGCTTCGCTTTTGATTGCGAGGAAAAATCTCGACTACATAACCAAATAATGCTTGCAAGTAGTTACAGCAATTGTTACGTACCTTCTATATGGATCATGCTTGGATATCAATCAGCACATTGATAATGAGATAATTAGGCTTTAAATTTAGATCGTTATGATTTAGAAACACTGCCGTTAAAGAAAGAATTAATATAAATGAACATCGATCATACATGGGACAAAAAGCTAGATATTTTTAACCAAAAATCTTTTTGCACAAAACTGTCACATTTGATAAAAAATCGCGAATACGCCATTATTTAATGATTTTCAATTTATTAAGTTTAATATAGAATTTAATTTAATCTTTTATGACTTAGACGGATGCAAGAACACGCTCCTTGAACTCGCCGGCCACTCTGCGTCCAGTGTCATCAACAGAGGCCTCACCGTGCAAAGCCAACAAGCTAGACAAGTCAAACTTAGGCTGTTTGAGTAACTTAACCTTACGGACATGGACGTTCTGCAAGGGGAAAATTCTCTTTGTAGATTTAAGGATCTCATCAGAAATAACGTCAGGGACCAACTTAGCAACAAGCTGGTTCAAAGTGACCTGAGAGGCCTCACGGATCATTATTTCAGACATCTTCTTGCGGATCTGGCGCACTTGCGAAGACTGAGCATAAGTAGTCTTCTTGATCTGGCTGGGAGCACGCTTAGTGAAAGCAATGACAAAGAGACGGACAAGGTAGTCGTCAGAAGTCTTAACAGTTACGTTGCACTCGATAAGGGTCTGCCACTTGCGGACGAAGGATCTGAGTTTGTCGCTAGCGAAGTCCATACCGTGGAAGTTGGTAAGAGCGTTAGTACCCTGGACCTCGTCAACCCGCAAGCGGATGCGGCGAGAAGCGTAGTCCTCACTGCTCTTAAGATCAGCAAGAGAGACATCGAGGACACGACCCTTGAGCTCGTCATTGGCATTTTTCAAACCGGTGGAGCGGTTAACGAAAGTTACACCGACATCACGGACATCGAAGGGGGCAGGGGCCTTGATGGAGAACCAATCCTTACGACTGAAGGGGTCAACAGTCTTCTTCTTGTTACCTTTCTTGCCTTTGTTCAGGTTCTTATTCTTGCCAATAGCCATTTTGAACTGGAAGGATAATCAGAATGAGTTTTGGAATTACAATTGTGATCTCCTTCCGATAATCACGTGTCTGGGAGTGTATTATTCATGATAATAATAATATAATTTGTAAAGTCCTATGCCCTCTTGATTATGTTATAACAAGTTGTCCAGTAATCATTAATATGATTTACATGATAACGTGTATAAGTTCTGAAGCTCTTCTAAACGTGCAGTGACTGTACGCATGCGCACATTAAACGCATGTATGTCTAAACCAAAAATAAATTGCTAACATACATAACTATTCTTCTTTAATTTCTCACCTATTCTCTCAAAATGTCACTTTGAATAATATTGAACACTATTTCTTGAAATTTTCTGATAAATGTGCATATTTAACCTACTTGGATTTGTTAACTTACAGTTCTACTATACATTACAAATTAATAAAGCGCGACCTCAACGTAATAGGATATAGCCAATCCACTTCCTCTGTGAATAAGAACAGGCATATATTTACCGACTTCTCCTGACTTATTTAAGTTTCAATGGATGAATTGTATCGGTCTAGGTGAATAAATTCAAAAAAGTAAGCCAGACGTTTGTTTTATTTTACCACAGCAGCGATAAAAAATATATATTATGTAACAAAAACGCGAATAATTTCACATTAATTTGATTATTAACTGTGAGCTTTGCATACTGCGAATGGATCCATTCGCTAGATTTCGACAAGCCGGTCCAGATCAACCTTCATTTTTTGATTCATTAAAAGATAATGAATTAAAATCGCGTCTTGAGCAAGTCTTGGGTCCATTGAGCCCGTCTTTGTTCGTTAAGTTGAAACCCAAAGCTGAAGCTGACTTTGAAGAGGCGGTTACGGAATATTTAGCTGAAGAAGATCTCAAGCAAGAGGAAAAGGAAGAGGAGGTCTTATTTGTTGATGATGTAGATAACACACATGAACAAGATATCAGCTCCCAACTAATCCCCAATAACTCTGGATCAACCACGAAATCCAATGATTCAGACCTGCCAGTTTCCTCCAGTATCAAGGTTGAGAGTGCAAAAGTTGAAGAAATAAATGATATTCCATATCATTTAGGAAGCTTTCAGGCTGATATTTGGTGCACCCGCTCGGGGAGTAATTTAACTAAATTTGGTGAGGAATTGACGTTCGAAAGTCATGATTATACATTAGCGAGAGTCTCCAATTCCGATGGCGTATATTTTGCTAGAGCAAGGGAAGAAGATGCGAAGTATATCGCTCCATTAATTGCATCGAATGTATGCCAGTTTAAATCAACGGTAATATATGCTGATTCTAAGTTGAGACTGGGATCTACCGTGTTCATTCAAGTTGACTGTTATTTGCTGCCTTCTGCATTTGCTGATAATATCAATTTCCAAAAAGACTCGAATGATGTGCCAAAACAGACCAAAAAATCTAAATTAAAAACATTTGACGAAAGCAAAGAGACGAAAGAGGAAGTGTCAGTAAGACTGCGGCAATCTGCACTAGTTACTTTATTCGAAAAGCTGGGAATTTACAAGTCTAATAAAGGTGGAAGTGGATTAAATCGTTCGCGGAAAGACACTATATCATCTATTCCAACTAACAAATTGAAAATTGAAAAATCTGATCTTATATCAGGTAGCGAGGACTCTGCTAATGATGAAGTCACTTCAGAACAACTTGATTTCTTTTACAAAAACACGTACAAAGAAGTTGAGGAATTAGAACCCTCCCCTTGTTTTGCATTCAACTTATTTTCCTATCAGAAACGCGGTCTAGCCTGGTTGATGGAAAGAGATAATACAGTAAATACACAAAACGATGACTTACATCCATTATGGTCAGAAATGAGATTTAATAATGGTGATTTGTTCTATGCAAATCTGAACAGTGGTGAGTTGAGTTTATCCAAACCTACCATGGGATCCCGTAAACGCGGTGGGATCCTTGCTGATGAAATGGGCCTCGGAAAAACAATTTCTGTTTTGGCGCTGATATATTCCACTTCAGCAAATACAACGTTGATAGTGGCACCAATGTCATTACTTTCACAGTGGGAATCAGAAACTCTACGCGCAAGGAAGAATCCTAAGGACTGTGGCTGTTTTGTTTATTACGGTAACAACAGCAACTTATCCGCGCAATTGAACGAGTTTCTTGATTCCGGTTTTGACCGTAAAGTCATAATAACCACGTATGGAATTGTTGCGTCTGAACATAAACGCAACAACGTCGGTCTCTTCAATCATAATTTCGATCGGATTGTTCTAGACGAGGCACATATGATTAAAAATAGGACTACGCAAACTGCTAAGGCATGTTTTGATTTAAGAGGTCAGCGAAGATGGGCTGTAACTGGCACACCCATAGTCAACCGCCTTGAAGATCTTTATAGTCTCATTAAATTTATAGGAATAGAACCATGGGACAACTTCGCATTTTGGAGGGCCTTTATTGGTGATAAATTCGAAAATGAAGAGACAAGAGAAAGCGCGATGCGCACAGTACAGGCTGTAGTTGTTCCTATTTGTCTCAGAAGATCCAAGTCTATGAAAGATCCAATAACGGGAAAAAATTTAGTTGAATTGCCTCCTAAAACTATAGAGATTAAGCGAATTCGGTTTTCTGAAAATGAACAGAATCTTTACACATACTTGTTCACAAGAGTCCGAAACTCAGTGCAATCTAAAGTTCTAGAAGGTACAGCATCAAGCAAGTACACGGCCATATTAGCTCTACTACTTCGCTTAAGGCAAGTATGCTGCCACCCTTTGCTCCTCAAACAAAGCACATCAGACAAAAGTGAAGACTTCGCTACAAGTCAGCCAGTTGTGCCACCGGATGCCAAGAGAATCAAAATTGAAAAAGACGTAGAAACTCTAGAAGATCTTTCGGCAACTGATTTGAGCTTAGATTCAGGTATAGACATCTTACTCGAAAAATTTTCTGAAGTATCATCTATTGAGTTTGAACCAGAAGCAATTGAGAGATTGCTCAATCATGCACTCGAGGATGAAGAATGCCCTATATGCAGTGAAAATATGACAGATCCTATTTTAACAGAATGTTTGCATGCTGCCTGTCGCGATTGTTTATTTACTCATATTGAGTATTCAAAAAAGAAGGACTCTACAACTGACCTTAAGTGTCATTTTTGTCGCGCCCCTATAGACTCTTCTAGATTATTTGTAGTCGATCGAAACAAAAATGGAATTAGCCCCCTTAATACGAGCGTTCAAAGTACTAAAATCAGGACTTTGATTTCTATGTTGCGAAAGACAACTGCAACTAATAAAGCAGGTAAGGCTGTTGTTTTTTCACAGTTCACATCATTCTTGGACCTCATCCAGAGAGAATTAATTGATTCAGGGTTTAAGGTTTTTAGATTCGATGGTTCTATGAGTATGAATGAAAGAAATACTGCTGTTCAGAATTTCAAATCCGAAAAAAGCCAAAATGCGGTGTTTTTGTTAAGTTTGAAAGCGGGGGGTGTAGGCCTTAATTTAGTTGCTGCAAAATATGCATACTTAATGGATCCATGGTGGAGCTATGCAGTTGAGTCTCAAGCTATTGATAGAATCCATAGGATGGGACAAACAGAGCAAGTTCAGGTTATTCGATTCATCGTTGAGAATTCAATAGAGGAGAAAATGCTAAAAATCCAAGAACGAAAGAGTGCTTTGTCAAGTTTGGTAACTGAAGAAGAAAAGCAAGCCGACAATTTAGAAAATATTAGACTCTTGCTGGATTTACCAGAGAAAAATCTCACATGAACCAAACTTTACGACTTAAAATCCTCATGCATCCTATCATATCTATTTGAGAAGTAGTTGGTGACCATTCACAATATAGATATCTATTGCGATATCTCCGCACATTATTTATTAACACATTCAGAAATAGAATATAGAGGTCGCAAAAATAACCTACAAGTATAAATATTTTTAAACTGTATCGTGAATTACATTTTGTATGGATATTCAAACGAACACTAGAGAGACAGTAATAGCACTTATTATCACTTATTTACTCCGATATAGTGTCAAGAAATAAGAAACAACTTGTAGCCATAAAACCCCACCTCAACTAATACAGGAAGTTGATTGACTCTCGCTTACGGATAATACTAACCACTTGACGTATGTGGTACGTAAAATGTAAGAGCATGATTGCATATGTCCTTAACAATACGGTAATACTAAAGACCCTTAACTTTGTGATTGAGCATACAATACGTTAAAAACTTGTGAGTGAGCAAGCTGTTCGTAATCCTATTGGCGCTACATACCTAAAAGCACAATATATTATTGAGCAGTACTAGAATCACCAGAAGCTTCGATACTTAGTTATCACATACTTATTTAAACGACATCTTTCTGAACAAAAAAAAACACAGTTTTACCCATTTCCCCTCGCGTTATAAACACAATGCGAGCTGAACGTAAAATGAGCTTTACAAATCATTAATGCAAGAAGCGTGAGGAGCGATGATGTCATTCACTCTGTCAGCATTCACATTCGTCTGAATTTGGAAGTCAAGTACGGCCGGACTGTATATGTGTATATTACAGGGCTATATCTAAAAATATACTGCACAACGCTTACTTTAGCCTTTGCAAAAAAATCGGTAAAATATGTTAAAGATGAAGTTATATTTATAAACACACATCTCTGTTAGTTCCATATTCCATATTGAAAGCTTCAAATTTGAACATCTACAGTCGACATGGTATAGTGCATAAGAATACTTGGCAGATTCAAGCATGTTCTATATGCATATATTCATAATAGCCCTTACCCTTATATAACCGACTCAAATGTAGGTTGACAAGTTGATATTAATCCAGCCTTTCTGGATAGCATATCAGATCAAGATATGAGATACTACCTGATTCACGGAAAAATTTATACTACTGGGTTAGTCTAATCTGTGTGTGATGACACTCATATGTATTATGTAGTCTATTTTTGGGTCATTGCGCGGCTAATAAAACTTGCATGAGAATCCTCTGGATGCCTATTTATGCAGTAAACCTATTTCACATTGCATTTCTGTACTTGTAGGTAGCCTCAGCTACTTATAATCGGGTCTCGACATAAACAGAGCACTTTTAGCTGTAATTAGATCCCGCAATGTAATTAAACAAGATGATCATTACTTGAACCGACACAGAATTGTCGCTTGCTTTACACTCAACTAACACTATCGCGACATCTTTAATCTAGAACAAGTGTGTGGCTATGTGAAGTATATATATCAAACTAATTTAAAGTCGTTTCCTTTCAAAAAAACAAATTCTTTAATTCGTGAATCTATGAGAAACTGACGCTAACAACCCGCAAAGAGATATTATAAAACTCATTGTGTGCGTGGTGACCACAAAAAACTAAGCTTGTATTCTCATGTGATTCTGATTTACCTCTAGATTAAGCTCTCAATATTGTCCTCTTGGTGAACAACCCCATATAATAAACGTGTCTTAGTCTCTTAAAAGCTCTAGTGCTGTTAATAAGGCAACCAAAGTTTAAGCAATAGCCTGTTTAGAGCTTTTCAGGAGCTACTGATTCAGTTTCTTTCCAAATGCTGGAGTTAAATACAATGCGTCTCTCAGTACATTACTTCTATTAAGACAATCGTTGTGACCATAGCCTCTATTGATAGAGAAAGGCTATTTCGACTTTCAGAGTTTCTAAAGTTTACTGGTAAGACTACTAGTTTGATTTATTGCTATAAGGTTGGCACACATTTACTTCAAAAGCGTATATGTAATGCGCGGGTACATGTAGAGAGGTACAAGAAACCATTACATATGCTTCTTTAATCTATTATATTTCACCAAAATCATAAATAACGTCAAAGTACTTTAATTAAGAACAACTACAAAGGGCTAGTCATTTTATCACTAAACCTGTAGCTTATGACTGTTGAATACCTGTGGGATTGTTTACATGTGAACTTGCATCGCGAATACCTAATGGTTGTTTATTACAATTCATAGTAAACAAAAAATAATTTGAAACCTTAGAAAAACAATCCATCAGACGTCACAAAACAAAAGCACAACCGATTGCGACAACATGTATTAGACATACTAATCATGACGCGAAATTGCATTGCAGCATGCATGCGCGTTAAATTTTAATGGATAAGGTTGGGACTAAATAGATACGCAAAATTTTAGTTGCACTGCATCATTTAAAAAAGCCACAATGGAGGTTTAGCTCGATACGTATCTACATAATATTACATTCATACTCTCCTGAAGCTAAATATCTGTTTGCAGAATCTCCTGGATACGAATTGCAAGACTCTCATCATGAGCACATTATGATAATGCAAACAATCTATATACATTTGACCTGACCCAGCCCTCACCTGAAGTCGAGCCATTTAACAGCGCACAACATAAAAATAAAAAGTAAAAACACGGAGGCAGTCACTACACAATCATATGTATAGGTCTCTTAAATCAGTATAACATGCAAAAAACATAGTTTGTTTGTCGTACATGATTGTATATTGAGTCGTCTCTTTGTAATTACGTAGGCAGATTACGGAATTTTTAGACTTTTGGTACAGTTAAAGTGCTAGTGTTTACTGCCTCCACGTATGTAAGCTAAACAGTGACCACAACTCTCAAGGAGCACAATTGTATACAGAGCATACTGCTAATCTCAACGTCCTGTGCGGTATAATAGAAAAAAAGCTTAATTTAGAGAAAAATATGCACTATTCATAGATATTTCTGAAGCAACATTAACAATATAATCTTTGCGAGAGGATCTCTTGTAAAATGCTTTCACAATTTGGTACCTACCTAATTTCAATGTCACATTCATTTCTAAGAATCTAGGGTTTATCTACCATTATTTGAGTTTGATGAAGTAAATACGGTTAGGGTTAAAGTCTGATTTGATTATTTGAATGTCAACAACTCTCTTTTTTCTCTTTAACGCGACGGTGTATCGAAGATCTGCTAGTGGGAAATGCCACCGCTCTTATGATTCAAAACTACACCTAGAAAAAAGATGCTTGTCGGAAACGTTAATATCTGTGGTCTTGTGAATAAGATAAGATTAAAGATGTTTCGCTACAGCTACATATCACCTATACTATCCGACATTAACCAAAATTTTTATTAGCTATCCTTTGTCATACCTATATATGTCTATATTTACACATTCGCTTAAAACTATACATCGTTCTTCTCCGTTAGGTGCGGTTACTAATTTAGAATTGTTTTCCACTACCCAGCACGGCGTTGGCTTTTTCCTTCTTTTAACGGAATCAAGCTGAAGCGAGTAAATTACTACATCACATGACACGCACGATTTATCACTAGAACAGCTTCTGAATCACTACTTTCGGCATGTGATGACAAATAAACTTACGAGTGTACCAAAGGAGACTCAACAGCCCTCTTGCAAATGAATAGTAGCTAATTAACTTAGTATAGTATACAAATAATTACATTCATAAACCTAAAAGCTACTCTTTTTTGACATTTAACTAAGATTTACATTTGAAAAATTAACATTTGTGTTTGCCCTAAACATCTTATGAATCGCCGGTTACCTTTAAGCAGCAAAATGTCGTCACTATCAACATGCACAACAAATATCGTGGGTTAGGTCACAATGCCGACACTTAATTCGACAAATGCAAAGCTTCCGACGACCGGTAGACGCTCTAAAGAATGAAAGAACATAGGCCTTACCCTAAATGCGAGTCACAGGTCTGAAATTGTACAGTTATCAAACCGAGCTAGTCAAGGTCAATTTTAAATAAACTTGCAGAAGAATTAATTATATTTCACAAGTTTGAGGCAATTAGTGTATATCATACATAGCAATACTTTACAATAGTGTACCGTAAATTATAGTACTTTATACTCTGGTTATGAGAAACTTGGTTGCATGTGTTTGTTTGTTATGGCTAGAACTGTCTGCGTCGGAAAGAGCCGATCAATGTTTTTTGGAGACCTTACCCTCGATGACAAACGAACCATCTGACTAACCATGCCGAGTAGATAAAAGCCAACCAGTGCAACCTTATACGATCTCTTGTTAACTTCAAGTATTGTTATACGAAGGTTCCGTAATACCCACTCCTTCGAACCACAATATGGCAGAAGAAAAAGCAAATCTACCCGATACCGACAACTTGGACGAGTACTCCGCTCTCGTTCGTTACGTTGCTACCTATCGTGAGAAGGACGAGAAGAATGAGGAGGAAACTGAGGAAGCTGAGGCTGAAGCAAAGCCTCCCCCGAAGTGGAAGTTCTGGGCCTCTGCTAAGGCTGGTGCCGTTTTCCAGGTTCCTGAGGCTTGGCTCTCTACTGATATGAAGACTGGTCTTCCCACTGGTGAAGTCGAGTCTCGTCGTAAGCGTGCTGGTTTCAACGAGCTTACTAGTGAGCACACTAACCTCTTTGTTCAATTCATGGGTTATTTCCGTGGTCCTATTCTATACGTCATGGAGATTGCCGTTCTTTTTGCCGCTGGTCTTCGTGATTGGATTGATTTCGGTGTTATCATTGGTATTCTGTTACTTAATGCCTTCGTTGGTTGGTACCAGGAGTCCAAGGCTGCCGATGTCGTCGCCTCTCTTAAAGCTGATATTGCTATGAAAGCTACTGTTGTCCGTGATGGTCACGAGCAGATTATTGCTGCCCGTGAGATTGTTCCCGGTGACATTGCCATTGTTGAGGAAGGTACTGTTGTTCCTGGTGATGCTCGTATCATCTGTGATTACGACAATCCCCAGGGTTACTCTGAGTATCTTGACTACGTTAACTCTGATCTCTCTGCCGCTGCTAAGAAGAACGACGAGGAGGATGAGGATGGAGACATGGGTAGAAAGAACGGTCACGCCATTCTTGCCATTGACCAGTCTTCTATCACTGGTGAGTCTCTTGCTGTTGATAAGTACATGGCTGACTACATCTACTATACTACTGGTTGCAAGCGTGGAAAGGCTTACACTATCATCACTGGTACTGGTACTTCTACTTTCGTCGGTAAGACTGCCTCTATGGTTCAAGGTGCCAACGACCAGGGTCACTTCAAGGCTGTTATGGACTCCATTGGTACCTCTCTTTTGGTTCTTGTCATTGGTTGGATCCTTGCTTCCTGGATTGGTGCTTTCTTCCGTCATCTCAAGATTGCCACCCCTGAAAACTCTTCTAACAACTTGTTGCATTACGTTCTTATCCTTTTGATCGTCGGTGTCCCTGTCGGTCTTCCCGTTGTCACCACCACTACTCTTGCTGTCGGTGCTGCTTACCTCGCTGACAGAAAGGCTATTGTTCAGAAGCTTACCGCCATCGAGTCTCTTGCTGGTGTCGATATTCTCTGTTCTGATAAGACCGGTACTCTTACCGCCAACCGTCTTTCTATTCGTGAGCCCTTCGTTGCTGAGGGTGTTGACGTTAACTGGATGATGGCTGTTGCCGCTCTTGCCTCTTCTCACAACATTAAGGCTCTTGACCCTATCGATAAGGTTACTATTCTTACTCTTAAGAGATACCCCAAGGCTCTTGATATCATGCAGCAGGGCTGGAAGACTATCAGTTTCACTCCCTTCGACCCCGTTTCCAAGCGTATTACCGCTGTTTGTGAGTTGAACGGTGAGCGTTACACTTGCGCCAAGGGTGCCCCCAACGCTATTCTTAAGCTTTCTGCTTGCTCTCCTGAACAGGCTGATGTTTACAAGGACAAGGCTCGTGAGTTCGCCTCTCGTGGTTTCCGTTCTCTTGGTGTCGCTGTCAAGAAGGGTGAGGAAGACTGGCAATTGCTTGGTATGATCTCCCTCTTCGATCCCCCGCGTGATGATACTGCCCAGACTATTATTGAGGCTCAGCACCTTGGTCTTTCCGTTAAAATGCTCACTGGTGATGCTATTGCCATTGCTAAGGAGACCTGTAAGATGTTGTCTCTCGGTACTAAGGTTTACAACTCTGATAAGCTTGTTAACGGTGGTTTGACTGGTCCTCTTCAGCACGATCTTGTCGAGAAGGCTGATGGTTTCGCTGAGGTTTTCCCTGAGCACAAGTACCAGGTTGTCGAGATGTTGCAGGAGAGAGGTCACTTGACCGCTATGACTGGTGATGGTGTCAACGATGCTCCTTCTTTGAAGAAGTCTGACTGTGGTATTGCCGTCGAGGGTGCTACTGAGGCTGCTCAGGCTGCCGCCGATATTGTTTTCATTGCTCCTGGTTTGTCTACTATTGTCGACTCCATTAAGGTTGCTCGTCAGATTTTCCAGCGTATGAAGGCTTATATTCAGTACCGTATTGCCCTTTGTTTGCATCTTGAGATTTATCTTGTTACCTCTATGATCATCATCAACGAGACTCTTCGTGTCGAGTTGGTCGTTTTCCTTGCTTTGTTCGCCGATCTTGCTACTATTGCCATCGCTTACGATAATGCTCACTACGAACCCCGTCCTGTCGAATGGCAGCTTCCTAAGATCTGGATTGTTTCTTCTATTCTCGGTCTTCTTCTTGCTATTGCTACTTGGGTTATCCGTGCTACTATGTACTTGCCCAACGGTGGTATCATTGAGAACTACGGTTCCGTCCAGGAGATTCTCTTCCTTGAGATCTCTCTTACTGAGAATTGGTTGATCTTCGTCACTCGTGGTGGTCAGACTCTTCCCTCTTGGGAGCTTGTCTTCGCCATTCTTGGTGTTGATGTTATCTCTACTATCTTCTGCTTGTTCGGTTGGTTGTCTGGTCCTGGTTCCACTTACGAGACTAACCCTCGTGATCTCTATGATGAGACTGCTGATGGTTGGACTTCCGTTGTTACCGTTATTGTTGTCTGGATGTACTCTATCCTTATCACCATTGTCATCGCCGTTTTCGCTTACCTTCTTAACCGTGCTCCTAGCTTGGCTAACGTTGGTCGTAAGCAGCGCAGTGTTGGTGACGAGAAGCTTGAGAGCCTTATCTCTCGTCTCTCTCGTCTTGCTGTTGAGCACGAGGTTGACAGCAAGGGTGTTTCTCGCTACGTTATTGCTAACAAGTCGGCCGCTGCTGAGGACGATTAATTTTAGTGGTAATAACAAAGCGTGCAGCATTAGGTACGCTACTCCAATTTTTAGATTAAACACCATTCATATGATTTAAATCATTCTAATAATTTAATAATTTAGTTTTCATCTTTTGAATAGTCTTTGATTTGATTTTGTTAGATATATATTATTATTGGTTTTATATCTGCATTGATTTTGAAATTTATTGATTAAGTTTTGTTAGTGGATCACTTTTGTTTTGACGTCTTTATGTTTTCAAAATATTTTTAAAATGTCTCTAGTTTCGAATCGAAACCAGAAAATATGCGTATGCATTGTAATAGGACTATATTTATAAATACGTTTCTATTAATATATGTTAATATTCGAACATAGTTGCTTTCTACAGACATTTGTCCTAGTTTGGAAATATAGAGGTAGAGATAATACGTTGCCTCTAAACTTTCTGCAAGTTTTTAAGTAGTCAGTGTGAGGATTCAGGATTTTAGACCTATTATTATATATTGACTCTTAACTTGCATGTTACCCAGTATTGCAAGGATTGTGGAGTTCTAAAGTGCCCTGGAGATCCGGTTCTAGTTTAGTAGGGATAAAATTTGGCTAAGCGCTGCTGAAATCTCATTCCTTTTTTTTTTTTTCTTTTCTCTTTTCTCTTTTTAGACGTAAATCATAGTTAATATTTTGTATTTAATACAAGATCATTTGGACGTTGCACGCTGATTTGATGTAAATGGCTTGCTTAAGAGCTGATTCAATATATGCTTGTTTCTATCGGGAAGAGTATGCATTTCGTTGCTTTCGGATCCATCGTTATCATCAAAAGGATTATCGCAAGATTCAGTCTTTTCTGAAGGTTTCTCTTTGGGATCATTTGCATCATTGATATCATAAACGTAGCCGGATGAAGTGAATCTGGGCATGCTTTGAGCAATTTCTTGCGCTGTCTTCAAATACTTACTTGTTGCCAGTAACCTTGATATGAGAACGTTATAAACAGAGGGACTTTGGTAGATATTCTGTCCTACGACAAAGTATACAGCTACTACGTTGGCTATTGTTGAGTTTTGTCTATCTTGTTTTTTGATAACCCAGAAATCCTGTTCACTAGTTGAAACTTCATATTCCATACCTTTCATGTTTTTTAATTCCTCGTGTAAATTATTTCTACGGCTTTGCAACTGTTCGTTGAAATTTGATTGCATTTTCAAAACCTCGTTATTAGTCGAGCGGTCATAAAATGGAGAAAGAGCAAAGTATTCAAGGACATTATCGGTCCTCAACCCAAACATTTGTACCCACTCTGGTGAAGACCATTGCACCTCATCAAGTTGTACTTGATCCATACTAAATTTATGCCTAAACAACGACTCTAGTTGGTATACTGTTTGGAATATTTGGGTTCCTTCAGAACTGCTCGACCGGATAGAATATAAACCGTATCATGTGTTAACTGAGACCATCTGTTGCATGTAGCTGAGCACTGAGCACTGTGCACAGATATCATCGTTCTACGGAAAACATCATAGAACTTATTTTGTTTTAGTTTTGTTTTTATATTTATTCTTATTTTTAAATCTCGTTATTCTGAAGTTAAAAATTTAATGTAATTAGCAAACGCAATAAAGCTACAATTTGCCTAAGCTTAGAGCACAAACACAAAGTTGCACGTTAACTGCAGTAAGCTAACTACATACACAATATCGTTCTTTATAAGAACATAAGAACATAAGAACATAAGAACATAAGAACATAAGAACATAAGAACATAAGAACATAAGAACATAAGAACATAAGAACATAAGAACATAAGAACATAAGAACATTCAGAAATATTAACTAACTGAATAGAATCTTAACTGTCATTACACGGTTAATTCCACGAATAAAATTAAATAATGAGAAAGTCTACCTCATAGTTACTGTATCCTTATCTTTGTTTTAAATGTACATTGTGATACAAGTAAATATACAACAAAATCTATCCATATATATTTCTGTACCCTCTATAAGTTCATACAATTAGGAAGTAATGTATTTTCTACACAATAACTGCAATATGCGGCCCACCACATGAATGCAGAATTGATCGACCAATAGTGCCGGTCATTGTTTCTCTTAATGTGCCAACAGCATATAGAATATTTTCAACAATTTCTGTATCAGAAAAAGAGACATTAGCCACTGGGATGCATACAATATCCTTGTCTTGTTTATAGTTTACTTGGCTTCTAGCCTCAAGTACAGCATCAGCAACTTCTGTAACTACAGTTCCACGCTTTGGAGACGGCATTAATCCGCGAGGACCTAGGATTCTTGCAAATTGTTTGAATCTGGAAGCCATTTCGGGCGTTGTAATAATCCTATCGCACTCAACCTTTTCAAAACCACCTTCTCCAGAAGCAGCATCGGCTGCTTTAGATTCATTATCAGCATTAGCGGCAACATTCGCTTCATCTGCGGATCGTGCAGAGGATGATGAAGAGGCAGCTTCGAGGTCCCTAAATACATTTAGAAGCTCAATACCACCGACTTTAGTGGCGCCAGCCTTTATTGCAGCCTCGTGCTGCACAGGATCAGACGTGATTACCCAAACATTTGATTCTTTTAGTTGTACAGGAAACCGTAATGTTCCTGATATTTTCTGCTTAGCGGACTTTCCTTTACCCGCTAGAATGCGCATATTAAGCGTTATTGTCGTACAATTTTTATTTTGGCCAACGTGTGCAGCGCGGAAGTATCGCATCGCTTGTGAAATGTCCATGCAGTGGGGTGCTTGCTGGAAAGCCGTTTGTTCTTTTAAAAGCTTTTGTTGTAATAGTGTGGCCTGTTTTTGCTCATTATTTCGCCGAGCAACTCTTAGCTTCTGAGCTGCTAGTTGTTTTTCATTGCGAAGTACGGCAAAACCTCTCACAAAGGCACGCATGACAAATACTCAATGAAAGCGTCGGACTTAAAGGAAGCATATTTTCTTATAAAGTACTGAACCAAGTTGAACCAAGTTGAACCAAGTTGAACCAAATTGAACCAAATTGAACCGGTCGGTGTTATTTAAAATTAATTGAATATACTGAAATATGTAAATACTAATATTATAAGTTAAATGAGTCAATAGAGAGCGGCTATACTAAGCTCAACTAAGACAAACATTTCAAAAAGTACTAAAGTACTTAATTGAATAGCATCATATTAAGAATAAGTAAAAACTGTATAAATATCTCTCTAAGTTATAAATGAGACCTTAAGTATTTCCTTCGGGGAGAATTTATAATCGGTGGAATATGGATGAAAAGAAAAGTACTATAAGTTATCGTTGATTTGGTTTTTTTTTCTATATTTGCTAAAAGTTGTTTGTTTATTATTTCTATTGCTACTATTAACAGTCTTTTTTTTTTTTCCAGTTCTAATACGTTAAGTACCATCTACCTTTCTCACGGCGTCGTTGCAAAATTTTACGACCACCACGGGTACGTAGTCTGGCAAGGAACCCTACCCGTCTTTTTCTTTTTAAGTTACTGGGTTGGTAAGTATTACCGCGAGACTTAAATCTCATTTGAGTGTAGATACTACTAATAGAATTCGAAATCAGCGGCGTCTCTTTGCGCAGCCATCCAAACCAGCGGACTTGGTTATAAATTACAAGACTTGGTTTGATTGGTTTGATTGGTTTAATAGCCATATTTACAGTATTGAGGTTTGTTAACGGTGATGCGAACGACCTAGGGATTCGTTGAAGTGTACGAATTGCTGATAAAAGTCTCATTGTTTATATTGATATGCTTTGATCGGTTAAGACTGTAGTATGTCTGTATGTATGCCCACGTTGTTTCAGGATCGATACGTGTATAGCTTTGTTCAACTGAGTTCAACTAAGTTCAACTTGATTCAGCTCTATTGAAATTCACCTGGAAACAAGGTTAGTCAGCATGCAAGCTACTAGTGTGAAAATCGTAGAAACACAGACTGTTACGGCCAATGAAGCTGAAGCGGAGCTTTCTGCCATGCTAAAGAACGAAAATATTCAGAAGCAGGTTGCAGACCAGCTAAAACGTTTGCAGCGTGATTTCCAAGGTCTCCCACCTCTTGCCGCTGAAAACATCTGATTGAATCCAATTTTTTTTTCTCTAATTATGGGAGGTACAATTCAGCTGGACTGAATTTAATTGGCGACAAAATTCTCTTCAATCTATATTTACTGATTTTTTTTATATATTTTTAAATTTTTTGAAATTTTTAAAACTTCTGATAAGTATTTACAACTATATATTGCATTTTTGATATGAATACAGTTTTTGGATTCTTTTATTTCTTATTCTAGTACGCAAGGCTTGTACCCTTACCATGGAGGAGACTCACGTACATGCTGTCTATGAGGCAATAGCCCCCCATTTCTCTAATACCAGATATAAACCATGGCCTCTAGTTGAAAAATTTCTTTTAGAACAGGAAAAAGGAAGTATTGGCGTTGATGTTGGTTGTGGCAACGGAAAGTATATCAGGTATAATCATGTTTACTTGATGGGCTGTGATAGATCCTTGAATCTAGTAGAAATTGCGCGAAAAGAAACTTCAGAAAGAAAAAGCAATGGTGACGTCTTTACAAGTGATGGGTTGAATGTGCCAATACGACCAGTAGATTTTGCAATTTCGATTGCCGTGATCCATCATTTTCATACACCAGAACGTAGAATTGAAGCTATTAGACATGTACTTTCCAAAGTAAAGAAGGGCGGTAAGGCTATGTTTTATGTATGGGCATTAGAACAAAAAAACGCCCGAGCTAATTTTAATGTTGAAAAGAAACAAGATGTGATGGTACCTTATGTAGTACCTACTACCAAAGAAGTGCATGAAAGATACTACCACCTGTATAAAGAAAATGAATTATTACTAGACGCACAGGAAGCTGGAGGAACTATTGTAGACCATGGATACGAGCGTGATAATTGGTATGTTATAGTAACTCATTAATATAAATTATAAACAGACTGCAAGAACAAATTGGAAATAAAAGCAGTATCAGGACTAACTACAACTAGGATTAGCATTTATATTAATTATTATTATTATTATCAGAGGTAGGTCAGTAATTTATCAAATACTTAAAAAAATCTACATCATTGTGTTTTTGATGTTCGTTTTGTTTGAAGGGTTCTTAGTGTAGCGATGCTAAGAACCGATCCGAGCATGTACGTCCTAGAGCAAAGTCAAGCAGACTGGAACAAAAGTTAATGGAAAATTTATAATTGAGTACTGAATTATAATAATAAAAAAATCTATCTTGAACATTATCTAAGTTTATTGGCAAATGTAGATGACCAAATTGTTCTAGGAGGTGTATCGGTAGGTACACGAAGCTCTAGTGGGAATCTTCTTCCTTTTTTCTCAGGAGGGACATTTGTAGCTGCGAAAAGCTCAGGATCTAGCTCTTGGAGAAGATCAGCGGCTTCCTTGATTCGTAAATACTGCTGGTCGAGCTTCTGCTTTTGCTCGGCTTGCTCGTTTTTAGTGAACAATTGGTACGCATGTTTTATGGTTTTATGTCTAATGATATCTTCACGGCAAAGTTTCAGTCTTCTAGGCTGCCTTCTGCTGGCTGAAAGCACACCCAGCATGTTGACCACTCTCTGCGCTCCAGGTTTAATCATTTTTTGTGTGCAACTGGTTATCAAGTTTTTATAAAGTGGGGGATATTTGAATGATCTTGTTGGCCTGTAAGTATTCTTTAGAGACTTATGGCTAAATGCTATTCTTAACTTGTCGTCAGCTGTTAACTTGTACTTGATCTAGAACTTGAACTTGAACTTGAACTAGAACCTGAGTAGTTGGCTGAAATTGAATAAACGCTGCAACCGACTATTGACACTGCATGACTAATATAATAGTGTCTATAAACGCTGGTACAGTAGAGTATGGGAGTTTATACGGAATTGAAAGAGTTCTTGAATTCAAAAATGAATCAGATTTAGAAATACAGGCTGTAGTAAACTCTATAATAAAGTTTTCGCTTTGTACTCCATCAAATTTGACGATTGTAATAGTAGAACCACCCTTGATGAACATTCACATAAAGACAAGAATATGCCAGCTAATGTTGAAACAGTATAAAGTGAGAGGTATAAGTATACTTCCTAGGTCTGTATGCAGTGTTGTTGGCCAAGGAAAGAGCGCAGGCATGGTTCAGCACGAGGAGTTCATAATACCGGTGTATGATTATAGAGAACTAACACCTAACATAAAGCAGCGAGGCGAATTCGACGACCAAGAACTTATGAAACAAATACGTGAGAATCTAGCAATAGATTTACGCAAGCCGTTAAGCGATGTTGTGCACTGCAACAGTGATAGTGTTTGGAGAGGTGTTGCAGCAATCATTCAACGCTGTGTATTGCCTGTATATTTAAAATATGATAATAGCATTTGTGACAGTTTATACTGCTAGTATATTTCTAACTTTTATTATTTATTTTCTAATTTTTGATTTCTAATTTATGTTTGGATTTTGGATGGATTGGTGGCTACTGTGATATTTTGTTAGAGCTTAGAAGTAAGCTGTTATTTTGACTGTTCATATTGTCTAAAAGCCTTTCAAATGGTCGAATTAAAATAAATAAAACTGAGTTAAATTGTAATAAATATATTATCTTGAATTGAAATAAAACTGAAAGAACCAAATCAAAGAAGATACAGTTCATAAAATTGTTTACATCTTGCAGCTTCAATTTGTCAAATAGCAGCAGCCAGTTTAGTAAAAGCATGTACCTGTGCAATTTAGCTTTAAAGAACTAAGCTTTTGGAAATTTCTTACTCATCATGTTGAGGAATTTCAGTGCCCGTAAAATCGGGCATTTAAGGCTCTTCAATCCTAATTTGTTTATCAAAAATGCTGGATTTAGTTCCAGTATAACTAGGTTTGATAACCTGGATGCTGAGGAAGTTCAAAGACTTGACCGTATGCGCAATATCGGTATTTCTGCTCATATTGACAGTGGAAAAACTACTTTTACTGAACGAGTGCTTTTTTATACTGGTCGCATCAAGCAAATTCATGAAGTTAGAGGCCGTGATAATGTGGGTGCTAAAATGGATTCTATGGCCCTCGAAAGAGAGAAGGGAATTACCATTCAATCTGCAGCTACTTTTTGTGATTGGAAACGTACATTAGAGGGAGATCCCAACGGAATAGACTACAAATTTAATTTGATTGATACCCCTGGACATATCGATTTCACTATTGAAGTCGAGCGTGCTTTGAGAGTACTTGATGGTGCTGTTCTAGTAGTTTGTGCTGTCAGCGGTGTTCAAAGTCAAACCGTTACAGTAGACAGACAGATGAAAAGATATAACGTACCAAGAATCACTTTTGTTAATAAGATGGATAGAATGGGTGCCAATCCTTGGAAGGTTGTGGACCAAATTAGACAAAAGCTGAAGATGCATGCTGCTGCCGTTCAGGTGCCAATTGGTCAGGAAAGCGACTTACAGGGCACTGTTGATCTAATTCATATGCGTGCTGTGTATAACGAAGGATCACAAGGTGAAGTTCTGAGATTTGCTGATATCCCTGCGGATCTTGTAGAAATTGCTAATAACAAACGCAACGAGTTGATTGAAACCTTGGCTGATGTTGATGAAGATATCTGCACCTTGTACTTGGAAGAGAAACCGATTTCTTCTGAGCAAATTGTAGCTGCTATCCGAAGATCCACTATCTCTAGACTCTTTACTCCAATCCTGTTTGGTTCAGCTTTGGCAAACAGGGGTGTTCAAAGTGTTTTAGATGCAGTATGTGACTATTTGCCAAATCCTTCGGAAGTTAACAACACTGGTCTGAAAATTGAAGGTAACAAAGAGGTGCCTGTCCAGTTGTCCAGCTCCAGCAAAGAGCCTTTCCTCGGTTTAGCTTTCAAGCTTGAAGAGGGTAGATTCGGTCAACTAACCTATATCCGTGTCTATCAAGGTAAGATGCGTAAAGGCATGCAACTCTACAACGTTAGAACTGGTAAAAAGGTAAAGCTTGCTAGATTGGTTCGTATGCACAGTGAAGAAATGGAGGAGATCGAGGAGGCTAAAGCTGGTGAGATTTGTGCAACATTCGGTGTTGATTGCTCATCCGGTGATTCTTTCACTACTGGTGACCATTTAACAATGTCTTCTATGTTTGTGCCTGAGCCTGTAATCTCATTAAGTATCTCGCCTAAGACAAAGGACTCTCAAAATTTCTCTAGAGCATTGCAAAGATTCCAGAAAGAGGATCCCACTTTTAGAGTTAAATTTGACGAAGAGAGTAAACAAACAGTCATAAGTGGAATGGGTGAGCTTCACTTAGAAATTTATGTCGAAAGAATCAAGAGAGAGTACAAAGTTGACTGTGAAACTGGTAAGCCTCAAGTTGCTTACCGCGAGACAATTTCTGGTCAAAGTGAATTCGACTATCTACATAAGCGTCAAA